>BLSH010310323.1:508495-528486 GCA_018402905.1 Glandirana rugosa
ACGTGAACACAATTTCGTTCATTCTGTCTGTGTTTATCGACAAGAGTGTACCGTTCGAGTGTCCCGGCAGGACGGACGGAAAGGATTAAATATCCCAACTTAGTCCCTATTGTTATCCTGAACTACCGAAGTGTTAGTCGGTTAGTCGGAGGTTCCGTGTCAGTGTACTGTACTCGAGTTATGTTTTGTGGTTGGTTACTGTGTGAACAAATATAAGTTTGCGATGTTATCTTCTCCGTACGTACGTACCCCTAACCGGTCGGACATACTCGTTGTCGACAGAGGTCTATTGTTACCTTCGGTACACCTTTGTACCGGAGGTAACTTTGGTTACGCGATAGAGTGTCTCCGGGAGGTTCGTTTTACGGTACGTACGTTCGCATTGGTTTCAATGGAGGCCATGTTTCCACATGGCTTCCATTGTTATCTGGAGACAGCTGTTGCTCATACAGGCTGGCCAATCCCCATGCATGCATGCCTCTTCTATTGTAGCGTTTGAATATAAACAAGTGTGTCATTGGTTGGTGTTTTGTATTGAGCTCATGTCATGTGACTGTGCCTTGGAGGCTGATTGGCTGATTGTGAAGCCATCAAGTCCTATTGTTATCCCTGATTCAACCCTATAAATTAGGAAAGGCAGGCAGGACGGCCCTGTGAGCTTGCCATGTGAGAACAGCTATTTGTGTCTGTCTTACTTGCTTTAACACAAGTGCACTCAAATGCATTATGCATAAGAGCTGAAAAGTGCGCTTATTAGCGCAGGCAAAATATAATGCATACAAGATATTATAATTGCCCTTACACCATAAGCCTAGACATTTATAGCACAAGGGTCACAAGCGCTAATGTAAGCCTGCAGCACCATGTTCTCCAGGAAAGTACTTCAGGTAATCTATTATTTTTTTGTACTAGCAAGACTGTTAATAAAGATTCAAGATAATCTATAATAATAGAGCTAGTGTTTAGGTAAAGCCAGCCAATCACACAGTTCATACCCAAAGTGAATATCTCCCAAAGAAGGATTCCAAAAGACCACACATCGCTGAGAGTAGTGTACAGGTTGTTGAATATACTCTCTGGTGCCATCCATTTCAGGGGAAGGAACGTCTGAAATAGAGGGAAGAAAATGTTAGCTTACTTGTCTATTGGCATACAAATCTATTATCTTAATCTATTGGTGATTAACTGTCAATTTTAATTCACTGGCCTATAACTGAACAGGTATATTGCCATGCTTTACCCTCCAAAACTGGTAACGCTGAATTATAAAATTTATAATTGGACACATTTAAATATAAAACTAGATGAAAAAAACTATAATGAAATTAACATGCACGAAACTTCTGCTTTAACGTAGCCCTAAGTAATTGAGAATGGCTATGTGAAAAACCTTGTGGTAAGGAATATTACAGTATATTATCTGACATTATACAAATTTCTTTAGAAAAGTGAGCAAATATTTAAATTTATCTATCTGAAGTATAGTAGAGTCCTATTGAGATGCATTTGCTCTAATGAACCCCCAGCAGATACATTCCCGACCTCTCATACAGCTACTAATAATGGATATTAATAAAAAGTCAGCCTTGTGCTATCTATAATAATAAAGACCTTTACAGGAGCACTTACATTGCCTTTGGAAATATAGTTGGAGTCCCTGACAATGTCTCTGGCTAGACCAAAGTCACAGATCTTCACTAGTTTTCCCTCACAGATCAGGACATTCCTTGCAGCCAAATCACGATGAACACACTGCAGATGGAATTACAGGATCAGATATTTATTATACCATTTCTTATATCCTAAATGCTGCACACTTGCAAAAAGCAAAGGTGACCATACTGATCTCTTGGCTCTGTAAATGGATTGAGATCATGTACTCAAAATAATTTACTTGTATACTTAATTTGCTTATGTATAAGCAGTCTGCCACTTACAAGGATATAATGAGGACAATATATATGTCCGAAACCAATAGGAACACATATTGATGGTTTCTTTGGAGCATTCAGGTTATATAGCCAGTATTAGCATGAAAGTGAATTCTAATGGGCATTAGTTGTACTCCATGAATGAAAGGAGCTCTGTGTTTTTGTATTACTGGAATGCAGAAAGCAGTGAAGTTTACAGCTTAGGTTTGGGTGACTCTAGCCATGACTTGGAGGCATGTATTGGGCTGAGAACATAAGGCATTAGTATAATAGCATAGTATAATCAAGTCCTGGTAGATAGATGGGAACATAGTGTTTTCATGAAGATGCCATGAAGAACATGTTAGACATGAAGAACATGAAAAACAATTAATTAAAGTGTATGTAAGGCCTAACAATGAACTTCTCTTGTTTGCTTCCTACTGGACTCAGAGGCGTAACTAGAACCTTCAGGGCCCCGGTGCAAAAATTTATGAAGGGCCTCCTGACCCCTGGCCAGGGCTCTTCCCACTGATCCTGGGGCCCTTTACTCCTATCGCGGGTCCCTTTATTACAGTACCGCAGCAGGGCCCTTTCACAAGTTCTGCAGCAGGCCCCCTTTCTGCCATCTTTGGGCCTTCCTATGGTGGTGAAATGCCAGGGCCTGATCCCAATTGCAACCCGGATAGTTCCCTCACTGGTGTCAGTAGTTTTTCATTTTTATTTTAATTTTATTTTATTTTTTTAGGATTTCATTTTATTTCTTTTACAGTTTTATTTTTACATTTTTTTTAGGAGCTGTGTTGGGGGCTTTGATGAGATATCAGGGGTCTAAACAAACCTCAGCTCTCAATTTTCATCTGTGTAGCCTCAGCTGCACAGAATGAATGGACAGGAATAGCTGTGCACCAAGCCTCCCATTCATTCAGAAATGGAAGTATAGTAAAACAGTTTGCTATGCTACAGTTAAGAATGAACCAATTGGTTCATTCAGAAAAGGAAGGAGCCGGTAAATTGAAAATTTACCGACCTATTCCCATCTCTCCATCATGACACATCTTCTACAGCTACTGGCAGGAGAGAGGAGGGGGAAGACAGCAGCTCTGTGGGGGAGACCAGGGAATCACACAGGGACCCTGGGAACAGCAGAAGACAAGTAAACTGGATAGAGGAAAATGGGGGAGATTGGGTCCTCTAAATGTCACCCCGCCATATCTCCTATTCAGGTGTAGAAAGGGAGGCACATGGGCCCCCTGGACAATGGGGCCCAGTTGCAATTGCAACCCCTATCATTATGCCCTTACCTAGACTGTTAAATATACCTGTTTGGAAGCATTTTGCAAAATCTGTACAACAAGTGCAAAAACATGGCTGTTGATTGTGCAAGACATCTCGAAAGGTCTTAACTTCCTGTAGTGAGCTGATAATGCCACACTAAAATCCAGTGGCGGCTAGTGTCTTTTTTTTTAAAAAGAGGCGGTAAACAATATCCCCCTGGTCAGCCGGAGGCAAGCATAATACATCACCAACCAAACCCCCCCCCCCCCCCAGCTCGCTCGGGTCTGCGCCCTGTGCTCAACATATTTTGAAGCCTATTGGAGCCTCTAGCTCTAATCGTGGGCTTAAACCATCACCCCCCCAATTGGAATCCATGCGTCCAGCACCCTAAAGGAATGCAGCCACCTAACCTAGGAACTGGTAAGTTGCAATATATAGAATTTTTGGTTTTGGGTTTAGATATACAGCATTTTAAAATTAAAATAACTAAGCAAAAAATGCATTAAGAAAAAAGCAAAGGCTTCCATCACTGACCCTACTCTATAATATACGAATTGCTTGCTGACTCTAGCTATAGCCCCCTTTCTCAGTGTTTTTACATCAGAGGAACCCTGGGGATAAAGTGGAAGAATTCCAACCTCGCCAGCAACTAAAAAGATCATTGGTGTCATTATTATTATTATTATCATTAGTATTATTATTATTATGCAACTGTTTCTGCCAAGTGACATTAAGCCCAGAACTTTGCAGGAACCATCAAATTGGAGGTCAATCTGCCACTGTAAAGGAACCCCTAACAAACTCAGGAGGAATCCAAGGATTCAATGGAACCCTGGTTGAGAATGGCTGAGCTATAGTATTTTCTTAAATCATGGCCCTTGGACAAGCATACCCCCAGTGAAGTCAGAGCGGAGTCAAAACGTCTAATATACATACTCGTCCTGGGTCAGCGACTAACAGCATAAACCATTGGTTCTTCACCAGGCACAGTGACGGCTGGTGAAATTTTAGGATGGGGGGTGCCAGACCCCGCCCTTCCTTTTTGACCTATCCCATTTCTCATAAGCCCCACCCCTTATATAATCCACCCATTCCATCCCTTGTATTCCACTTGTTTCCACCCATAGTGTCACGAGTATACAGCTCAGCATCACAGGACAGAGTATACAGCCCCAGAATCACAGGACAGAGTATACAGCTCCAGAATCACAGGACAGAGTATGCAGCTCAGCCTCACAGATCAGGATATATAGCTCAGCCTCACAGATCAGGGTATTTAGCTCAGCATTAAAGATCAGGGTATATAGCCCAGCCTCACAGATCAAGGTATACAGCTCAGCCTCACAGATCAGGGTATACAGCTGAGCCTCACAGATCAGGGTATACAGCTGAGCCTCACAGATCAGGGTATATAGTTCAGCCTCACAGGTCAGGGTATACAGCTCAGCATTACAGATCAGGGTATACAGCTCAGCTTTACAGATCAGGGTATATAGCTCAGCATTACAGATCAGGGTATATAGCTCAGCATTACAGATCAGGGTATATAGCTCAGCATTACAGATCAGGGTATACAGCTCAGCATTACAGATCAGGATATATAGCTCAGCATTACAGATCAGGGTATATAGCTCAGCATTACAGATCAGGGTATACAGCTCAGCATTACAGATCAGGGTATATAGCTCAGCCTCACAGATCAGGGTATACAGCTCAGCATTACAGATTAGGGTATATAGATCAGCATTACAGATCAGGGTATACAGCTCAGCATTACAGATCAGGGTATACAGCTCAGCCCCACAAATCAGCGTATGCAGGTATACATCAGATGATGACAGGTGTATTATACAATGATGGGGATATCGATGACGCGTGTATTATCCTCATCATTGTATAATACACCCGTCATCGCTATCCTCATCATTGTAAAATACACCCATCATCATCTTCATCCTTGTAATACACTCGTCATCATCCTCATCCTTATAATACACCCGTCATCATCCTCATCCTTGTAATACAACCATCATCATCCTCATCCTTCTAATACACCCATCATCATCCTCATCCTTGTAATACACCCATCATCATCCTCATCCTTGTAATACACCTGGGCCTGGCGTCATCGCTATCCTCATCCAGTAACCAGGTCAGAACTTCTGCCCTGGCCTGGGCCCAGTCTGCACTCCATATTGCTGGATTCCTGTGTGTTATCCTACTGGATTGCATGTGTCACTGGAGAGTGGGGTGTGTTTGGGGCACATTGCTTGCATCCCAAACACTCCCTAAACATGGACAAATCAGCTTCCTAGCTTGCAAAATATCAGCTGGGAACATTCCCATAGACCGATGTGTGTCCGGTGCCTGGTACCCTCTTAAAGTGACCTTTTTTTTAAAAAATAGCATGGGGGGGGGTGGCGCCCATGCACCCGCTATGGACAGGCCGCCACTCTTCCGGCGATTAGCATTTTTAGAAGATGGGTTCAGCAATGCCAGTCTATGTGGTTGATTTAATAAAGGCCAATAGACTCTGCACTTTGCACAGTGCAATTGCATTCTGCCAGTGCAGTTGCTCCAGAGCTTAGTAAATGAGGTAAAGCTTCTCTTTGCAAAGAATACCCAATCACATACAGGGAAAATAAATAAAACAGCACTTTTGCTTGTACATGATTGGATAATGAAAGATAGCAGAGCTACTAAGCTCTGGAGCAACTGCACTCTGCAAAGCGCACAGTCTTTTTGCCTTTAGTAAATCAACCCCTATACGTTACCTCAGTGCAGGTTCTCTTTATGACTACAGTTACGGGCAGTCTGTTATTCAAATAGATGGACCCAATACTACAAGTCAGTAAATGCATTAATAATCTAATGTGAAGTTTAAAGAGAAGTGAAAAAAAACTTACATTCTTTGATGCAAGAAATTCCATCCCATTAGCAACTTGGTGGCTAAATCCAATTAAATCGGTATAACTGAGGACTGGTGATTCATTTATCAAGGTGGAATAATTGGTCCTTTCATGAGCTTCATTAAAAAAGAAAAAAATATAATTAGTTTGTTATTCATATAAATAACTGGTGTTGGGAGCCAATTTGGTTGGCACATCTGTAAGATAAGGGAAGTGAGCTTCTCTCTGTAAAACATGGATTTCATAATGCAATGTTTTTAGGGTTGATTTACATTCATGTGTTGTGGCAATGCCCTTTACAGACGCATTGCAGTGCCATTCATTTTGATTAGCACCCCAATAAATCAAGGCAGTACACATGCACTCTGCAATGCATGGCGTTGAAGTGCCTTGCAGCAAAAATTCTTTGACATATACGATTTTTGGGTTTGTGTTGATGCACCTGAAGCCCAGTAATTTCAATAGCCTGCTTTAATGCAATGCATGTTAACATACATGTGCTTTAATATATTACTCAAATGTAAATGGGCCCTTAAAGTCTTTGTTAAGAGCAAAAACCACACAGGCGCCTTAATTAGCCAAAAACTCCCTTCTGTGTCCCTTTTTTTATAGCTGAACCCTAGGCAAGCACACATATGAAATACATATTAGAGCTGTTTTACCTGACAAAGGCATTATTCTTTCTTTCTATTTAGACCTGAGGTTTACAAAGCCACACAGTACAGCCCTGTCTGGCAGGCCAGGGGATTCCATTTTTCTCTGTTGCAGTTCAGTAACATCTGCAGGTCTTGTCCCTTCACCAACCTGTGACTGGCAGTGAAAAGAGAGGCAGCATACTGATAAGCCTATAGGATTGATTTACCAAAGGCAAATGGACTGTGTGCACTATGCAAAGTAGGGTTGCCAACTGTCCAGGATTCAACCGGTTTTGAATTATGTGTCCGGGTTTCAGTCTGCCTGAAACCTGGACACATTATTCAGACAAGGCTGTGGCTCCCCAAGTAACCAAGATAGTTACATAAAAATCTGTTTTCCATCCAGGAGCTGTGGACAGCTGTCTGGTAGCAGGATCAGCATCACTGGGGGGGGGATGATGTCAGCAAGAGCAATTTGGCCATACGTGCTGTTTGCAGTGGCGCACTATGTACGCTGTATTACTACTACCCTTGTGCCACCCAAAGGCGTCCGAGGTCTTTTATAATACTATAGTGTATACTACGAGAAAAAAAATGCCCTGCACCGCTGAAGTGTTCGGGTTTGGCTTGAAGGAAAGGTGGCAACTCTATTGCAAAGTGCAGTTGTACTCTGCAAGAGCTGTTGCTCCAGAGTTTAGTAAATGAGGTAAAGCTTCTCTTTACAAAGAACACCCAATCACATGCAAGGAAAATGAAAAAAAAGACAGCATTTTTGCTTGCACGTGATTGGATGATGGAAGTCAGCAGAGCTCTCCCTCCTTTATAAAGCTGGCTTAGATGTACTTGCAGAGTGCAACTGCACTTGCAAAAGTTCACAGTCTATTTGCCTTTAGTAAATCCACCCCTATAACTCCATCACTCTTTTCTCCTTGCACTATAAGACAACTGATAGGCTCCTTGTGCTGCATCTTTCTCCCCAGTCTAAACTATGCTGTACTGAGACTGCAAGAGGCTGATACTAAATCAAATTCAAATACTTACACTGATTGCATCTAATAAATACATTTAATAATGTACTGCATAATAATTAATACAGAGCTGCATTAATTTGCATCTGAATTCATCTAACTGATGAATTGGTCAATTGTGCACTTTTTGATTTCACATAAAATATATATTAATGTAAGCTATGCTAAATTTACTATTAGGCACAGTAAGCTTCTGCCTATAAGTGGCAATAAGTAATAATTTAAAGAGGAGCTCCAGGCTCCTTCAGAAAAAAATAAAAGCCAACAGCTACATATACTGTAGCTGCTGACTTTTAATATAAGGACACTTACCGGTCCAGGGATCCTGCAATATCCTCACCCGAGCTGATTCGCCGGTATCTCTATTATGGGAAACAGGAAATGAAGCCTTGCGGCTTCGCAACCTGTTTCCTACTGTGCATGCGTGAGTCGCGCTGCGCCTTGTGAATATCCCCATAGTCTTCTGGGACCTGTGATGTGTCCCAAAAGACTGTAGGGGAAGGAGGGGGGGGGGCAAACTTCTGGCTCAGTTTTCTGCAGCAATCTGAGCCAGAAGTGGGAACAGTTACCTGTCAAAACCAGGTACCCGCTCCCCCCCAAGAAGTGCCAAATGTGGCAGTGGAGGAAGGGTGATGCAAACAATCGGAGATTCCTCTTTTGGGTGGAGCCCTGCTTTAATATAAACTTATTTTTACATCAATTAAAATGGTCCCACATTATCACATTACTTGGCAGATTAAAACAATAAAAAAAAAAATTTCTGTGTAAAAAAGGTGACCCTAACAGAGGGTTGTCACCTTGGATAACATGAATATACTGAGGCAAATAAAAAGTTGGCTATTCACTGAAATGGGAATTGATTTGTTTATGCATTATGTCAGGGTTCAGTCCTGCAGTTGCCTGGCTACATTCATAGAACAAGGAGAGAAAAATCTCAGCTAACGCACACCATACAAGCCCAGCGTGTAGCAGCTTCAGCCTAACTCTATCCAGGCCATGCACCCCGACATGTTTCGCCCCACCCCAGTGCGCGTGACTGACTTCATTGTTAGAATTTCGGCTGATTCAGAGAAACTGGTCAAAGCTCTACAATGTGTGGCTCAGCCTGCTACTCATTCGACTTTTGTCAAAGAACCCGGGCTGAAAATTTTCAAGTGTAGCGCCCTCCTAGTTTGGGTGTTAGTGAGTGTATATAGTTTTTGGCTCTCTCTGCTTAACAGGAGTGCAGATAGGCAAATTTATATGCTATCTGCTTATCAGAGAGCCTTGATTTAAGTAAGGTCTGCTCAGTGTGCTTTGGTGCTGATTCGTGTGGTCTGGTGAGTTTTACCCTGTCCAGTAGTATGGGTCCCTATTGGACAGAGGGAGAAAAACCCAGCCAGTGGCAGCAGGTGTATTTGGAGGTGGCTCTGACCAACTAGTAGGGGAGTGGGCCCGCTGAATTTTGGGTGAACACCTTCATATAAAAGGGAGCACATGGGCTCAAGGTTAGGAGTTCCAGTCCCCCCCATACCTGAGGGGTGGAGGCATGTGTTTAGCTCCTGGCTGCTAGGCCTGAGGGCCTATCAAGGAGGCTGCCGGCTGCTAGGCCTAGTCAAGGCATATCCGAATGCTGAAGCTGCAACCCAGAGTTCTTTGAAAGCTGACAGAGGGAGGACGTCCTTTGATTTGGTCTGATATCACAGTGGCAAAGTGTCGCTTGGAAGTTAGCAGAGAAAGGGCTACTGACTGTCCCGGGACATGGTGTGAGTAAAGATCTGTGAGAGGATCCCTGAGACTGTATTGTTAGAATTCCCCCCTGCCCTCATAATCAGCTTAATCGTGTGTGCCAGCTATTAAGGAGACACTGGTGAGTGTCTTGAAGAACAAAGTCCAGCTTATCTTGTGTTATTTAAAGAGGGACTGGTTCTACTAAAGTCAGCCTGCCATAAAGTGCCTTTGGTAGTCTGTTACACTGGGTCAGAAAGGAGACACTGATTAGTGTCTTGAAGAAGCAAAGTCCTGGCTGTCCTTTATTGCTTAAAAATGGACTTGTTTCACTAGAACCAGTTGTTAAGGACACTACTGAGACCAGCCTGCTATACAGAGCTAGGGAGAAGTTGTCCTCAGCTAAAGTGAGTTAACTTGGAGTATCCTATGCTTTTCCTTCTTCTATCCAAGTTCAACAGTAAAACATTGAAAATTCTTCCCCTAGACTGGTCATTGGAAACAAGCAGGATTGTGTGTGTGCACCTGACAGTGTGAAAATCCATGTGACTGGCTGCAGGAATATTCAGAGGGAGGCCCGGGAACAAATATAAATTACAATAGCTTCTCCTTCGGGGGTACCGCTACACAAACAAGAATTGTCTGCAGCCAATCAGAAGCAGACACTGTTTAGCCACAATTGCCAGCTGCCAGATTACAATAACCCGGCAGGAGGAATTCACCCATCTATGCTGTTATACTTACATGCTCTGTGCAGTGGCTTTGCACAAAAACAACTCAGATCCTCCTCTTTTGGGGTCCCCCGCTGACACTCCTGCCCCCCCCCCCCCCACTGAGTGGCCCATAGCAAGCCACTTGATTGCTCCTGAGCCAGCTTTGTTTATCCACCCCTCCACTCCCTCCTCACTGGCTGCGACTAACAGCATTGACAGCCAATGGCTCCTAATGCTGTCTCTAAGCCAATGAGGAGTGAAAGAGCCTCTGCTCTCATACACATCTTATTCAGGCTCAGGTAAGTATAAGTGGGGCTGGGGGGTGTGGATTGGGAGGAGGCTGCACATAGAAGGTTTTTTTTAGTAAGAAAAAGTAAAAGAAAAAAACCTTCTGCCTTTGCAAACACTTTAATTATCAATCTTGGAATCTTGGAAAGACTGAATGTTTAAAGGTAATCTCCAGGTATATACAGGTACATAGATAAAATACATATGTGGCAGATGATTCACCTGCTGAAGCATTTCTATGTCTGTACTACAGACATGAGATTCACACAGCCCAGTACTGTCTGTCTGACCTAAATTTTCTGCTGCAGTAAAGTAATAGTTATAAGTATTATCCATCCCTCAGTGTGTGACTGGACAGAGAAAAAAAACAGCAGACTGGTGAGCTCATCTTTTTTGTCACTCTGCTCTCTCCTCCTACTGGCATGCTCATTGTCAATACATGAGCATTGCAGCACAAGTGACAAGTGACTGGCTCCTTGTGCTGCTTCTCTTTCCAAAGTGCGAACTCTGCTGTACAAGGATTGGCAAGAGGCTGATACCAAGTGAAATTCAGGTGTTTACACTGCTTACTTTTAATTATGTATTAATGAGCACATAGCTGTTAATGTGTGTCTTTTATATCTGCCGAAAGTTTATGATTAAAATTGTCTTCTAGTGGTTTATTGCAATGCAAAAACAATTCTTAGAAAAAAACTTCCTGAAATATAGTCTAATTTTTCTAAGAAATATAGAGCTAATAGCATATGTAACCTTGCGAGTTTTAAATTTGTGGTTTTATTTGAAGAAGTTTGATATTCACTGACCGGAAGAGGAGTAACTCTCCAGCTCATACATGGTTCCATAACCAGATGGTTCAATCTCTGCATATTTAATGTCTTCTTTGAGGTCCAGCATAGGTACATAGTAGATATCATCTTTGCTCATGTCCATGTAACCTCCATCACAGTCTACCGGGATTGAAAAGTGGCTGGAAAGATAAAGCATGAATATATATAAAGATAAACATACATTTAAAGTGGAAAAATCACCTTTGTGATATTTGAAGTGCATTCTTAGAGAAGAGGAACTGAAGTCCAAAAAGAAGGCAAAGAACTAATCACCAGTATGGCCTAAGGCAGGGTTTCTCAACCAGGGTTCCTTGGAACCCTAGGGTTCCTCCAGAGGTTGCTATGGGTTCCTTGAGCAATGGTCAATTTCTACCTCTCAGATAAATTCCCAATGACATCATTGCTCTTTTTAGCTATCTGTAAGGGGGTAATTCTTCCCATTGACCACAAGTGTAAGGAGCATTCTTCCCATTGACCATCACACTAATGTGTCATGGGTTGTAGATTTTTAATTTTTAGCAGGTGTCCCCCGAGACCAGATAACTATTTCAAAGGTTCCTCGGTGTTGAAAAGGTTGACAAAGGCTGGCCTAAGGTCTCCCTTCAACTGATTTTTCCCCATTGAATTTTATATGGAAGTATAGTTGTAAAAAAAAAAAAAAAAAAAGGATCAAGGTCAGGTCTAATAATACTTTTTTATGTACTGTAAATATAAAATATTTGCTTTTCTCATTTTCATCCAGCAGCTGGAGCTCTGGTTTTTGCATATTTTCAGGGTAATTATTTTAGGGTATTCATATTTGCTTTGCTAAAATGAAAAACACAAAACAAAAAAAAGCTGTTGTTTGCATAACTTAGAGCTAAACTCCAGGCATTCGGCCAATTCCTAAACTATTCTGAATTACTAGGGGTTAAGTCCAATAAGGTGCATCCCACCTCATGGACTTACAAATGGAGAGAACATAGTGGGACTTTTTAGGCACTAAGTCAAAAAGTACATAAGTAGAAAGAAAAGATTGGAAAGGTCATTCAAAGTTTACAGATTCTTTATTGTTACACAAAAATTACAAGTTGTTTTCTGAGTGTCACCAGGGGGTGCCAGGGGTAAGTGCCGGAGCAGTGATCCAAAGGGGTCAGATGGTTTCAGTATAAAAGTGAATATTATATGTGCAAAATCTGATATGTCCAAGCACAGCCAGCAATACTTGGGGATGCTTCAATTAAAGATTGTAAGCTCTAACGAGCAGGGTCCTCTGATTCCTCCTGTATTGAATTGTATTGTAATTGTACTGTCTGCCCTAATATTGTAAAGCGCTGCGCAAACTGTCGGCGCTATATAAATCCTGTATAATAATAATAATAATTAAAGGGTCACCGAAAGATAATGAGGATATATTGTATCATATGACATATGGATTTCTTGCATTATCTGGATGCAGTTTCCATATAGTCAGACATCATGCAATGATCATGATGTATTTGTCCATAAGGCTATGGATCCACATTTATAAACAGAGTCAGTGGAGCAGGGTCTGTCCCAGGGTCATGTCTCCAAAGACTGGGGTCTTAGATTGCATCAATGTATTGTGGCTGTCTGCGCAGAAGGCAGCTGACATCACTATGATTAATCATTTTTATTTTTACTCAGTGCTGGGGGTATAGCTATTGCTATACTTCCGGCATTCCAACGCTAGATCTTCTGGATCACCTGCATCTTTAGAGTCATATGCTGCCACTCTGCTGGCACCTTTCCTCCTCCTGCTAATCACACCGTGCTTTGTATTATGTGAACCCATTCACAAAATACAAAGCCTTCTGTGAATGGGTAGCAGAGGGGAGGGGCAAGAAGAGATGCTCTGTAGGAGAAAGCAGTGTCTCCCCTGTGAAACTGCTAATAATCTGACCGTTAGTACGCACGATTCGACAGTCGATTTCCAATTGTCGTCCAACAGAAGTTGGCTGGCAAGACTAGAAAACTTTTGTTGGTCAACAAGGCGTTGACTCGTGTGTACAGAAGTTGGCCAACAAAAGTTGTAAGTGAAAACACGCATGCTCGGAATTCAGGAAGTGTTCGGTCGTGTAAACCTGCACTCCTAATTCACAAATCATATTCACCTGAACTTCCTCTTTATACGGTTGTAACACGTCACTACGTTTGGCTTTGTCGGATGATTACTTGACTACCGTCAGTACGCTAGACAAAACCACCAGCAGCCAATTTGGACAAAAGTTGGACGTGCGGTCCCACGATAATCGGCGCGTGTGTACGCGGCTTGAGTCCGTAGGGTTCAATATTGAGTTGTCCCACCCTTTGCAGCTATAACAGCTTCATCTCTTCTGGAAAGGCTGTCCACAAGGTTTAGGAGTGTGAGTGTTTGACCATTCTTCCAGAAGCGCATTTGTGAGGTCAGGCACTGATGTTGGACAAGAAGGCCTGGCTCGCAGTCTCCGCTTTAATTCATCCCAAAGGTGTTCTATCGGGTTGAGGTCAGGACTCTGTGCAGGCCAGTCAAGTTCCTCCACCCCAAACTCGCTCATCCATGTCTTTATGGACCTTGCTTTTACCAGCACCACAAATGTGTATAAATGTTTTTTAAACAATTCAATCGTGAATACATGGTCTATGTGTTATTAGCTGTAAAACCTCTACAATGAATTGATTAGTGCATTTATTTAAAAAAACAGAAGCACCATTGAACTTTAAATCTTAGCTTCAATAATTGTATGCTTTAATGTGTTGGAATTTGAATTACCTATAAAATATCTAAAATCATATTTGTGTTCACTAGTATAAATGATGGAAGTAAAGATTACCTTGACATTCTCTCTCCCGTGGAAGTGTTACTGTAGACCTCATTCTCTTTTCTTTTGTCAGCATAGTACTGCAAGAAGGTGTGTTTGTTTCTGTGTAAATAATCCACCAGGTCTCCGAATCTGCAGTATTCTGTCACTATGTAGATCGGTCCTGGTAACCCAAGAAATGGTACATCTTTTATATGATATAGCACGCATAGGAAAGGAATCATCAAGCAATAAACCCCCCATGGCCCCAAATGACCATGGCAGCTCTTACTAAAAAGTAATACATTTACAAACCTATCCTGCCTGTGGCTAACAACTGAATCTTACTTTCTTAAAGAACCCTACACAGTTACTACCTTTAGTATTATTTCCACTTCTCTTTACATTGTAAGCACAAGCAGGGCCCCCCTAACCCTCTTGACTTCAATTTTATTGTAACTGTACTGTCTTTCCTTGTTTTGTAAAGGTCTGTGCAAGCCATTTGTGCTATTTAAATCCTGTATAATAATAATGTGTATGCTTTGCCTATATGCGTTGTTATTATTTTAGACTTAATTTCTTTAAATTATTTTAGAATTTTTTTTTTTTTTTTTTGCATGTGTTAACACATTAATGCTTCTTTTTTTTATAAATAATGCCTAATTCATTCAGTTCTAACAAACCTATGATCTTATAGGTGAAATTATTAAAAAGTTCAACTTAATTGCACATAGTTTTGTGCTAGCATGTCTAGCTATTCAGAACATAGGACGCAAATGATTTTTGACTGTCTGTACTGTAATACCAGATACCACCGGCAGAGGTAATGTGTTATTTTATCCATGTAACTATGGGACGAAAAAGCTCTTTCTAATACCAAGGCTACATGCATATGGGCATGTGAATTTATGCTGTAAATATGCTGCCAGTAGCTGGCAGAAATAATGCCTCTAATGTTGCATATTTATTCATACGTGCGTAGTCTAGCCACTGGAATCAATTCACATGCAAATGCGCAAGTTTATGTGTGATTAAGAGTGTACGGGCATACATTAGGCTAAAAAGCTCCTCTCTGAATGAAAGTTTGGGGCATTCTTTATGCCCCCGAATGCTGCTCTAAATTACGCCTGTAAATGACATGTGAATATGCACATAAGATAACTTAGAGCTGCTTTAAGAGTTGCATAAAAAAGCCAGACACCCTTAAAAATAGATTTTTTTCTGCTCGTGTGCATGAGACCTTAACCTCCCTGGTGGTCTGATTATGTCCGATTTTTGCGTCTCAAAGCGGTACATTTTTTCGCATAGAAATTTGGCGTTTTATATTGTAGGCCTGTAATTCTTAGGAATAACTCACTTAAAGCGGTTGTCTACCCTAAAAATAAAAAAATAAAAACCTGCAAGACAATAGCATAATGAGCTAGTATGCACCGCATACTAGCTCATTATGAAATACTCACCTTGAAACTTACATCAGACCGGGCTGCTTGGTCCCCTCTGTGAGAGCGGACATCTTCCCACGGATCTTGCTTCCGGGTAAGCGGCCGGAACCGCGAGATGTCACTCCCGCGCATGTGCGTGGGACCCATCTTTCCCGGCAAGGTCCAGAACTAATGCCGGGCCTTTGCCGGGATATACACGTTGCATGCGCTGGGACATACACGGCGCATGCGCCGTAATGCCGCATGCGCTGTAACGCCACATTGAATTAGAAAGGGAATATCTTCTAAACCATACAGGTTTAGAAGATATTCATTTTACCTACAGGTAAGCCTTATTATAGGCTTACCTGTAGGTAAAAGTAAACAAAATGGGTAGACAACAGCTTTAAGACAAGAGTCTAGTAGACATCCCAGGTATAATAAAGTTTGAAATAATGAAATCATAAATTATAATATATATGAAAAAAACATTATAATGTAATAAATAACTATAAATAATTATCAAAAATAATAATATAATAATAGTAAAATATATTCAATATGTAATGTAATCTAGCCAAAAACACTGAAATTTGCTCAGTTGCAGAATTGTCGCTGTCTTCACTTTCAGTGTCTGATGATAAATTTCTCCACAAATCTGTATCACTCAATTCTGCGAATGATTCTTATTTCCTATCTGTGTTTTCTAGCTGGTCCAAAACCACTTTTGACGTAAAGGGACACTTTTTTATGCCATGGACTTCTCAAGTTTCCAGGCAGAAAGAATGGCATATATAATATAAAAGTGCATGCAGGGCACTGGACAAAGCACTAGGGGCAAAAGGGATGTGAAATGATTTGATACAGTAATGTAATCTTACAGATTACAGTGTCCTGAATGTTTACTGTGTGTTTCACTTTTTGAATTTCCCACCAGGCTCGCCCCCGTGCGACGCAACACTCGCAGGAAATGGAGCCTGGCATCGGGGAGGACACAGCAGGGGGACATCGCTGGATCCAGGGGCAAGGTAAGTAACCCAGCCTTTGATCCAGCGATGCAATCCCGAGTGTGACTTGGGGTTACCGCTATATGCAGTGAAATCATACCCCAAGCCACACTTGGGAATACCGTCAAGGAAGCTACAGGAGGCACCAAATCCCCCTTCAAAGGTAAGGTTTTGCTAGGGAAACTTGCCTCCATATGAATCATAGTCTTACTAAAGATGGATAAATTACAGTAGATGGTAAAGAGAAAACAACCATATAAAAATATATTTTTTTCTAGGAATTATTGAATAATTTCTGATAAATTGACAGAAAATATCCATAGTAAGATACAATGAAAAAACATATTTACAACAATGTTGATAAAACAGAAAAAAAGGCAGAAATAATTTCAAGACAGGCCCATCCAGACGTGTGGACCCGAAGAGACATCACAGCCCCTTGTACTTGATGTAGTTACAATTTTTCTCAGGGTGTTGAATGTTGCCTTTTGCAGAAATGGATCAGCCATGTCTATACCATATAGATCACTACTAATACAATTAACCCATTATGTTTAGGGCCTCAGTCGACAGGCTTTTGGTGGAATCAGATGGGTTCTGCATTCCCATACAAGTCTATGGGAAAGCAAAACAGGCTTGAAGCAGGTCAAGTGCTGTACTACCTGTCAATAAATTCTAAATTATCTCAAGAGTGACTCAAACTGATGCCACTGATGCCCAAACCCCATTGATGGAACCTTAGATTTGCATTTAGGAAGCCTAGAAAGGGTTTAAGTAGCCAAAATCTAGACTATGTATTAGCCTTTTTTTTAGGTGTTTCTGCTCATAAAAGAAAATATGGTGCAATTTTGACTGGATATGGCAAGTGAAACAGAAAATGCACGAGTTATATTCAAAATGAATAGTCATAAAGTCTTGAAGGGTCTTGGTGGTAATAGTAGGATACATTTAAATTTAATGGACCAAAAAATCTAAAACATCTAAATCTAAAACATAACTGATTTATTACTCGATTACCTCTCCCTCCCTTAATTACCTCTCCCTCCCCTGCCCCCCCCTTTTTTTGTCACTAGGAAATATGCTTCATTCTTGTCTCAAGGGTTAGCTGAACCTTCCCCCGGGATATATTTATAGTGGGTCCCAGATATAGTGTTTTTGTTTATTCTGATATTTAGTTATCAGGACTACTGGTATGGGGATTTCCCTGTCTATTGAATATTTCAGATATGATCTCTACACTCAATTTCATCTGTCCGGGGTGTGGTCCAATGTCTGTCTGGACTACTCCCACAGGTTCTGGCACCTGGGAGTAGTTTGATGGGGCCCAGCCGAGTCTCTTGCATGGTCCTATGGGGGTATACAGTTGCACTTTATATAAATTGGTAAGCACAATTTTTGTTGATGTATTGAAAACATTGTATATTGATGTAAAAATTATATATGTGATTGTAATTATGCTTTTAGAATCTGAAATTTAGAGACATAGTCATCTTCCCTGAAGAAGCGAGAAATGAACCCCACCAACCACGTAGGATCATTCTATGCCCAAGTTCTGCACTGTTGAACAGTAATTACGCTTTCAGGTTTTGGCCATACAGTATGTCAATCACATATGAATGTACCTTTTTATGATGATTTTAATGATGTATGTCAAATAAAATAGAGATTTATACTTGACTTGTGTTCTAATTCTTACCTCAGAGACAACCTTGCATCCTAAAAAAATCCAACTAGGTATGGTTGGGAATAATTCTCACCTAATTCTCTTTCTTTGATCATTACTTAATACTGTTTATTAAAGTAAATGTAAAGGTTTTATGGATTTATCAGAAGAACCTTTACTAGAGTTGGAGGCACGTTTTCGAGACATCATATTGTGTAATCTTTTCTGGATATTACCAGAATCAGACTATTATTTGTGATATTTTCCACAATGCCCGCTGTGCCAAAATGTATGTTTGGGTAAAGTAAATGCTGTTAAGTTCTAATCCATCTTGATTTAACATTTAGCAAAATAACCTGTGGTTTATACTTACTCCCAGCATGCTATGTCAGCAGTAATACCGGTGAATTGTTTTTTATTGGAACTTTAGTTGTGTACCATAACTGAGCACAGTAACTTGTGTTTTCAGCATACTGGCTTTTTTGATGAGTTTCCCCAATTTCAATAGAAAACAGGAAATACACTTTCCCTTTTTTGCATTGTCAAGTTCTTGTTTAGCACAGACCTCCACCATGCTACCCATTTAGGATCATCCCCAGCAGTGTGCAGTTTACTGGCAGTAACTAACACTGTACATTGTTGTTCTAGGAGAGAAGAAATTGTATCTCACACAATTTATGGAATGGAAAGTTGAAACTAAGTGCACTAAAAAGGTCAATCCATTCACAATCAGTATTTTTGTTATAAACTGAGTTTGGTAGGCTAAGACAGTCCCTAGTTTCTTATCTGTATTTGATGCTGTGAGATTACTCTGTCATAACTTTAATCCTGGGAGTTTGGGATGTGTCTGCCTGGACCTTGGGTAGGAAGTCTGCTTGAGCCATTGCCCCAGGTATTTCCCTGAGTGAACACTGGGAGCTCAATTGCCAGTCCTCTAGATTGTCCACATGAGACCAGAGAATTTATATGTAAGAATGCTGCTCTTTCACTGTGCATTGCATATCCAAGACTACTTTGTTAGTGGAAGTGACATGGCGTCCACATCTCTTTTAAGCATTTCTTTCATGTGGAGAAAACATAACCTCAATATCCCACATAGTTGGGAGGAGGGTAAAATGTTTCTTGAGAGAACCTATCAATTCAATATTATCTGGGTTAATGTCTTCGATCAGGAGTCTCCAAACTTCTTAAATAAAGGGCCAGTTTACTGTCCTTCAAACTTCAGGGAGTAGAAAATGTCCTAGCACCAGTGGGAGTAGACAATGTTTCAGGCTTGGTGGTCAGTAAGAGTAAATAAAATTACATAGTGTTTGTGGTTAGTAGGGAGAAGAAAAGTGCCCCCATCATTGGTATTACTGGGAGTAATAATGCCCCATCATTTGTGCCAGTGGGAGGAATAGTGCTCATTATTTTATATCCATGAGAGAAATACAGGGAGTGCAGAATTATTAGGCAAGTTGTATTTTTGAGGAATAATTTTATTATTGAACAACAACCATGTTCTCAATGATTCCAAAAACTCATTAATATCAAAGCTGAATATTTTTGGAAGTAGTTTTTAGTTTGTTTTTAGTTGTAGCTATTTTAGGAGGATATCTGTGTGTGCAGGTGACTATTACTGTGCATAATTATTAGGCAACTTAACAAAAAACAAATATATACCCATTTCAATTATTTATTTTCAGCAGTGAAACCAATATAACATCTCAAAATTCACAAATATACATTTCTGACATTCAAAAACAAAACAAAAACAAATCAGTGACCAATATAGCCACCTTTCTTTGCAAGGACACTCAAAAGCCTGCCATCCATGGATTCTGTC
>BLSH010310323.1:536339-547814 GCA_018402905.1 Glandirana rugosa
TGTGCCACCTAAAGTGCCACCTATCAGTGCCCATCAGTGCCCAGTGCCACTTATCAGTGCCGCCTATGAGTGTCCATCAGTGCCGCATATCAGTGCCACGTATCAGTGCCCGTCAGTGTTGTTTGTCAGTGCCGCCCTTCAGTGCTGCATATGTTCCCCATCATCAGTGCAACCTTATCAGTGCCACCTCATCAGTGCCAATCTGCACTGCCTCATCAGTGCCCGTCAGTGTAGCCTCATAAGTGCCCATCAGTGTAGCCACATCAGTGCCCGTCAGTGAAGGAGAAAATGTACTTTATACAAACTTTTGTGACAGAAACAAAGAAAAATTTTTTTTTTTTCAAAATTTTCGGTCTTTTTTTTTTATAGCACAGAAAATAAAAACCGCAGGGGGTGATCAAATACCGCCAAAAGAAAGCTCTATTTGTGGGAACAAAATGATAAAAACTTTGTTTGGGTACAGCATCGCACGACCTCGCACTTCTCATTCAAATCGCAACAGCACTGAAAGCTGAAAATTGGTCTGGGCAGGAAGTGTTCTAAGTACATGGTATTGAAGTGGTTAAAAATACATGTATGGGTATAGAAAAGAATCACCACCTTTAAAATAATCACATTTTGTTGCTTTGCAGCCTGAAAAGAAGACTGCTACCATTTTTGTTTTATCTAGCTGCCTTTACTTATACTTATAACATCCAAGTGAAAGATATAACACTGACGTCAGAAAAACAAAAACAAATACAGAATCACTGAGTTGGAAAAAGGATCACCCCCTTGTGCCAATATTTTGTTAAACCACCTTTTGCTTTAATTACAGCCATTAGTCTGTTGGGGTATGTCTCTGCCAACTTTGCATACCTAGACTTTGCAATATTTGCCCACTCTTCTATGCAGAACTGCTCAAGTTCAGTTAAATTTGATGGTGGACTGCAGTTTTCAAGTCATTCCACAGATTATTAATGGGGTCTAAGCCATGCAAGGACATTCGCTTTTTCTTCTTCAACCACTGTATGGTTATTTTTGCTGTGTGCTTTGGGTCATTGTCATGTTGGAAGGTAAACCTTCTTCCCATTGACAACTTTCTGCCAGGGGGCAGCAGATTTTCCTCAAGAATTTATATCATATATACTAGTTCAAACAGAACTACTTTTATGGTATCACACTATTCTGGACTCCTTGTTCTCCCTATATACCATGTGGAAATGACCATGTGAGTGGAGGATTGTGAGACAGGAGTGGAGCACAGATAGCTAAAATCGCTTTTTATGCGACACGAGTGGGGAAGTGGAGATGAGGACCGTGTAAACATAGGAGTGGTGTCTGGAGGCATAAGGAGGGGAGCCACCCACAGGATATAAAGACCCCATTTTACCTCAGGCTTACTACCCCTGTGGGGTGCGGAGATGTGGTGAGTGGGGACCCAAAAGGGGGAGCACGTGCGGAAGTCACCTTGTTGCAGCTTTACACAGAAGAAGCACTAAAGTCACCTTTAATATACATTTGTATTTTTGTATTTCTAATTTTTTTATATATTTTTATACTTTTTACACATTTTTTCACAACCTTTGCATCAGTCACATATTTTTTTAAGTGGAATTTTTTATGGAACTGAACACATGATTGATTATGGACACTTTCAAATGATGTATAAAAATGAATTTTAAGTTTGCACACTGCACTTAATGGTAACACTGTTTGGTATAAAAAACTTTTTCTGGGGTATAGCTAGCTTACCAGTTGGGATAGGGGATTGCAATATTTCCTCTGAATATCCCCTTTTCTTTTCCACTAGAATTTGTGTCCTTTGGATTGTTAGGGACAGCGCCATTCCTTTTATCTTTTTATATTTTTCTTCCCTCCAAGGAGGGAGTCCCTGGAAGGCAGCAGTCCCACATCAGAGTTTACTATCCTAAGCGCGGAAATATAACTAAATCTAATGACCATTCTTTGTCATAATTCCTGCAACTGCTTCAGAGTTGCTTTAGGCTGGGTTCACACTGTAGCGGGGCGGCGCGATGCGGCGCTCCAGGCGATCTCAAAGCGGCTTGCTAGGAGACTTCTATCATAGAAGTCAATGCAAGCCGCCTGAGATCGCCCTGAAAATAGTGCAGGGACCATTTTTCCAATGCGGAGCGAAGCGATTCGCTCCTATTAGAACGGTCCCATTTGCACAGCATTGAGGCGAATTGTCAGGCGACTCAAGTCGCCTGACAATTCGCCTAGATGTGAACGGGCCGCGGAGTCGCGCCGCTCCGCCCCACTGCAGTGTGAACCCAGCCTTAGGCTTCTTGGTAGCCTTTCATCCAGTTTGGAGCGATATCCTGATCCAGGGAGGGTCTATGCTGTACCAAATATCTTCCACTTCTTAATAATAGACTATACTGTGCTTCTAGGCATTGATAAAGCTTTTGAAATATTTTTGTATCCAACTCCTGGCTTGTGCCTGTCCACAATTTTATCACGGAGATCTTATGACAATTCCTTGCCACCCATAGTTGATTGCTTCAGTTGCACTATCAGGGACTGAAATGCTCCAGGAAAGCTCTTTTCAAGCTGAGCTAATCAAAATGAACGGATTTTATCCCGGAGATCTTATGACAATTCCTTGCGACCCATAGTTGATTGCTTCAGTTGCACTATCAGGGACTGAAATGCTCCAGGAAAGCTCTTTTCATGCTGAGCTAATCAAAATGACTACAGCTGATCACAGTTGGAAGTCAAATGGTTTTTCTGTGCCATTGAGAAGGTGGTTAGCTACACCTGATTGAGTTTACAAGTCATTTTTAGGAGGGGGGTGATCCTTTTTCCAAATGTGATTCTGTTTTTTATTTATTTTTTATTATATTCTGACAAGTTGGTGTTTCGCCTAGATGTTATAAGTTGCACTGAGTAAATACAGTTAGATAAAACACAAACTGTGCCTGTCTTCATTTCAGGCTGCAAAGCAAGAAAATGTGATTATTGTAAAGGGGGTGATTCTTTTCTATACCCACTAATTATATAATAATGTTTACAGAGCTGCATTAATCTGTTCCTCTTATATCTGGTTCAGCGTTAAAGCAGCCTTCCATAATTCAAATATTGGAGTCTGCCAATTTATTTTAACGGCTTAGCATTTTCTAAAGGAGGTAAATAATGGCAATCCCTGTATTTTTCTGTGACAGATTATTTCATAGTCAAGTCCACATGACAGCCAGGCGATCAGTCTTTTCAAGTGGAAGCAAAGACAGCCTCCTTGTTTCTCATAATAGGTTTCCTTTAAAAGCAAAAAATAAAACACAACTGACAATTACTTCTTCTGTCAAAAAAAAAGTGAATTTGGTAAAGAAAAGCCGAATATTGATTCATCTGCTGCAGCTGTAATTCTGAAATGTTAAAGTTGATTTAACATAAAATGGTGGTAGTTAAATATTATTGAAATGTCATTTAAAATTACACAGCTTATAAAAAGTTATATTTAAAAAAATGATAGTTTCTATGCAGCATATGCTAGGGAATATTAACATTTGGAGTGCAATTTAGGTGGGAGATGATGCAGTTACGGAGCCATATGTTTAAAAGATACTGTAATCCTACAGAAATATGTTCATATTCTACAGAGAATAAAGTACGAATAACATATAAGTGGGAATATACAGTATACAGTGGTACCTCGGTTTGCGAGTAACGCGGTTAACGAGCGTTTCACAATGCAAGCATTTTTAGTTTAAAAATCCTGACTCGGTTTGCGAGTGCTGTCTCACAGGACAAGCAGGATTCAAGCCTCTGTGCATGCAATACAGCATGTGGCCAGAAGTGGCGCCAGTGAGGCTCAGAGACGCTCAGAAGCATTCGGAAATACTCGGAAATACCGAAAGTGTAAACAGTTCCCGAGCGTTTCTGAATGTTTCCAAGTGCCTCCGAGCCTCACCAGCGCCCCCTGTCCTCTGGCCACTTACAGTACTGCATTGACAAGCAGTCACTGTGGAACGAATTAGCTGAGTTTCCATTGTTTCCTATGGGGAAACTTGCTTTGATATATGAGTAATTTGGATTACAAGCATTCTCCTGGAATGGATTATGCTCATAATCCAAGGTTCCACTGTATATATATATATATCATGAGTGGGCACATGAATTTATACACACACTGTATGTAAACCTGCAGGGAAGGAGGAAAAGAAGTTTAACATCCCAGGATTCCTTTATAGCAGGAGTTGGCAACCTTAAAGAGGTGAAGATCTACCTGAACAACATGGGAGAAGTCAAAGGTCACCAGGTACAGTGTCGCCTGGACATGTGCAATTTGTTTTGTTCCAAATTAGTTTTTCAACAAAATTCGAAAAATCCATTAGTTAGGAAATATTCAAATTAATATAAACCTGTTTAACCAATTTTTCAGAAATTCAGAAATTCTAAATTCTAAAAGTTCAAAAATCTGAAAATTCGAAAATCCGGAATACGAAAATTTGGAAATTCTAAAATCCAAAAAATTGAAAAAAAATGAAAATCTGAAATGATAATTAACTAACTTATAATAACTATTACTAACTATGAAAATTATTGGAATTTCCTTTCAAATTTGGCTATTAATAATGAACGCCGCATCTAAACGAATGGAAAATAACAAAGTAATAATAATAAATAATAATAATAACTTTTTATTGTTATTAATTTGTTATATTCCATTTGTTTACATGTGGAATTCATTATTTCGGATAATTCGTAACTTCGGATAAATTCATATTCGTTATGTTCACTAACAGACAAATTTGAAAGGAAATTCCAATACCTATAATTAAATAGTTGGTTATTATTAGTTATCATTTTGGATTTTCGAATTTTCAGGTTTTTGTTCTTATGTTCAGATTTTCCAATTTTCAGATTTTTCGAATTTTTTTGAATTTTCCAATCTCCGAATTTTCAATTTTTCGAATTTTTGGATTTCCAAATTTTCGGATTTCAGAATTTTCAGATTTCCGAATTTCTGAACTTTCAAATGTTTCTGAAGTTACAAATGTATTCGAAAGAACTAACTTATGTCTTAACAAATGACCTGAAAAATGAAGGAAATAAACCGAAAATGAACAAATTTTTCAGCAGTGCACATGTCTAGTGTCACCCAGTGTTACGCCTGTTTTAAACCTCTAATTGCTATACTACTGTGCCTCCTACATTTGTAAATGAGCCCTTAGTTACATTCGGCAGAGGGACCCTTAGGGCCTCATTCACGTGAATGGGTCCTGCTTGGCTGTTGCTATAACCACCAACCATGGCAGGGTGTATAACTCCTTCTCCTGCTACAGCATGTGCACACCCCTGGTCACTGCACCTAAAGGGGGTGCGGTTAGACCGGAGGTGATAAAAAAAAGTCTTAATTATGGGGTTTTACCACCCCAAAAACTGCAAATGTAAATTAACCCTTACTGTTTTGAGCCCCCTATAAGGCTGCTTTTACACTGATGTGCTGTGGTTTACCTGCACCACGGGGGTAGCGCAGTGCCTCTGCATCAATGTTAAAGCAGCCCTATACTATTATGCCCCGTGTATTGCTTCACACTGACCTGAAGATCTCTTCTTTCCTGCTGCTGGCACCACTCTGGAGACTGTTAGCCAGGATAAGAGGTGGAATGCAGTTGGTATCACTGCATGGGACAGTAGCCAGCACTACAGAGGAGGCATCGGCTTATGCGGCTCTTGCTCCCTACTACACCTCCAACTTTACAAGTAGTAATCTGCATTGCACTCTGATGCTCTGGAATGGTGGGTCAGCGAGCGATCTACAGGTTGCTGACCCCCCCTTTATGGTACAACTTTCCCCTTGCCTTAACCCTGCCAGCTAACAAATGGGACACTAGGTCTAAATGGTCAATTTAAAAGAATAAGTGCACTCTAAAATTCTCAGGACTGGGGTGAAGATGATTAATTATTTAATAACCAGGCCTAAGAAGGTGAAATGGACAGTTTTGCCCCAGCTGCAGACCTCAAATGACTTCCTTCTAGCTGTATAGCAGAAATGTATAAATCATAATAGTGGCTGAGCAGAATATTAAATTGTTTTTTTTATATAAAACAGGGTCAGTTTATAACTTTAAATTATTTGGAAAAAGTTATCATTTAAGGAGAATTTCCAATTTAATTTCTCTCTCCCATTTTGCTGACCAACTGCCACCATTCTGATCTGCTCAGCTTTCTTTGATGTGACCCACCCTGGGCTCAAAAATGTATTTGTCTTCAATGGTTAAGGGTGCTATTCAAACAGCTTACTGGTTGGGTTACAAAAATTGTGCTCTCCTCATTGGTCGGTTGTGACGTTTTCCATGTTCTTAGAACTAGAACCCTATGCTGTACACTACAGTGTCCACTTACATCACATCTGGCATTTACCTAAGACTAATTTATCCCTTGAAATCTCCCAGCTGGAGTCATATGGAAGCTGCAGAGGGTCCACATAGATGTACTCATGGCCATCAGAGCTGACTGACTCGATAACCTTCCACCGGATTTCATAGCGTGGTTTCTGTGGACCAAGAAAAAAAAGTGGTGATGGTTACTCAACCTAAAAATAAAATATCTGAGATATAAGTAGCACCATGTGCAAAAAAAACGATCCAGTATGTACATTTGGCTGAATACATTACATTGAACAAACAGTGCCCTTGCAGTCCTGGACAACTGATCAAAGGACCCTCACTGCACCACAACGGTGGTCACATCTAAACAGAGCCAGACAGTGTCAACTGTGTCCAATGGTAAATCCAAAATGGCTGCCGGGACTTGCTAATTGTTACGTAGCAGGGGCAGCAGCTTTAGTAAATTTTTCATGTGTGAACTTTGATCTTCATTTGACATTAGTAACTTATTGAAAGAATAACCACTTCCTCCCTATTAGTTATTTTTCTGCTGTTTATTGTTTTGATATTACTTTTATCATTACTTTTTTTTTTTTCGTTTTGCTATTTTTTTCGTGTCACATAAAAAAATGCACACAATTTTAAAAACACACAAACACTTTTGTTACATTTGCAAATACCTTTGTCATGCTTTTTATCAGAAACGTAATTTTAGTGGCAATTTAAATGGGAGAAATAACATATAATGCACACTCTTTACTTATGGTAAAATTTCTTAGCATCCTAGAAATCTTAGTTTGTCCCTAATAAAAAAAAAATGAGGGGAATTTACTAAGACTGGAGCAACCAGAATATGGAGAAGTTGTGCATTGCAAGCCATCAGCCGTTCATGTTCAAAGCTTAAAGTGGTTGTAAACCCGATTCATGAAATTTGAGCTGGGCACATATATCTGCAGTTTTTTGTTATTTCTCTTCAAAGCACTGTGTCCCGTAGCTGTCTCCTGCTCAAAGCTCTCTGTCATGTGATAAAAGCAGCCTGAGTTTAGTGTTGGGGAGGATGCTATAAATAGATTAGCACAGTGCTGAATGTTTCAACAAACAGAGCTGAAAGTCTCTACCTATGAGGAGAGGGAGTGTGTGCCTTTCCTCCAATCAGCTGTCTTGGCTGTATGCCCAGGCTTCACTACAGTGGTAACCAGGAAGAGAAAATCTCCTAACACAATGTGCACTAAACAGTATATAAAGCTGAAGACAGCAGATAGACATTTGTTTCATCCCTGTGTATCATCTGAGGCTGTTCACTTCACTGGGTATATGTGAGGGTTTACATCCACTTTAACTAAATTTTCCTGAATATATGTATAACTTTGTTCTCTTAATACAGTTTAAACCGAAAAACTAAAATGTAATACATTGCAGCTTACCAATTCTTACATGTGACAACTGCATTTGTTTTTCCATTAGGATTTTTCTCCTTTATTTTCACCTGATGACCAAGCTAATAAGACACTTCCTGTCTTAGGGTGTCTCCTGTCTGGATGGAGGAGCAACGTAGACATCCTTGGACAGCAGTATTGTCAGTCTGAGGAGTGAGTAGTGTTGGATACACAAGCAGGCTTAGATGGACCTAACTAACATATTAAAGCTGCACTCCAACTAACAATGTTTTAGGCTGGGTTCACACCTCCGAAGGATGCGGCTCGTAGCAGGGGGTCCGGTGAGTCCCTGTTCTCCATATTAGGGATGAATCAGGGCCGAATTTTTGTCTAAACTCAGAGCCAAAGATGTACAGCACTCCTGTGCAATCTGCTCCACAGCCGCAACGGAGATGTGTGAACCGGCTCCATAGAGAGCAGGTCACAATCTCCTCTCATGCAAATTGCATGCGGATAAAGCTGCATCCAATTCGCATAAGTATGAACCCAGCCTTAGGCCCCTTTCAAACTTGTGCGACTTGAAAGTCACGCAATTTTACCACAATTTTTTGCCACGATTCTGATGCAACTTGAAGCAATGCCTGTGTACTCCTGAGGTCTATGGACCTCAAGTCGCATCAAAGTTGGACCAAAGTAGTTCAGATACTACTTTGAAGTCGCTGCGACTTGAATTTGCACAGATATGAATGCATACCTCCCAACTTTTTGAGATGGGAATGAGGGACACCTATCAGCAAAAGTATGCAGGCATAGGACACGCCCCTTGCCACGCCGCCTTAAAGTAGAATTGTACAAAAAACAAGATTGGTTAAACCCACAAGTGCTTTTTTTTACCACTACTATTTCTTTATATTGGCTTTTGGACATTATAAATGCAGAAATTTAGAAATCAGATGAAAGGTTTAGCACTGGGAAACACGTTTTGATAGATAAGTGCATTTTATATACAACTCTATAGATCAGACCAAAATGAAGGACAAATGAGGAGGAAAGCGGGACAGAGGGACATTGCTCCAAATCAGGGACAGCCCCTCGAAATCAGGGACAGTTGGGAGCTATGTATAAATGGTACTCATTGAAAATCATGGGGTACGACTTGTCATGCGACTTTGCAGTCCCAAGTTGCAGGACAAGTCGCACAAGTGTGGGGCCTTAAGCAGGTACAGTAACAGGTTTCTGTTCCTTGTTCCTTCTGTTCCTTGTTCTGTTCCTTGTTCCTTTTGGGATAAAGGTTTTACATAAATGAATAAAAAGAAAGGAGACCCCCCCTGTATGAATGGGATTTTAAACAGCAACTTGGCCACCATATATTTGTAAAAATAAGTATTTTATTGTTGTATATTAAAAACTCTTGTTGATCACATTTAAGAAATATTTCCATAAAACGTATAACAAATACAGACATTGTGGTTTGTGAATACATTCCATATTGATGAATTTCCAATTTTCAGCAGTTATCTCCAATAACCCGACATGCTTCAGGTCCACGCCTTTCTTCTGGGGTATAATGGAGGGAACACGTAAATTCTCAAAATATATATTCTTTATTCTCTATTAGACAAAGAAAAGTACAGACACCAACAAAGCATTTATATGAGCTTCCTTCTTTATGAGACACCTACCACCACAAGCTGATGGTACAATCTGTAATCATGTAGTGGTTATAAAATGGGGAGTATTGTTACCCCTACTTGGACGGATGTGGCTGGAAAGACAGGCCCGCCCCCAAACCAGGCGACTACCCATGGAGGTCCCCTTGCAGAGAAAGAAAAAAAGAGGGAAAGTAGAATTCTATCTCCCAATGAGTACAAGTATGCGCCCTCCACTAAAGTAAATGGCACATACATAGTATACTTGACTACCATCCAATTCATAATGTATTTATATCTCAGAGAATTATAAACTTACATGTGTATATTTGCCCCATTCCTGAAGTCTTGTAAATTATTCATCAAAGCCGAGTTTGCAGATAGCAACTCAATCAATATGCAAACTCGGCTTTGATGAATCATTTACAAGACTTCAGGAATGGGGCAAATATACACATGTAAGATTATAATTCTCTGAGATATAAATACATTATGAATTGGATGGTAGTCAAGTATGCTACGCATGTGCCATTTACTTTAAATCCCTTTCACAATGGGACGTTTTTCAGGTGCTTTAGCGCTAAAAATAGCGCCTGTAAAGCACCTGAAAAACGTCCCCCAATGCAACCCAGTGTGAAAGCCCGAGTGCTTTCACACTGGGAGAGTGCGCTTGCAGGACAGAAAAAAAGTCCTGCAAGCAGCATCTTTGGGGTGGTGTGGGAGCGGTGTATATACCGCTCCTCCACCGCCCCTGCCCATTGAAATGAATGGGCAGCGCTTCTGAAGTGCCGGCACTTTGTACCCCTTTTTAGAGGTTAAAAGCACCCTGCTGCTGCCCGAATAGGGGCGCCAAAGCGCCGCTATAACAGCTGTAAAGTGCCGCTAAAACTAGTGGCGCTTTACAGCTACCCCCCCGATGCTCCAGTGTGAAAGTAGCCTTAGTGGATGGCGCATACTTGTACTCATTGTGAGATATTATTCTACTTTCCCTCCGCTTTTTCTTTCTCTGCAGTGCTTATGCAGGGGTGACATTGGAATAACAGCGACCTCCTGCAAGTGGACCTCCGTGAGTAGTCGCCTGGTTTGGGAGCAGGCCTGTCTTTCCAGCCACATCCGTCCAAGTAGGGGTAACAATACTCCCCATTTTATAACCACTACATGATTACAGATTGTACCATCAGCTTGTGGTGGAAAGTGTCTCCTAAAGAAGAAAGTTCATATAAATGCTTTATTGGTGTCTGTACTTTTCTTTGTCTAATAGAGAAAAAGGATATATATTTTGTGAATTTATGTGTCCTCTCCATTTTACCCCTGAAGAAAGTCGTGGACCTGAAACGCGTCGGATTATTGGAGATAACTGCTGAATATTGGAAATTCATAAATATGGAATGTATTCACAAACCACAATGTTGATATTTGTTATAAGTTTTATGCAAATATTTCTTAAATGTGATTAACAAGAGTTTTTAATATATAGCAATAAAATACTTATTTTTACAAACATATGGTATCCAAGTTGCTGTTTAAAATCCCATTCATACAGGGGGGTCCCCTTTCTTTCCATGCAAACAGGGGAGTGGCAACAGGGCACCAGTTTTACAATGGTGGTGACACTCTACTATTACATAAATGAATAAAGGCTGATCATTATAAGCACCCTTGTCAATGTTAACTAGTTTGTCTCAACCCTCTAACTGCCACTTACGTTGGACAGCTTTGTCTGGTTAAGGAGGTTGAAAAAATAAAAGAGTTAAAGGCCAGATCACCAGGTGAAAATAAATGAAAAAAGCCTAAAAACAGCAAACAAATGCACTGACCATATCTGAAATTTAGCAAGCTGCAACAGATAATTTTATTGTTTTTGCGTTTAATACGAATTTAAATAATGACAAAGTTATTTTGATTCCTTTTTTGTGCAATGTTTTTAAGTGTAATTGACCTTGTTTTTCAGAATCAGCAGCATTTGAAATGGTGTCATTGTGAAAGTTCTGTCTTTCTCCCCAGGACTTTGGGCATAGGGGTTGCGAAGAAGCTCCCCTCCTGGGTGGTATTCCTGAAAAGGCTGGCTACTGGAGGCTAAGAGAGTCTGACCTAGAGAAAACAAGCTATGACCGTCCC
>BLSH010310342.1:9076-34504 GCA_018402905.1 Glandirana rugosa
GAGATCGTTCTGGGACGAAGGAAGGTTCGTGGACGAGACGAACGGAGTACTTGCCGAACCCGCGTTCGTGGCAAGCTGCGTTGCCGTCGCCATGCCGGACTCCCGCTGTTTGCCGAGGCTGGATCTTGGCGTAGTCCCTGGTCTGGCTGCTGAGGGCCGTGGAGGACGAAACGGTCCATGCCCAGGGGGAATCCTCAGCGAGGGATGCCGGTGTATTTGTGGAGGGTTAGCGCGAGCTTGGCTTTTTAGGCAGATTTGTCTGTAGGCTTCTCGGAGGAGCTGTCTCTTGCTTCCTCACATGAAGGCGCCGGAACCGGAAGTATGTTGTCTTTTTTAATGTAGTATTAAAGAGAACAATATAATAAATAATAAATATACTTACAGTAAGTGAACAGGAAACTTGTTAGAATGCCCAGAGCAACGAAAGCCAATATTAGGAGGACCACCAGGATCAGTATCACCCGGTGCTGTGTACTCCTGGCAGCTGAAATCATTGCAGACAGAGAGAATAGTGAATAATCCTGCGTGTATCACTGGTATAATAATCCTCCAGAATTCTTATCTCACATAAAGATATTTTATATTCATCCTGGATCGTCTGTGTGCTCCACCTCAACATACAAATATCTTATATGTGGTTATTCTGCTGAGTACCAATGTTGCTATTATTATTATTCCACTATAACTGCATATATCTACTGTATATCACATGATAAAATACTGTATGTACACTACATTGTCAAAAGTATTGGGACACTTGCCCTTTGCACGCACATGAACCTTAATGGCATCCCAGTCTTAGTCTGTAGCGTTCGATATTGAGTCAAAATAAAAAAATGTCACGATAAAAAGAACCATACATAAAATTAGATCAATATGTAAAGTGCACATATCTAGTCTTGATTTGACTAATAAGTGTGGAACATTGAGTGAAAAATTAATCAATAAACCAGTGCAAAACGAATTCATAAAGTGCACACAAAAAAATTCAAAATCAATTGACATTAACCACTTGCCGACCACCGATCGGCATCTGACGGCGGCAAAGTGGCTCGTTCCCGCAAATCGCTGTCATACGACGGCGGCTGCGGGAACGAGTTCAGTGAGCGCGCGCGCGCCGCCGGAGGCGCGCCCGCGCACTCACTGTGTCCAGGGGGGGCCAGGGAGCGGGTGCGGCGGCTTCGATTGCCGCCGGCTACCCGCGATGGCCCCCCCGGAGCGAGTGAGCGGAGGTCCGTGTATGTAAACACGGACCTCCGCTCTGTGTGAGGGGGAAGGGCGGTGATCACAGCCTTCCTGTACGTGAAGGCTGTGACCACTTCCCTTCCCCAGCTAGGGCAGCCCCCCTACAGTTAGAACACAGCTCAGGGAACACAGTTAACCCTTAGAGCGCCCCCTGCAGGTTAACCCCTTCACTGCCAATGGCATTTACACAGTAATCAGTGCATTTTTATAGCACTGATCGCTGTATAAATGCCAATGGTCCCAAAAAAGTGTCAAAATGGTCCGACATGTCCGCTGAAATATCGCAGTACCGCAAAAAATCGCAGATCGCCGCCATTATTAGTAAAAAATAAAAAAAAATGAAAAACCCCAAAAATGAATTCTCATCATCCGTAAACGCGACCACTTTTGCGCAAACCAATTAATAAACGCAGATTGCGATTTTTTTTATCGCAAATATGAGGAAGAATATAAATCGGCCAAAAACGGTGAAAAAAAATGTTTTTTTATATATTTTTTTTGGATTTGTATTTTAGGAAAAAGTAAGAAATTTGAGTTTTTTTGCAAAATTGTCGCTCTTCTTTTGTTTATAGCGGCGATCAGAAATGACGCAGAGGTGATCAAATACCACCAAAAGAAAGCTCTATTTGTGGGAAAAAAGGACGCAAATTTCGTTTGGGTACAACGTCGCACGACCGCGCAATTGTCAGTTAAAGCGACGCAGCGCCGAATCGCAAAAAGGGCTCCGGTCCTAAAGCTGGAAATCCTTCCGGGGCTGAAGTGGTTAATCAATAACCATATGATAATGCACCAGTTTATTAAAACAAGTAAAAACCAAGGGTACTCGCAAAACATCCATAGAACACGAGTGTAATAGAATCATGCGTCTCACCCGTGGGGCCCCAGGAAGACGTCAGGTGTGACGAAACATGTAGGACGGAGCTACACGCTGACGTCACCATGCCCTACGTGGTCCCGGAAGGACGGGTGAAACGCATATTGTAACTTATGCCGGCTGATTGATTCTATTACACTCGTGTTCTATGGATGTTTGGTGCGTACCCTTGTTTTTACTTGTTTTAATAAATACTTATACGGAATTATACTATTTGGGCCCCTTTCTTCCCTCCAATATACCAATGAGCCTGCGGGTGGGACTTGGAAGTTACTTGTGGACCTCTGAAAATCTGTATCCCCAGACACCTTGGATAGCTTTATGACTGAACTGAAGCACATACCCCGCAGAATTTTTTTTGGGTGCATTTTATGAATTTGTTTTGCACTGCCATATCACATATGGTTTATTGGTTAATTTTTCACTCAGGGTTCCACATTTATTAGTCTAAGCAAGACTAGATATATGCACTTTACGTATTGATCTAATTTGATGCATGGTTCTTTTTAGCGCAACATTTTTTATTTTATCAGATTTACTGTGTTATTATCACATAGTTTGTCGCAGCTGAGTATTTATGTACTTTAGTGCGGTATGAACCCAGTTTAGTAGCGTTTCAATATTGAGTTGGTCCACCCTTTGCAGCTTTAACAGCTTCAACTCTTCTGGGAAGGCCGTCCACAAGGTTTAGGAGTGTCTATGGGAATGTTTGACCATTCTTCCAGAAGCGCATTTGTGAGGTCAGGCACTGATGTTGGATGAGAAGGCCTGGCTCGCAGTCTCCACTCTAATTCATCCCAAAGGTGTTCTATCAGGTTGAGGTCAGGACTCTGTGCAGGCCAGTCAAGTTCCTCCACCCCAAACTCGCTCATCCATGTCTTTATGGACCTTGCTTTGTTCACTGGTCCAAATCATTTGGTGGAGGGGGGATTATGGTGAGGGGTTGTTTTTCAGGGGTCGGGCTTGGCCCCTTAGTTGCAGTGACTGGAACTCTTAAGGTGTCAGCATACCAAGGCAATTTGGACAATTTCATGCAACTTTGTGGGAACAATTTGGGGTTGGTCCCTTCCTATTCCAACATGACTGCACACCAGTGCACAAAGCAAGGTCCATAAAGACATGGATGAGCGAGTTTGGGGTGGAGGAATTTGACTGACCTGATTTGGGGTTGGCCCCTTCCTGTTCCAACATGACTGCGCCCCAGTGCACAAAGCAAGGTCCATAAAGACATGGATGAGCGAGTTTGGGGTGGAGGAACTTGACTGACCTGACCTAACCTCAACCCGATCACCTTTGGGATGAATTGTGGCAGGGCTCAAAATTTCAGGTTCTGAGCTACTAGTCAGGCCTGAAAAGTTACTTGGCACCAGTAGCCCCACCCAACCCCTACCATGCCCCACCCCCAACCCCACCCCTAAACACACCCTCATAAATTCTCATGAAATTACACTTAAATGTTTTATGCAGAATTAAGTTACACAAATAAATATTAACAACAACCTTATCAGTGCAGCCTCACCAGTTCCCATCAGTGTAGCCTGACCTGTGCCCATTAATGCAGCCTAACCAGTGCCCATCAATGCAGCATAACCAGCGCCCATGAATGCAGCCTGACGTGCCCATACATGCAGCCTGACAAGCCCATGAATGCAGCCTCACCTGCCCATGAATGCAGACTAACATGTCCATGAATGCAACCTATTGTGCCCATGAATGCAGCCTCACCTGAGGAGGGCAGCGGAAGAGGCGAGCTGGCAGGATCTTCAGACAGGGTGCGGGTATTGCCCCCTGTAAGAGTTTTCAATTGAATTTCCACAGTGTTCCCGGAGCTCAGTATCACACAGTCCCGCCTCCTGGCCGGGCAATAACGTCACATGTCCCGCTATTGGACCGGTGTACTGTCTATCAAAGGCCAGGAGGTGGGACTGTGTGACGGTGAGGGACACTGCCAGAATTCTAATGAAAGCTCTTACAGTGTCCAATCCCCGCTCTGATGATCCGCCGGCCAGCTTGCCTCTTCCTTACCTCTCTCTTCCTCTGGCAGGGAGAATGGCCTGCCGGCGGAGTTGAATGGGAGGGAGCCCATGCTCGCCAGCCCTCATTTTTCACTCGCAAAATACGAGTAGGCAAGTGAAAAATTTGAGGGCTGAATTATGGTAGTGGAATGCTGACGCCTTAAGAGTTCCCTTCACTGGAACTAAGGTAAGGTGACTAGATTTTTAAAATGAAATGCGGGGACATATTTTATTTTTACTAGTAATGGCGGCATTGTGATATTGCTGCGGACAAATCGGACACTAAGTGACACTTTGTGGGAACCAGTGACACTAATAAAGTGATCAGTGCTAAAAATATACACTGTCACTTTACTAATGACACTGGCTGGGAAGGGGTTAACATCTAGGGCAATCAAAGGGTTAAATGTGTGCCTAACAAGTGTTCTCTCACTGTGGGGGAGGTTGCTTTTACTAAGGGAAGGCATAGATCCCTGTCCCAGCAGCCATGTTATGTGACACACTGTGGCAGTGCAATGCCAGCCAGAGCCATGATAGAATACCTGCTGCCTTATGATGCCATCCATTATGCCAGAGAGACAGACACAGTGCAATGTAGTCTATTCACAGACACCCCCAAAGCACACCGGTGTTGAAGCCTTGAAGGCACTGGCAGCCCCACAATTCAATCCGCTTCCCCTCTGTGCCTGCTGCTGGTCACTGTCAGCTGAGCCCAGCTGCCTTTCTCTGCTGTCACCCCCCACTGCCCGCCTCACAGCCTCTCTTCGGGCCCCGGCTACTACTGGGTGGGGAGCAGAACTGAGCAGAGGTTAATTACTTCACTGGGGAAGGCAAGGAGATAGGCAGCCTGGGGCTTAAGCCAAGGCAGAAGAACATGTGAGCGGGAATTATACCCCCCCCCCCAAACTGGTAGGAGCAGCAGAGTGGGGGTGTAATTAAGATTTTTTTTTATTCTGCACTGACTGTCTTTGAAATTTCCCAGGCCCCCTGTTCAAATCCAAACAGGGGACAAAACCGGGGACAAAAAACAGGGACAGATTTGGTCCAGGGACAGTGTCCTCAATCCGGGGACTGTCCCCTGAACCCGGGGACGTCTGGTCACCCTAAACTAAGGGGCCAAGCCCGGCCTTTAAAAAACAACCCCACACCATAATCCTCTCTCCACCAAATGATGTGGACCAGTGCATAAAGACATTGATGAGTGAGTTTGGGGTTGAGGAACTTGACTGGCCTGCACAGTGCACAACACCTTTGGGATGAATTTGAGCGGAGACTGCAAGCCAGACCTTCTTATCCAACATCAGTGCCTGACCTCACAAATGCGCTTCTGGAAGAATGGTCAAACATTCCCATAGACACTCCTAAACCTTGTGGACAGCCTTCCCAGAAGAGTTGAAGCATCCCAATACTTTTGATAATATAGTGTATATTCATATCATATTATATACATTTTATATCATTTATTAGTAAACATCATATTTAAGTGTAAAAAAACAATACTGAAGTACGGCAACCAATAATATTCTGGCTTTTATTACCTCTATAGAGACATAGTAAAAGGTGATATCTGATTGGTTGCTCTGGTATATAGATCCAGTATAGCAGTATTAGTATTAGTAGACATGTGTCCTATAAATGGAGACTCGGGTCCTCAGTCGTCTATAATGGATGAAGAGGATTCCCCTCATTATAATAACTTACCTTTGGCTTTTGGTGAGTCCTTCATCCCCTGTACATCGTGATCACTCGTGTTGGCATATACATTGTCCTCATAAGATTGCCCTGCAGAGGAATATAGATCATAATAGAAACATTGTAGATTCCAGGGAGGATATTCAGGTAATGCAATGCAGATATAATGAAGCTCTATGAGAGAAATGTATACTCTCCACTGAGTATTCCTTCCATCAGAGATCCACACACGTCAGCTCCAAATAAATCCTTCCAACTGCCTGCAGCAGAATAGGCAAAGTCCCCGATTGGAGCTCAAGGACAACATTTTAACATTGGCGGCTGGTGCTCCATTTTAGGGGGGACGGCAAACAAACCACCCGCCACCCCCCCAGTCGGTTGGTCCCGCCAGCCCCGCCCCCCATTGCTCGGTCTTCCGTCCACCCACCAGCCATGAACTTACCCCATCTAGGTCGCAGGCGGCTTAGTTTCTTCTCCACATCTTCTCCTCCATGGTAGCTTCCCTGCGGCTTCCCCGACATCTCCTCCTTCTCTCTGGCTTCCTCCTCGGTGGCCAATATGGTCACTCTTATGGTCATTCTTATGTTTACTAAAGTAAATTCTGTTATTTTTTTTTTTAAACCATTGATGTTTAACCTCCCTGGCGGTGTTCCCGAGTGTGGCTCGGGGTGGATTTCCAGTACCAAGAGCGGTTACCCCGAGCCGCACTCGGGATCGCATCGCTGGATCCAAGGCAGCGCTACTCACCTTGTCCACTGGATCCAGCGATGTCCCCCGCCGTGTCTGCGGGCTGTGTCCTCCGCCAGATGACTCTGTGCGCCGGGCTCCGTTCCCTGCGAGCGTTGCGTCGCACGGGGGCGGAGACCGGCGGGAAATTCAAAAAGTGAAACACACAGCACATACAGTACACTGTAATCTGTAAGATTACATTACTGTATGAAATCATTTCACATCCCCTTTGTCCCTAGTGGTTTGTCCAGTGCCCTGCATGCACTTTTATATTATTTATGCCATTCTTTCTGCCTGGAAACATGAGAATGTCTATAGCAACCAAAAAGTGTCCCTTTGCATCAAACGTGGGTTTTGATCAGCTAGAAAACAGCGATAGTAAATAAGAATCATTTGCAGAATTGAGTGATACTGATTTTTGGGGAAATTTATCATCAGAAACTGAAAGTGACGACAGCGACAATTCTGCAACTGAGCAAATTTCAGTGTTTTTGGTTTGATTACATTATTAAATAAATTTTATTACTATTATATTATTATTTTTGATAATTATTTATAGTTATTTATTATATTATAATTTATGATTTCATTTTTCAAACTTTTTCATACCCGGGATGTCTACTAGACTCTTGTTTGGACAGATTTAAGTGAGTTATTGCTAAGAATTACAGGCCTGCAATATAAAACGCCAAATTTTCATGCAAAATTATCGTGCCGCTTTCAGAACCAAAAATCTTAAATAATCATCCCGCCAGGGAGGTTAAAGTTGTTATTTAAAACGGTATTTATTTTCATTTTGTTTTGTTTTATTTGTACATTAAAAAATTGCAAAATTGAAAAAAAAATAATCATTTAATTTGTTTATAACACTTTGCACCAGAATCATAATAAACGGTATAAACTGAATTCTTTTAGATCTATATGTTGGAATACTGCCCTTTGGCCCAGTCTCGGAATGGAGAAGATCATGCTCTGCTTCAGTATGTCACAGTACATGTTGGCATTCATTGTTCCCTCAATGAACTGTAGCTCCCCAGTGCCGGCAGCACTCATGCAGCCCCAGACCATGACACTCCCACCACCATGCTTGACTGTAGGCAAGACACACTTGTCTTTGTACTCCTCACCTGGTTGCCACCTCACTTGCTTGACACCATCTGAACCAAATAAGTTTATCTTGGTCTCATCATCTACTCACCAGCCCTTCACTTACCCCATCTAGGTCACGGGCAGCTTCGTTTCTTCCCCGCATCTTTTCCTCCGCGGTGGCTTCACTGTATCTTCCCCACGGCTTCCCCTGCATCTCCTCCTTCTCTCTGGCTTCCTCCTAGGTGGCCAATATGGTCACTTTTCCTCTTGCCCGATCGGGTATCAGGACCCGCTTCCTGATTGCCCGGGAGGAGAATCAGGAAAACAAGAGCGAATATTAATTTGCTATTGGCACACAGCTGGGTGGGCTCAGGGTGCAGTGCTCTGCGCCCCAACCCCACCCTTTTTTGAAGCCAATTAGAGCCTCAGGCTCTGATCACGTGCTTCAAAAAAACACCATTGGAATCCAAGCATCTGGTGCCCTGCATATAAATTAGGGGCTGGACACATGGATTAAGGGACGGCTCCCCTACGCCCCATATGGACGGGCCGCTACTGCTTTTTTATGATAAAAGGCGGAGCTTTTCTGGAAAATAATCCCATTGACACATATTGTGACCTGTCACATTTATTCATGTTATTCATGACGATTATAAAGTTACTGACAGGTCAACCTTGTTTTTTCACCAATAATACACCCCATGGTATATGGAGCCACATAATATAATATGGTCACTTTTCCTCTCGCCCGATCGGGTATCAGGACCCGCTTCCTGATTGCCCCGGAAGGAGAATCAGGAAAACAAGAGCGAATATTAATTTGCTATTGGCACACAGCTGGGTGGGCTCAGGGCGCAGTGCTCTGCGCCCCAACCCCACCCTTTTTTGAAGCCAATTAGAACCTCAGGCTCTGATCACGTGCTTCAAAAAAAAACAAAACATTGGAATCCAAGTGTCTGGTGTCCCGCATGTAAATTAGGGGGCTGGACACATGGATTAAGGGACGGCTCCCCTACGCCCCATATGGACGAGCCGCTACTGCTTTTTTATGATAAAAGGCGGAGCTTTTCTGGAAAATAATCCCATTGACACATATTGTGACCTGTCACATTTATTCATGTTATTCATGACGATTATAAAGTTACTGACAGGTCCACCTTGTTTTTTCACCAATAATACACCCCATGATATATGGAGCCACATAATATAATATGGTCACTTTTCTTCTCGCCCGATTGGGTATCAGGACCCGCTTCCTGATTGCCCCGGGAGGAGAATCAGGAAAACAAGAGCGAATATTAATTTGCTATTGGCACACAGCTGGGTGGGCTCAGGGCGCAGTGCTCTGCGCCCCAACCCCACCCTTTTTTGAAGCCAATTAGAACCTCAGGCTCTGATCACGTGCTTCAAAAAAAAACAAAAACATTGGAATCCAAGTGTCCGGCGTCCCGCATGTAAATTAGGGGGCTGGACACATGGATTAGGGGGCGACTCCCCTATGCCCCATATGGACGAGCCGCTACTGCTTTTTTATGATAAAAGGCGTAGCTTTTCTGGAAAATAATCCCATTGACACATATTGTGACCTGTCACATTTATTCATGTTATTCATGACGATTATAAAGTTACTGACAGGTCCACCTTGTTTTTTCACCAATAATACACCCCATGATATATGGAGCCACATAATGTATAATTAAGCATTTTAATATCAAACTATATCAAAGACATGGGAGAAATCTGACCAAAAACTATATGATAGGATGGCAAATGTGAAGGACGTCTAAAGTGCTGATCTGTTTCCTAAAAGTCTGAAAGGAAATACAATTTTTAAAGAAAGAGGAAGAAAGGGAAAAAAAAACATAGAAAAGAGGAAGTGGGTGAAATGATGTGACTGTGAAATATATGAGATTACCCTCTCCCAAGTATCTGCAATAAGGGCTCAATTAAAAGTAAAATATCTGCACTGTTACAGTCCTCAACCACTTGCCGACCAGCCGCCGCACATAGCCTGCAGCAGGTTGGCTCGTTCCTGCTAAACGCCGTAACTGTACGCCGGTCGCGGGAACGTGTGGTGTGGGCGCTCGCGCGCCCATCAGGGTTGCCAACTGCCAGTAAATTTACTGACAGTTTGTAAAAATCCGTGATTTTTACAACTGTCTATAATTATCAGGGTCTGATAATTTGTCACGCTGTGCTGACTTTTTAAGTGTAAACCGGGTAAACTACTTGATATGGGTATTGTCAGTGTTTCCATGTTGTGTTGAAATATCAGTTGTCTTAGTTTTTAATAGGAATTCAGTTATTTTTTCAGGTTGCCAGTAAAAAATGTGCTCCGCCAGTAAATTTTCCATGTTTTGCCAGTAAAAAATGCTGTGAGAGGTTGGCAACACTGGCGCCCATTGGCCAGCTGGGAAGCCAATCAGCGGGTGGGGCGGACTCGATGTCCGTCGACCACCCGCCATCGTTCCATAGACAGGCAGATTGGGGTTCTGCCAGTGTAAATAAAGCAGATTCCCCGTTCTATCAGGGGAGTCGAGTGTGATTGTCTGTTCCCAGTGATCGGGAACAGCGATCTCTCTCCTCCTCCAGTCAGCCCAGCCCCCGTACAGCTAGAAACACCACAGAGGGAACACACTTAACCCCTTAGTGTTAACCCCTTCCATGCCAGTGACATTCATACAGTAACCAGTGCCTATTTATAGCTTTGATCGCTGTATAAATGTCAGTGGTCCCAAAAAAGTGTCAAAAGTGTCCGATACACCCGCCGCAATGTCGCAGACCCGTTAAAAATAACAGATCGCCACCATTACTAGTAAAAAAAAAAATAATAATAAAAACACCATAAATCCATTCCTATAATTTGTAGACGTGATAACGTTTGTGCAAACCAATTAATATACGCTTATTGCGATTATTATTATACAGGATTTATATGGCGCCAACAGTTTGCACAGCGCTTTACAATATTAGGGCAGACAGTACAATTACAATACAATTCAATACAGGAGGAATCAGAGGGCCCTGCTCATTAGAGCTTACAATCTAGGAGGGAGGGTTAAATGATACGAAAGGGCAATAACTGCGGGGGATGAGCTGATTGAGAAAATAAGGAGTGTAGTTTTTAGGTGGTGGCAGGATAGGCTTCCCTGAAGAGAAAAGTTTTCAGGGATCGCCTGAAGGTGGATAGATTTGGGGACAGTCTGACAGATTGGGGTAGGGAGTTCCAGAGGATGGGAGAGGCTCGGGAGAAGTCTTGGATGAGAATATGAGAGGAGGTGATGAGGGAGCTGGAGAGCAGGAGGTCTTGGGAGGAGCGAAGAGGACGGTTAGGTTGGTATTTTGAGACTAGGTTGGTGATGTAGCTGGGAGCAGAGTTGTGGGTGGCTTTGTAGGTTGTTAGTATTTTGAATTGAATTCGTCGGGCGAGTGGCAGCCAATGGAGGGATTGGCAGAGAGGGGTGGCAGTCTTAATCAATTTTCCTATCACACTCCTTCCTGGCAAGAAAGGCTCTCACGTAATAGGGTGCTGCAACGAAATCCAGCTGGTTCCTGGAGATTATTCGTCAGCACACCATGGATCCCTGTCCGAAATTTTCTTTTATTGAGAAGATCACATCACAGAGAACTGCAACGTTTCGGAGCCGCGCAGGGCCCCTTCATCAGGCATGTGATGTCACATGCCTGATGAAAGGGCCCAGAGAGGGGTGGCAGACGCTGAGCGGTTTGTAAGGTGGATGAGTCTGGCAGCGGCATTCATGATTCATGATTGTGATTTTTTTAACCAAATATATGTAGCAGGATATATATATATATATATATATATATATATATTAACCGCTTGCCGACCGCTGGTCGGCAATTGACGGCGACAAAGTGGCTCTGTAACGCAATTCGCCGTCATACGACGGCGGGCGCGATACAGAGCCACTGTGAGCGCGCGCGTGCCGCCGGAGGCGCGCGCGCGTGCCGCCGGAGGCGCGCGCGCTCACTGTGTCCGGGGGGGTCCAGGGAGCGGGTGCGGCGGCTTCGATTGCCGCCGGCCACCCGCGATGCCCCCCCCCTGGAGCGAATGAGCGGAGGTCCGTGTAAGTAAACACGGACCTCCGCTCTGTGTGAGGGGGAAGGGCTGTGATCACAGCCTTCCTGTATACGAAGGCTGTGATCACTTCCCTTCTACAGCTAGGGCAGCCCCCCTACAGTTAGAACGCCCAGGGAACATACTTAACCCTTAGCGCGCCCCCTGCAGGTTAACCCCTTCACTGCCAATGGCATTTACACAGTAATCAGTGCATTTTTATAGCACTGATCGCTGTATAATGCCAATGGTCCCAAAAAAGTGTCAAAATGGTCCGACATGTCCGCCCCAATATCGCAGTACCGCTAAAAATCGCAGATCGCCGCCATTACTAGTAAAAAATTAAAAAAACGAAAAACCCCAAAAATGAATTCTCATCATCCGTAAACGCGACCACTTTTGCGCAAACCAATCAATAAACGCCGATTGCGATTTTTTTTATCGCAAATATGAGGAAGAATATAAATCGCCCAAAAATGGTGAAAAAAAATGTTTTTTTATATTTTTTTTTTGGATTTGTATTTTAGCAAAAAGTAAGAAATTTGGGTTTTTTTGCAAAATTGTCGCTCTTCTTTTGTTTATAGCGGCGATCAGAAATGACGCAGCGATGATCAAATACCACCAAAAGAAAGCTCTATTTGTGGGAAAAAAAGGACGCAAATTTCGTTTGGGTACAATGCCGCACGACCGCGCAATTGTCAGTTAAAGCGACGCAGCGCCGAATCGCAAAAAGGGCTCCGGTCCTAAAGCTGGAAATCCTTCCGGGGCTGAAGTGGTTAAACTGATGAATACATTTATTTTTTTATACATTTTGTTTTTGGGGGATATGTATTAAAGCAAAAAGTAAAAAATATATACATTTTTTTTCAAAATTGTCGCTATTTTTTTTATTTATAAAAACCGCAGAGGGGATCAAATACCACCAAAAGAAAGCTCTATTTGTGGGGGGGAAAGGATGTTAGTTTTGTTTGGGTACAACGTCGCACGACCGCGCAATTGTCAGCTAAAGCAAAGCAGTGCCGAATCGCAAAAAAATGTTCCGGTCATTAAGGGGGCAAATCCTTCCGGGGCTGAAGTGGTTAAGGGTGTCTTAGACTATTTTGTTGTACCAATTTCAAGCCCCTGCATGGGCCAAGTGCCTGCGACTTGTCTATGTTTTGTGTTTTTGTACCTTTGTGTTTTATTATTAAATCAATACAAAGATATTTGCCTCTAAGGGTAAAACAAATCTTAATGCCTAAGCACAATTTTGCAACTTTGACATGTGTTAGTAAAACCGTACTTCTCATCACAGCTACTTTGTACATACGCATTTTTTTTTTTCAGGACAAATTGGGGTTTAATTTGATGGTAAATAATAACAGATATCGCCTGTTTTTATTTTTTTCTAAGGAAAACTGGCTCTAAATAGTAAAAAAAACCTTTTTTTTTAAATTTAACTGTATTTCTTGCGACTACCTCAACCTACCACCAAAGAACAGCCTATAATAAATTCTCCTGCTCCTGGTGATTGCAGGGATACCATATATCTGCATGTTAGCTGCTGTTTGTAATGATTACGCTCGCTATGGACGAGTGAAACGCGTCTGCCTGCATATCTGTACCTGCATTGCCTGATACAATAAAACTGCAAGCTTTATATTTGTCCGTGGAGTGCTGCTTTACCTGTTCTTTCTTACTGTGCACGGTGGCGAGCCGAGGCTGGCACCCGGATAAATCTACAGGCTTCCTCCCCACTGGCTGGAGCAGTGTGTGCGCTTTCTTCAAGCTGTTGTTTGTACCCGTAGTACAGCCCAGAAATGATGCGCATGCATGATGCGTTTCGCCGGCTCCCTTCCACCATCGTTAGGCGCCATGTCCCATCTCAGTCAGTTGGGGCGGGAATGCCGGAATAAATCAGTTGCGATGGGCCGAGATCAACGTCCGTGATGGCGCTCCATTACCAGAGCGAAACGCGTCGACGCCATGAGGATCGCCTTGTCTGTCTAAGCTGTTTAGATCGCATATCCTTGCTGACAATTCCTTTTTTGGGTATTCGATCGTTCAGTTGGTCCAGTCGAGCATCACCCTCACCAGTATCTAGCGCTTATATCCTCTGACTGAAAAGCAGTAGGTTCATTCTTTCTGGTGAGTGGGGACACAAAGGGGGTTCTGGCACCCGGCACTTTGCACCCAGATTGCTGGTGGAGCACTTTTGAAGCACGTTGTCACTTTGAGGCACTGAAGACGCTTTAAGACTTTTTTGCATTTATATTGTGTATGAATTGCACATATGGACACTCATTAACCACTTCACGCCCGGAAAAATTTCCCACTTTAGGACCAGAGCACTTTTTGCGATTCGGCGCTGCGTCGCTTTAACTGACAATTGCGCGGTCGTGCGGCGTTGTACCCAAACAAAATTTGCGTCCTTTTTTCCCCACAAATAGAGCTTTCTTTTGGTGGTATTTGATCCCCTCTGCGTCATTTCTGATCGCAGCTATAAACAAAAGAAGAGCGACAATTTTGCAAAAAAACACAAATTTCTTACTTTTTGCTAAAATTCAAATCCAAAAAAAATATAAAAAAAAAATATTTTCACCGTTTTTGGCCGATTTATATTCTTCCTCATATTTGCAATAAAAAAAAAATCGCAATCGGCGTTTATTGATTGGTTTGCGCAAAAGTGGTCGCGTTTACGGATGATGAGAATTAATTTCTGGGGTTTTTATTTTTTTTTATTTTTTACTAGTAATGGCGGCGATCTGCGATTTTTAGCGGTACTGCGATATTGGGGCGGACATGTCGGACCATTTTGACACTTTTTTGGGACCATTGGCATTTATACAGCGATCAGTGCTATAAAAATGCACTGATTACTGTGTAAATGCCATTGGCAGTGAAGGGGTTAACCTGCAGGGGGCGCTCTAAGGGTTAACTGTGTTCCCTGGGCGTGTTCTAACTGTCGGGGGACTGCCCTAGCTGGGGAAGGGAAGTGATCACAGCTTTCGTATACAGGAAGACTGTGATCACAGCCCTTCCCCCTCACACAGAGCGGAGGTCCGTGTTTACATACACCGACCTCCGCTCCTTCGCTCCGGGGGGGGCCATCGCGGGTAGCCGGCGGCAATCGAAGCCACCGCACCCGCTCCCTGGTCCTCCCCGAACACAGTGAGCGCGCGGGCGCGCCTCCGGCGGCGCGCGCACGCTCACTAACCTCGTTCCCGCAGCCGCCGTCGTATGACGGCGTTTTGCGGGAACGAACCACTTTGCCGCCGTCAGATGCCGATCGGCGGTCGGCAAGTGGTTAAGACTTTTTTGCATTTATATTGTGTATGAATTGCACATATGGACACTCATTAACCACTTCACGCCCGGAAGAATTTCCCAGTTTAGGACCAGAGCACTTTTTGCGATTCGGCGCTGTGTCGCTTTAACTGACAATTGCGCGGTCGTGCGACGTTGTACCCAAACGAAATTTGCGTCCTTTTTTCCCCACAAATAGAGCTTTCTTTTGGTGGTATTTGATCACCGCTGCGTCATTTCTGATTGCTGCTATAAACAAAAGAAGAGCGGCAATTTTGCAAAAAAACACCAAATTTCTTACTTTTTGCTAAAATACAAATCCAAAAAAAAAAATACAAAAAAACATTTTTTTTCACCGTTTTTGGCCGATTTATATTCTTCCTCATATTTTTGGTAAAAACAAATCGCAATCGGCGTTTATTGATTGGTTTGCGCAAAAGTGGCCGCGTTTACGGATGGGGAGAAAAGCCTCGTACACACGGGACGACGATCGTATACAACAGGTCGTACTAACCACCGTTGTATGCGATATCGATCGTTCGTATGCGCGATTAGAACAGTCGCACGTACGACGGTCGTACAAGGGAGTTGTATGAGCAAAGTAGAAAACTTGGTCGTACCAACAAGCGGTCATACGACCGTTGTATCGTGTGTACAGAGCAGTTGGTCCAACAAGTTGTATTGTGCAAAACATGCATGCTCAGAAGTCAGGAACGGCCGGATGCTAATTACATGCACCTGAACGTTCTCCTGCGGTCGTACGACCGTGTAGTGCAGTCAGTATGCAAGTTACATTATCCAACAAACAATTTGAGACGATCGCACTAATGATTGTCGTCCCGTGTGTACGAGACTTTAGTGTTTCGTATCCTCGGCACGATGGAATTCTATTCCAGTGTCGCACACATCACAAACTTCCAGCAGCTCGGTCTCCTTCGTGGGGCTCCTGCCACGATTCATACGGTCCCACCTACTGAAGACACACAGGTTGGGTTACTCCAGCTTCATCACTCCGACCCGAGACGGCGCACTTTGTCCTCATCTTCGCCTCCCTGATGAGGCCGCTTTCTTGCGATCATTGCAAGCACTTCTCTAGTAACATAACGATCCGACCACTCGTTGGCTCCAGTGGCATGCAGTGTTCGGTCACTCGCCTCTCTTCGATTCTCCCCTAGGTCAGTTGAGTTCAGGTTGTTCCATCCTGCACTAGGCTTGGATGTGCTTTCTGCAAAAAAAAAAAAAAAAACGAACGACAGACGAAAAAAAAACCCCCAAAAAGAAACGGACAAAAAAAAAAGGCAACATACACTCTACATCCAACTCGTATCCGATTCATTTCATGCACGCTATAACCAATTCAAATCGGTCACGTCATGCACTCCACAATCGATTCGTATCAAATCCATTGCATGCCTACCACTGTCTGGTTCGAACCTAGTCGCGTCGGCGGCACAACGGTTCGTATCGGATACATTACACACTCTGTACGTACTATTACCCTATCTACCGATTCGTATCGATTCATGCCTTTCCCTTTAACCGATTTCGATCGGTTCATGTCGTTTACTCTTTTCATGTCGTCTCCCTGCCTACCGACCCGCATTGGTGCATGTCCAACCCCACAACCGATTCGTATCAGATACTTACTACAGTCCGGTTAGAACCTACTTAGCGATTCGTATCGGTTACATTGTTTACCTGGCCCATGCTATTCTCCCTATTGGTTACCCTTCCTACCAGCTCGTATCGGTTCACACCATTCCCCACTACCGATTCGCAGCGATTCACGTAATTTCCCTACCACCGATTCGCATCTGTTCAGGTGAGGTCCTACTACCGATTAGAATCGGTTTGTGTCCTTTCTCTGTTCATCGTTACCCTACCTAACGATTCGCATCGGTTCATGTTATTTCCTACTACCGATTCGTGTCGGTTCATGTCATTTCCCTACCACAGATTCACATTCGTTCAGGTCAGTCCCTACTACCGATTCGAATCGGTTCATGTCATTTCTCTGTTCATTGTTACCCTACCCAACGATTCGCATCGGTTCATGTCATTTTCATACCACAGATTCGCATCGGTTCATGTTATTTCCTACTACCGATTCGTGTCAGTTCATGTAATTTCCCTACCACAGATTCACATTCGTTCAGGTCAGTCCTTACTACCGATTCAAATCGGTTCATGTCTTCTGTATTCATCGTTACCCTACCCACCGATTCGCATCGGTTTATGTTATTTCCTACTACCGATTTGCATCGGTTCATGTTATTTCCTACCACCGATTCGTGTCGGTTCATGTCATTTCCCTACCACAGATTCACATTCGTTCAGGTCAGTCCCTACTACCGATTCGAATCGGTTCATGTCATTTCTCTGTTCATCGTTACCCTACCTAACGATTCGCATCGGTTCATGTTATTTCCTACTACAGATTCGTGTCGGTTCATGTCATTTTCCCTACCACAGATTCACATTTGTTCAGGTCAGCCCCTACTACCGATTCGAATCGGTTCGTGTCATTTCTCTGTTCATCGTTACCCTACCCAACGATTTGCATCGGTTCATGTTATTTCCTACTACCGATTTGTGTCGGTTCATGTCATTTCCCTACCACAGATTCACATTCGTTCAGGTCAGTCTCTACTACACATTTGAATCAGTTCGTGTCATTTCTCTGTTCATCGTTACCCTACCCAACGATTCGCATCTGTTCATGTTATTTCCTACCACCGATTTGTGTCGATTCATATCATTTCCCTTCCACAGATTCACATCCGTTCAGGTCAGTCCTTACTACCGATTCGAATCGGTTTGTGTCATTTCTCTGTTCATCGTTACCCTACCCACCGATTCGCATCGGTTCATGTGATTTCCTACTACCGATTCGCATCGGTTCATGTGATTTCCTACTACCGATTCGCATCGGTTCATGTTATTTCCTACTACCGATTCGCATCGGTTCATGTCAGTTTCTATTAGCGGTTCGTATCGGTTCATTTCATCACTCTGTGCAGATCATCCCCCCCGCCTACCGATTTATATCGATCCAGGTTCTACTTCAAATGCAATTACGAAAAGTCACGGTGACAATGCATTCCTGCACGTTCAATTTCTGCTATCCTCATGTCCGCCTATCAGTAGGTGACTATTTTGCAATCGCTGCAAACTCGCCTTTAGCTGCACAGACCCTTGCAATCGCTGCAAGCACGTCTTTGACAGCACTACACCTTGCAAATCGCGGCAAGCACAAACAAATATACTATCTCTCACATTCACCATAAACACACCTTCAGCGACAGTCACCTTTTCATAAACCTTGCAAACACAACTAAGCACAACTTCTCGCAATCGCTGCAAGCACTCATAAATGTCACTTTTGCAAATTGCAGCAAGCAGGCATACGAGCACAATGTCTTCCAATCGATGCAAGCACGGGTGCAAGCATTACGTCATGCGTTTACGGTAAGCATGCACATGCGTAACTCTTTGCAAATCTCTGCCAGCGCGCATCTACGTAAACCCCTCGCAATCGCTGCGAGCACGCACAAACTCAAACTTCTTCAAAGCACATATTTACATAAACTCTTCACAATCACTGCGAGTACGCATCAGCATAGACCCCTTCCGCAGTCGCTACAAGCACGCATAAACAAAACTACTTGCATTCGCTGCAAGCACGTATTTATATAAATTCCTTGCAATCGCTGCAAGCATACATCAACCTAAATCCCTCGCAATAGCTGCAAGCACGCATAAACAAAACTTCTTGCAGTCGCTGTACATTAACTCTTGGCAGTCGCTGCGAACACGCATCAACACAAATCCTTTGTGAGCATGCATACCAAACTTCTTGCAATCGCTGCAAGCACCTACTTACATTAACTCCTCACAATCTCTGCGAGCACGCATCTACACAATCCCTCGCACTTGCTGCGAGCACACACTCTCTTGCAATCACTGCAAGCACACATACTTGCAGCACATATTTACATTAACCCCTCGCGTGCACGCATCAACTCAAATCCCTCTGATCGCTGCAAGCACGTTTACTAAAGTTCTTGCAATCGCTGCAAGCATGCATCAACACAAATCCCTCTCAATTGCTGCGAGGAAGCATACTAAACTTCTTGCAATCGCTGCAAACACATACCTACATTAACTCCTCACAATTGCTGCAAGCACACACATTTGCAATTGCTTCAAGCACACATACTTGTAATCGCTGCAAGCATGCATTTACATGAACTCCTGATAATCACTGTGAGCACGCTCCAACACAAAACCCTCCAATCAATGCGAGCACGTATATTAAACTTCTTGCAATCGCTGTAAATACGTATTTACATATATTCCTTGCAATCCCTGCAGGCACGCATCAACACAAATCCCTCGCAATCACTGCGACCACGCATTCCAAACTTCTTGCAATCGCTGCAAACACACACTTACATTAACTCCTCACAATCGCTGCGAGCGCGCATCAACACAATCCCTTGCAATTGCTGCAAGCACACACACTTGCAATAGCAAGCACACATACTTGCAATTGCTGCAAGTACGTATTTACATTAACTCCTCGCAATCGCTGCGAGCACACATCAACACAAATCCCTCACAATGGCTGCAAGCACACATGCTTGCAATCGCCGCAAGCACACACACTTGCAATCGCTGCAAGCACATATTACATCAACCCCTTGCAATTGCTGCAAGCACACACACTTGCAATCGCTGCAAGCACATATTACATCAACCTCTCACAATCGCTGCGAGCACACACACTTGCAATCGCTGCAAGCACACATACTTCCAATCGCTGCAAGCACATATTACATCAACCTCTCACAATCGCTGCGAGCACACACACTTGCAATTGCTGCAAGCACACATACTTCCAATCGCTGCAAGCACATATTACATCAACCCCTCACAATCGCTGCGAGCACACACACTTGCAATCGCTACAAGCACATATTACATCAACCTCTCACAATCGCTGCAAGCACATATTACATCAACCCCTCACAATCGCTGCGAGCACACACACTTGCAATCGCTGCGAGCACACATACTTGCAATCTCTGCAAGCACATATTACATCAACCCCTCACAATCGCTGCGAGCACACACACTTGCAATCGCTGCAAGCACACACACTTGCAATCGCTGCAAGCACATATTACGTCAACCCCTTCCAATTGCTGCAACCAGGTACAAACAACTCCTTACAAGCACATTCTCAGTGCTACACAATCAGCCACACACCCTTTTAGTCGGCCACTCCTCTTTAGTGGCATTCACACAGGAGCCACCCATCGTTTTCTCTGTCATTTCTCAAGGTCAATTGAGTTAAAGTCCCATCCTGCATCAGGTTGGACGTTTGCCTAAAAAAAACCCAACATAGGGATCGCTTCTTCATCAGAGCTACCCGCATAGCGGGGTGGGACAGTCCGTTCAGGAAAATAAAAGAGACATTTTTTACTCATGTCACCCCGACTACAGGTTTCTGGTGGACCAGCTTTCGATCCTTACCAGGACCTCCCTACTAGAGCGTCAGTCAGGTGTAGTCCACGGCTCTCTCTGTCACATTATTCTGCACTATCATTGCTGCTACGACCCCTCTTGGCACAATGCCCCCCCTTGTTTTCTCTTATAGTCACAGCCATGTCATGGGCCAGCAGTGCAAACTTCATACCCACCCCTCTGTCACCCCCTGCGGGCTCAGAGAGTGGCAGCGTGCAGTCCCTTGGAGGATGGACCATGCCCAAGGTCACAGCAGAGCTGCGGTGCAGGTGCCCTCCCTACCCCACTACAGCCAGGAAGCCGGAGCTCTCCAGACTGCTCTTCAAACTGGAGTGCCATTGACCCAGAGCTTTTCTGCCACCACTTTGCCGATCTACGTTCCCTGTTTTGTGCTAGGTTGCCAGTCCTCCGCCGTACGGTGAACTGGTACTCTCATGCAGTTACTAGACACCCCTCAACTTTCCCTCCACCTTCGATACCAGTCACAGCTTGCTGGCCCCCGCATAACCACACCAGGTGGACAAGTTGGGACAGCCTATCTGGTCGTGGGGGGGGGGGCGTATCAATCTGCATCCCGCAGTAACCTTAACCACTTCCCGCCCGGCGTATAGACAATTGACGTCCGGGCGGGGGGTTCATTATCCTGACTGGACGTCTATTGACGTCCTCAGGATAATCTGCGATCGCGCGCCCCCGGGGGCGCGCATCGCGGCGATCGGTGGTGCCGTGGGTCAGGCTGACCCACCGCATTACCGACCGAGGTAAAAGGCTTCGATCCGAAGCCTTTTTCCATGTGATCGGCCGTGACCAATCACGACTGATCACAGTGTAAATAGGAAGAGCCATTGATCGGCTTTTCCTCTGCTCAGGTCTGCAGATTGGCTGCTCTCCTGACAGGGGGGGGCTGCGTTGAACATTTATCAGCGCAGCCACCCTCAGGATCACCCCACTGGACCACCAGGGAGCCGGATCAAGACCCCCAGGGAGCCCTCCCCCCCGGACATCAAACAGAGGCCGCCTAGGACCACCAGGCAAGGACCACAGAGGCCGCCCAGGACCACCAGGGAGCCCCCCCCCCGGACATCAAACAGAGGCCGCCCAGGACCACCAGGCAAGGACCACAGAGGCCACCCAGGACCACCAGGGAGCCCCCACTAGACCCCCATGTAAGGGCATTATTGTGCACTGTAGGGATGGCACTGTGCCCATGTATGATGCCTGCCAGTGCCATCCCTAACAGTGCTTGTTGTACCTGTGCCCACCACTGCCACCTATAAGTGCCCACCCGTGTCACCTATCAGTGCCCACCTGTGTCACCTATCAGTGCCCACCTGTGCCACCTAAAAGTGCCCACCTGTGCCACCTAAAAGTGCCACCTGTCAGTGCCCAGTGCCACTTATCAGTGCCGCCTATGAGTGTCCATCAGTGCCGCATATTAGTGCCACGTATCAGTGCCCGTCAGTGTTGCTTGTCAGTGCCGCCCATCAGTGCTGTATATGTGCCCCATCATCAGTGCAACCTTATTAGTGCCACCTCATCAGTGCCAATCTGTACTGCCTCATCAGTGCCCGCCAGGGTAGCTTCATCAGTGCCCATCAGTGTAGCCACATCAGTGCCCGTCAGTGAAGGAGAAAATGTACTTTATACAAAGTTTTGTGACAGAAACAAAGAAAAATGTTGTTGTTTTTTTCAAAATTTTCGGTCTTTTTTTTTTCTATAGCGCAAAAAATAAAAACCGCAGGGGTGATCAAATACCACCAAAAGAAAGCTCTATTTGTGGGAACAAAATGACAAAAAGTTTGTTTGGGTGCAGCGTCGCACGACCGCTCAATTCTCATTCGAATCGCAACAGCACTGAAAGCTGAAAATTGGTGTGGTAGGGAAGTGTTCTAAGTGCCCGGTATTGAAGTGGTTAAATATGTACCAGGAGTGGTATTTGGCAATCTATGTGCCCATAACAATTGTCCCGAATCAAGTGGGTCATTCACGCCTTTACCCTTTCGCAGGGCAAACTAAGAGACAGCCAAAATCCCTATCAGGGATGCTTAACTTTGCCGTAAGGATTATCCCTCAGGGGTGGTCCTTCATTTCACGCCTCTTAGTCTTCCTCTCTTAGGTACAAACCCCGATCAAGTTCTCAGGCTGGACCCGGCAGCAATAACAAATATGGCAATGTGGGGCGAAATCCTCGCAAACTGGAACAGCATATCTATGTTTATCCCATTAGCATCAGCTTTATCCCCTCAGGTAATCGCGGATACCGCAACCTCCACAGGCGTCGCTGCAATTTTTGGCTATCGCTGGTTCACAGGGCCATGGCCACCAGAAATCCTTCAGGTCCCCAGTTTAAGTCAGGCATCCCCCTTTTGTTAACTCTATCCCATTAGGGCAGCATCTCGCGCTCCGGAGCAACGACAGGTGACGCAAGGAATGTCCTATCCTTCGTATCGCATTGCCACACGCAGCTGGCTCTTTCTCATAACACTATCAAGCTATACCCAGCTGGCCTCCAGCATTTCCTGTCCTTACAGGACCCCGGAAGCCGTCTGTGCCCACACAATGAGATCCCTCCTACGTGGCATCCAGAATTACCAGCCCGTAGCCAATGGCAAACGCTTACCCATCACAAATGCTATCTTTAGGGACATGTCTAAACTCCTGGCACGTTCCCATTCAGGGTTCTGCCCAGTCTAGTCGTCCAAGCGGCCATGGTTTTCTGTGGCCTAGGCAATTCACCTTTAGTGGCACTAGCAGCCAGATACTTTGCAGACGCCACCTGACTAGCACTCAAGACTATTATGTCCTTCATTTCGCGGTCTCCAGAACTCAACAATCCGGACCGAGGGGTCGACATCAACCTCTTTCAGACTAACAACGCCTGGTGCCCAGTGGTGGTGGTGGTACTCGACCGGCTACTGTCTCACCTACCCAGTCAATCTGACTCTAGCCCGTCATTGCCTTTTCCAACCAACCCTCTGAGCGGCAGCCAATTTATCAGGCACGTTAAGATCCAATGGGTCAACTTAGGCCTTGACCCCGGTCAGTACTCTGGACATTCCTTCCAGATCGGAGAAGCCTCGGCTGCATCTCAGCACGGAGTACCACACCAAGGAATTAGGTAGATAGAAGCCTGGCTGCATTGCTAGATACATTACAAATCCTCAGCTGGAGATGGCAAAACCTTCACTAAACTTGCTCAATGATCACAGTACCAATAAAGGACTTCTTCCCTAAAACTGGATATTTTTGCCCCCTTCGCTTGGCATACCGACCAGATGACTAGGGCACACCTCAGGTCTTTTTATGTTGTAAGTCTTGTCGCGTGTTTATGTGATCCACATCCATCTTCGGTCAGAGGGCCACGACCATAAATAAGAAGGGCAGTATGGTGGCCTGAACTTACAGGAGGTGCATGGAGGGTATTTAAGCAGCTCCACTCCCCCATGCTCTTTGTCGGTTCCAGTGTGCGATACCCTCCCTCCCATGCCCTTTTTAAGGCACTTCTCAGCACATTCTTCTCCATAATCTCCATTAATTATATAGGGTATGCCCCCTTCGCTTGGCATACTGACCAGATGACCAGGGCACACCTCGGGTCTATTTATGTTGTAAGTCTTGTCACGTGTTATGTGATCCACATCTATCTTCGGTCAGAGGGCCAGGACCATAAATATATATATATATATACACATATACAGTATCTCGCAAAAGTGAGTACACCCCTCACATTTTTGTAAATATTTTATTCTGTCTTTTCATGTGACAACACTGAAGAAATTACACTTTGCTACAATGTAAAGTAGTGAGTGTACAGCTTGTATAACAGTGTAAATTTGCTGTCCCCTCAAAATAACTCAACACACAGCCATTAATGTCTAAACTGCTGCAACAAAATTGAGTACATCCCTAAGTGAAAATGTCCAAATTGGGCCCAATTAGCCATTTTCCCTCTCCGGTGTCTTGTGACTCGTTAGTGTTACAAGGTCTCAAGTGTGAATGGGGAGCAGGTGTGTTAAATTTGGTGTTATCGCTCTCACTCTCTCATACTGGTCACTGGAAGTTCAACACGGTACCTCATGGCAAAGAACTCTCTGAGGATCTGAAAAAAATAATTGTTGCTCTACATAAAGATGGCCTAGGCTATAAGAAGATTGCCAAGACCCTGAAACTGAGCTGCAGCAAGGTGACCAAGACCATACAGCGGTTTAACAGGACAGGTTCCACTCAGAACAGCGCCTCACCATGGTTGACCAAAGAAGTTGAGTGCAGTGCTCAGCGTCATATCCAGAGGTTGTCTTTGGGAAATAGACGTATGAGTGCTGCCAGCATTTATAACACTAATATGGCTTTATGCGGCTACATAACACTTAGTGAATGGAGCTTGGAGATGATTTTAGAACAATAATCTTTCCCTTAAAGCAACAGACTCTACCTAGTCCAGTCAGATCGTTCTGTGCAGCAGGATGAGGTGTGCAATCCGTCCCTCAAAGCAGCAGTACTCGTATCTCTCCCTAGTCCACAATCAGATCGTTCAGTAATGCAGGATGAGATGTTCTGCAATCTGTCCCTCACAGAGCCAGCAGCATCCTCTCCCTAAACTATCCTGAGAGCATGTGACATGCAGCACGGTGACTCCAGCCCCATATAGAGGCTGGGTCACATGGTGCACTGGCCAATCACAGCCATGCCATTAGTAGGCATGGCTGTGATGGCTTCTAGGGAAAACCAGTGAAACACTTGTTGATTGGCTACCCTTGGCAGCTTTTCAACACGTGGAATAAAATACCAGAACCCCGGACCCGAACCCGGACTTTTTTTGAAAAGTCCGGGTTCGGGTCCGGGCCCCGGACACCCAAAAGTTTGGTACGAACCCGAACTTTACAGTCCGGGTT
>BLSH010310403.1:29852-51325 GCA_018402905.1 Glandirana rugosa
TCGAGAAATGTGTGACTGTACAGGTTTTACTCACGTCCTCAGTAATTGTACTAGGTTCTGGAGAGGGAGCCTCATAGTGTTCATCTTCTGTTTTAACCCCTACACTCGGTAAGTGTATTACTGAACTAACCAAGGAAATTACTTGTACTGTGTCTCTAGGTATCTTAATTGCGGTTCGAGCGGCTGGAACTCCTGTTCAGCTCTGCGTTGTTGTATTTTAAGTCTCCCTAGGGTCTTTCACAGTGGTTGAGGTGTGAGGTACTAAAGATTATGGTCAAATACAGATCACGGGTTGTTACCTGGATACCTAGAATATTAACTATCTCGAGTAGCGTAGAGGTCTAGGTTGGCTCACATCCCCAATTTTGTCTTCTACTTGTGATACTCCGAGGGAGAGGTCTTGGATCATGTTAATGACTCCTGCACTCATTTTGGACATGTCAGTGTGTAAAGAGCTACGCAGGGAGAGCAGCATGTTTTTTAAATCAGATAGGGATGCAGGCTGGGAGCAGGGATGTACTGGCCATTGGGACTACCAGGAGCTTCCTGGTGGGCCGATGGCTCAGTGGGCTGGTTTGCTCTGTGTGTCACCCCCTCCTGTAGGCTCTCAGCTGCTGGAGGGAGAGACACACAGAGCACCCCTCTGTAATTGCCGTGTCGATCATCTTCCCTGATCTGTTGTTCAAAGTTTGCAGTCCGGGATGGATCTCCTGCTTGTCATAATGACAGCAGGTAGAGCCAGCTCAAGCAGCAGCGCTTCCACTCCTAAGCCCGCCCCTGTGTGTGCACATTGCAGAACACATCTCCACCCTGTAATGTCTGGAGAAGGCACAGACTCAGAGCAGTAAGATGCAGGGCTGGATGATGTTATTTCAGTGTCCCAACCATTAAATGGAGGAGGGATATTTGCATCCCATCTCAGTCACTGTTAACCAATAATGCTTTGTCCATGCTGCAGCCCCTCCCTCTTCCCCTCCCACCACATTTTGACTTCAGTTCCAGGAAGAAGAAGCCAGAATTAGCCCTCAGCTTGCTAACTCCCAAGTGAGTTTTTTTTTATGTTTACTTCAGGGAGGGGGAGAAGGAGGCTCTGCAGCACCAGTGACAGCCATATGTTTGTCCTTTTAGTGCAGGTGATGAAGGAACAGGGGAACAAGACCAGCATTCTCTTATCCATTTATATTGTTATGCATTTACTCTGGCTCTATATACCACCCCTACCTGGCTCTATATACCATCCCTACCTGGCTCTATATACCACCCTAACCCGGCTCTATATACCACCCCTACCTGGCTCTATATACCACCCCTACCTGGCTCTATATACCACCCTAACCTGGCTCTATATATCACCCCTACCTGGTTCTATATACCACCCCTACCTTGCTCTATATACCACTCTAACCTGGCTCTATATACCACCCTAACCTGGCTCTATATACCACCCCTACCTGGTTCTATATACCACCCTAACCTGGCTCTATATACCACCCCTACCTGGCTCTATATATCACCCTAAAATGGCTCTATATACCACCCCTACCTGGTTCTATATACCACCCCTACCTGGCTCTATATACCACCTCTACCTGGCACTATATACCACCCTAACCCGGCTTTATATACCCCCTACCTGGCTCTATATACCACCTAACCTGACCTTAGACACAAGCCCTACCTGGCTCTATATACCACCCTAACCTGGCTCTATATACCACCCTAACCTGGCTCTATATAATACCCCTACCTGGCTCTATATACCACCCCTACCTAGCACTATATGCCACCTAACATGGCTCTATATACTACCCCTACCTGACACGATATACCACCCTTACCTGGCTCTAGATACCATCCCTACCTGGCTCTATATACCTAACCTGGCCTTAGATACCAGCCCTACCTGGCTCTATATACCACCCTAACCCAGCTTTATATACCCCCCACCTGACTATATATACCACCTAACCTGGCCTTAGATACCAGCCCTACCTGGCTCTATATACCACCCTAACCTGGCTCTATATACCACCCTAACCTGGCTCTATATACCACCCCTATCTGGCGCTATATACCACCGCTGCCTGGCACTATATGCCATCTAACATGGCTCTATATACTACCCCTACCTGACACTATATACCACCCTTACCTAGCTCTAGATACCATCCCTACCTGGCTCTATATACCACCGCTACCTGACACTATATACCACCCTAACCTGGCTCTATATACCACCCCTACCTGGCTATATAAACCACCTAATATGGTTTTATATACCAACACTACCTGGCTCTATATACCACCTAACCTGGCTCTATACCCCACCCCTACTTGGCTCTATATATCACCCCTACCTGGTTCTATATATCTCCCCTACCTGGCTCTATATACCACCCTAACCTGGCTCTATATCACCTTACCTGGCACTATATCACCCTAACCTGGCTCTATATACCACCCCTACTTGGCTCTATACATCACCGTAACCCGACTTTATATACCACCCCTACCTGGCTCTATACACCACCCTACCCTGGTTCAATACACCACCCTAACCTGGCTTTATATACCACTCCTACCTGGCTCTATATACCACCCTACCTGGCTCCATATCACCCTAACCTGCCACTATACCACCCTAACGTCACTTGACATTGACGTGCAATGTCCTGCCTGGGGGAGGGGGGTGTGCCAGATATAGGATCTGCCCTGGGTGCCAATTTTGAAAACAATTTATCATTTCCCTTCCACTTCACAATTATGTGCCGGTTTGTGTTGGTCTATCACATAAAATCCCAATAAAGTACATTTCCATGTTTGGTAGTAACCAAAATGGGGAATGTAAAATGTGGAAAATTTCAAGGGGTATGAATACTTTTTCAAGGCACTGTTTGTATATTATCATTTTTTTCAGTTGACCCCCTACTTTTGTCCCTGTCCCCACATGTCCCCCCTAAATATGAAATCTGGAGATGCCACTGGCTGTACTGCCTATAAGAGAATTAAAGTAGAATGGCCAGTGAAGGAGGGGGCTTGTGTGGCCATTGGGGTTCACTGGGGTGGTGGGTTTGTCCAGGCTAGTATGGAAGAGACCTGTCATCCGCACAGCCCATCATCTCACTTCATAGTGCACAACCCGGCTCAGCTGCTGCGTTGCTGAAAGGCAGCCAATGGCTGTGCAGCAATGCCAGTTTCTGAAATTCCAGGGAATGAGCAATGTTTCTGCATGGCGTTAGCCCTCCCACTTCACTTGTTCACTTGTTTTTGTGCGTGTTTGCAAAATTAAAGCGGACCGGTCTGGATGAAGTCCAGGGCCAAATTTTTGTCCCAGTCCAGCCCTGGCTGGGAGGACGCTGGAAAGTCCTCTAGAGATGGCATGGGGCGGTAACAGTTAGAGCCTGCACCAGAAGCATGGAAGGGGGGAGACTCTTCTTCTCCCTGCTTGCTTTATTTGCTTTTAGTCGGACTGTGTGTGGTGGGGCTGTCTGGAGGGGTTGACTCACCCTGATTTCGCTGTGGCATAGTGGGTCCTGTGCTGCCAGTGTGCAGACTCCTCTGCGCAGTGTCCATGCAGGCTGGAGTCAGGACACCATAGCGGGAGCCGCCGCCATCTTGGAAGCTGTGAATGTAGGAGGAGGACGGATAGAAATCTGTTAGCTTCTGGGGTCCTGAGTGGGTGTTCAGCTGCTTGGTCATGCTGGCGGCAGTGTGCGAGGCGGATCGTGGTGTCTCCGGTATGTGGGTCGGGTCCCAGGTCGCTGTGGATGTTGCTGCGATGCACTCAGAACTTCTTCACTTTGCAGCTATCTCGGTCTGCGCTTGGCCTCGCAAACCAGTTAACCTCTGAAACATCATGGTCACGGCGTGAGAAATATGGAGTCAGGATGATTCTAAGATAGGGTAGTCTGTGCAGCCCCACCAAAGGAGGAAGCAATGCAATCTTTGTGTCAGTTTAAATTTCCTTGGACTTTCAACATTTCCTTTGATATTGCTATCATTTTGTATAGCTATAGCTAAGGGCTTCATGGCAAGGGCAAATAGAGTAACAGGGAGGCCTGTCTGGTTCTTTCCAAAGGGAAAAAATATGAGATACAGCCTAGAATATTGAGTCATGTTCTATGGCTATGATTCAGGGCTGAAAACCAGATCAAAAAGGCCCCTCTAAATCCACATTTTCCCAGTAAGTTATATGTCCCCTTCACTGTATCAAATGTTTTAGGTACATCCAAACTTAGCATTACAAATATTTTAAAATTAAGGTTATCATCCTGCATAGGGATATTAGCTAGATCAGTGTTTTTCAACTCCAGTCCTCAAGGCACACCAACAGGTCATGTTTTCAGGATTTCCCTCAGATGAAACAGCTGATACTACTAAGGCAGTGAAACTGATCAAATCACCTGTGCAAACTCATGGAAATCCTGAAAACATGACCTGTTGGTGTGCCTTGAGGACTGGAGTTGAAAAACACTGAGCTAGATGAATGTTATCTGAAATGCGCCTACCAAAGATAAATCGTGTTTCGTTAGGCAAGACCAACGAGGACATATGGCGAGGTCACCAGAATCTTACCAAAAAGTTTAAGATCATTATTAACTGATATTGGATTTACGTTCTATGAGAGGGTATAATCCTTATCTGGTTTTAGGGGTATGTTAGAACATTTTAATGTGGTGTGATATTGAGCTTCAAATGGAATGTTTCCTAAGGGCACAGACCACTCAGCAGAATGCTTCTTAGGGCTCTTTGTCCACTTTTATACAAAAAACCTCTCAGTGACACAGTGTTCTGCCAATGCAGGGATAGTTTAACATAAAAGTGAGCACAAATGGATTGAAACCCACAGGCTATTCGTCACACATCTCTGTCTGTTCCTCTTTGCTATTGGCATTTTCTAAAATTGTATGCATTTAGTTTCTGACCTGTAATGCTAAGCAGAGACCTGCTCTATGCTATTTCAGGAATATATACAAATTAATTTGTTAAATGCAACCAAATTGCATGATGGTTGCATCATGTTCCAAGAATCTAAAGCCATGTACACACAGGCCAAATATCAGCTCAACAGAAACTGGCCGCCATTTGCCCCGTGTGTACAGCTCCTCATCTGACAGAAGCCGATCTCACATCTGGCTTCTGTTGAATGGGTATGCTGGAAAACCAGCATGCCACTCGACATTTGATCAGCGTTTGCACCCAATTGTTTTAAACGCTGACCGGGGGGGGGGGGTCAGTAATGCTGTCAGAACACAATAGCTCATCAAGGAGATCATTGTACCTACATTGCATAGTTAGTACAGCAAGCTCCTCCCGGACTCCTGAGTTTTTTTTGCTCAGCCTGCTGGGTTGAACGAAAAAAAAAAAAAATGAAGTGTGTACCAGGCTTAAGTCTCAAAGGGCTAGGGAAATTATAGTTGTAAATCAAATAAGGTAAGCGGCTGTGCATGAAATGTGTCTTTAGCTTTTAGCTATGCAGTCCTCTAAAAGAAACGTTGATATTAATCTAGGACTAATTTTACTACAGGTAGGTTGTCATTTTTCCATAGTGGAATATATGGTGCCTGGGTGTCATTATTTTTACAGAGCAGGCTTTCTTCCATTCTTTTTTTAGAAGTTAAATATATCACTATTTAAAGGACAAGTTCTTAATAATCCACTTTACCTGCTCCCTAGCTCTCTCATGAGAGTAAACTGTGCTCCCACCCCACAAGTTTTTACCTACCTCCTCCAATGGCTGCAGTCTCCTGTGCTGTCTGCAACCCAATCAGTAAAAATCTTGTGCTGGGCTGCCTGTGCACTAATGTCTCATAGAGGTTTACTGTATTAAGTGGGCTATTGAAGGGGAAGACAGGACGGTTAATGATTAATAAATTTGTTCTTTTAACCACTATAGAACACAGTAGATTCAAGTGATGCATAATTCATAACTTAATTTACTTAAATATTAAGTTGAATATTCCTTTCTTAAGCAGCCCTAATTTGCATCTTTTTTTGCATACTTATTCTGCTCTACTACTAAACAAGCCTAGACCTCAACTTTATTAAAGATTTAATGAATGTTATCACTGTTTCTTTACAACTTCCTGCTGTTACTGCAGATCTTCCCAACACACATATCAGATGGAACCTTTTTTTTCCAGGCAACCTGGGGGCAACAGAGCTTTTAAGGCAGTGTGCCATTATACCATTGTGCATGCCGCCCATGGTTTCTAATAGAGTATAAAACTAGTTTGATCTTAGATGGTAGAGTGTGAGTACTTGGCTGGTTCTACAATGTAAAACTAAACTATTCCCATTGTAGAACTTCACACACAGGTCTTATTCTTGCTTTAACCTTTTCAGCAGATCTATTTTTCTTGCTCTGATTGCCTGCTTTGAAATGCCTTTTTCCTGCCCAGCATATTTCCCAAGCATGGGTTCAGAGTTTTTTTTTTTCAGCTTTTTGTGCAATACCTGGAGGTGATTTTAAACTGCATGGACCTAGTTTTTGCTCTTTGTGTGCATAAATACTGCCTTTCATTCAGTTCAGGTTTGCTATATTGTGAATTTTGCCTTGTCTGGCATTTAGTTTGCCCGTCTTTTAATTTTTACTCCATCTGCATCTCTTTCAGCTTCCCGACAAACTGTCTCTTGTTCTTTCATTCTCTCCCTTTAGCTGACACATTCCTTTTCTCTTTTTTTTCTCCTTTTTCAGCTTGTAATCTCCCCAGGGCAGACACTGGCAGTGTGATGCTGTATCTTAAGCTCTTTGCAGGGGCTGTGCTCAGTGTTCTAGCGTAGAACACTTATTATTTCATGTACTATGGATGTGAAGTGAATACCAAAGCAGGACTTGCATTGGATTTGGCAAGAGGTAAAATGAACAGCCGGCCAGCCCTGCTTTTTCGCATGAATCCAACGCAGTCTTACAGCAGTTTGCTAATTAAAACCCAGTCTTGTTTTGTAGAAATAGACATAAACTGTTTGATAGATGATACGCATATGCACATGTGATGGATTGTGTGCAAGCATTTGTACGATGGATATTGCATGAGAATATTTTTTTGTGATAAATTGCATGTTTAGAATTGTACATGCTTATAACTGTGTGTGACAGCATGAATAAATAACTGATGAGCTTGGTATAGGTTACTTTAAGCACATGGGTTTCTCAGGCACTTTGCATACATATTTTATAGGATTACATACTTTCCAGAATTTCTCAGTTTTATGATAATTATGATTATACTATTTACATATAATACTAATATGCCCCTCTGTGAGTTTTAACAAGATATATAAATAAAACAATTACTTTGTTCCAAACAGTCGGAAACAATAACCATATTATCAGTAGTGTGGGTGATGAGCTAAACATGCCAACTGTCAATGGACTCTACATCATACCTTTTTTTCCAGTATACTTCTTATCACTACTACAGTACTTTTAAAAAGGACTTGCTATCTTGGAAGTTTTTATGTTTTTTTAGTCATATAACATTGAATCACGGTGGGTTTTATTTTTTTAATTATTTTTTTTTTTGTTTTGCTTTTTTGAGACGGATTAAGAAATATATTCCTTAATGTCTATGTGAAAACAGAATTTTGCAAAGTGAAATCAAAATTGGCGCTGCACATTTTTTTTCCAAAGACATGATTTGTTAAATTGAGTTCATCTATATGTAGTAACAGAGTTTCAATTGATTATGTTATAAATACACATACAGTATCTCACAAAAGTGGGTACACCCCTCACATTTTTGTAAATATTTTATTATATCTTTTCATGTGTCAACACTGAAGAAATGACACTTTGCTACAATGCAAAGTATTGAGTGTACAGCTTGTAAAATATTGTAAATTTGCTGCCCCCTGAAAATAACTCAAATCACAGCCATCAATGTCTAAACCAATGGGGACAAAAGTGAGTACACCCCTAAGTGAAAATGTCCAAATTGGGCCCAATTAGCCATTTTTCCTCCCTGGTGTCATGTGACTCGTTAGTATTACAAGGTCTTAGGTGTGAATGGGGAGCAGGTGTGTTCAATTTGGTGTTATCGCTCTTATTCTCTCATACTGATCACTGGAACTTTAGCATGACACCTCATGACAAATAACTCTGAGGATCTGAAAAAATAATTGTTGCTCTACATAAAGATGGCCTAGGCTATAAGAAGATTGCCAAGACTGAGCTGCAGCATGGTGGCCAAGACCATACAGTGGTTTAACAGGACAGGTTCCACTCAGAACAGGGCTCGCCATGGTCGACCAAAAGAAGTTGAGAGCACGTACTCACCGTCATATCCAGAGGTTGTCTTTGGGAAATAGACATATGAGTGCTGCCAGCATTGCTGCAGAGGTTGAAGGGATGGGGGGGGTCAGCCTGTCAGTGCTAAGACCATACGCCGCACACTGCATCAAATTGTCTGCATGGCTGTCGTTCCAGAAGGAAGCCTCTTCTAAAGATGATGCACAAGAAAGTGTGAAAACAGTTTGCTGAAGATAAGCAGACAAGGACATGGATTACTGGAACCATGTCCTGTGGTCTTATGAGACCAAGATAAACTTATTTGGTTCAGATGGTGTCAATCGTGTGTGACGGCAACCAGGTGAGGAGTACAAAGACAAGTGTGTCTTGCATACAGTCAAGCTTGGTGGTGGGAGTGACATGGTCTGGGGCTGCTTGAGTCCTGCTGGCACTGGGAAGCCACAGTTGATTGAGGGAACCATCAATGCCAACATGTACTGTGACATACTGAAGCAGAGCATGATCCCCTCCCTTCGAAGAATGGGCTGCAGGGCAGTATTCCAACATGATAATGACCCCAAACACACCTCCAAGATGACCACTGCCTTGCTAAAGAAGCTGAGGGTAAAGGTGGTGGACTGGTCAAGCATGTCTCCAAACCTAAACCCTATTGAGCATCTATGGGGCATCCTCAAATGGAAGGTGGAGGAGCGTAAGGTCTCTAACATCCACTAGCTCTGTGATGTCGTCATTGAGGAGTGGAAGAGGACTCCGGCGGCAACCTGTGAAGCGCTGGTGAACTCCATGCCCAAGAGGGTTAAGGCAGTGCTGGAAAATAATGGTGGCCACACAAAATATTGACACTTTGGGCCCAATTTGGACATATTCACTTAGGTGTGTACTCACTTTTGTTGCCAGTGGTTTAGAAATGAATGGCTGTGTGTTGTGTTATTTTGAGGGGACAGCAAATTTACACTGTTATGCAAGCTGTGCACTCACTACTTTAAATTGTAGGAAAGTGTAATTTCTTCAGTGTTGTCACATGAAAAGATATAATAAAATGTTTACAAAAATGTGAGGAGTGTGCTCACTTTTGTGATACCCCATATACCTGAAAGGTTCAACATCTGAAGAGTTATGAGGGCACTTTACAACATAGGGGCAGACATTACAGTTACAATACAAATCAATACAGGAGGAATCAGAGGGCCCTGCTCATGAAAGCTTACAATATAAAAGGGAGTGTCAAGTGGAACTAAAGGAAAATACAGGTGTTAGGTGTGGGTAGGATAGGCTTCTCTGAAGGGAAGGGTTTTCAGGGATCATCTAAAAGCTAATAGAGTAGGAGATATTTGGATAGATTGGGGTAAGGAGTTCTATGGGATTGGAGAGGCTCTGGAAAAGTCCTGGAGGTGAGCATGGGAGGAGGTGATGAGAGAGCTAGAGAGCAGGAGGTCTTGAGAAGAATGAAGCAAACGATTAGGTTGGTATTTTGAGACTAGGTTAGTGATGTAGCTGGGGGCAGAGATGTGGATGTCTTTGTAAGTAGTTGTTAGTATTTTGAATGTAATTTGTTGAGTGAGAAGCCAGTGGAGGGATTGACAGAGAGGAGTAGCAGACACGGAGCGGTTGGTAAGGTGAATGAGTTCGGCAGTAGAATTCATGATGGACTGAAAGGGGGATAGCCTGTGTAGAGGTAAGCCATTGAGAAGGGATTTGCAGTAGTCGAGGCGAGAGATGACCAAGGAGTGAATTAAGAGCTTTTTTGTGTCATTGGATAGAAAGGGGCATATTTTGGAGATGTTGCAGGGGTTGAGGTGGCAAGATTTGAACAGTGATTGGATGTGGGGCTTAAAAGAGAGTTCAGAGTCCAGGACTACACCTAGGACCTTGGCATGTGCGGATGGGCTTATAGTTGTGCCATCAATTTTGACGAAGAGATCAGGGGAAGGTTCACATGGGGGAGGAAAAATTATGTTTGGTTTTGGATAGATTAAGTTTGAGGAAGCGGTGCACCATTCAAACTGGTATATCTGTTAGTAAATTAGTAATACATGAGGAGACCGAAGGTGTGAGCTGAGGGGTAGAGAAATTGATTTGGGTGTCATCAGCTTAGAGGTGGTATTGGACCAGCTGACCCTGGGAGGAATTGTAGATTGAAAATAGGAGAGGTCCAAGAACAGAACCTTGGGGGACCCCAACAGAGTAAGGAAGAGGAGAGGTGGAAGTAGAATTGTAAGTAATGCTAAAGGTTCGGTTGGGTAAGTAAGAAGAGAACCAGTGAAGAGAACAGTCACGGAGATGAAAGGTATGGAGTTTTCCGAGGAGGGGTGGTCAACCGTATCAAAGGCAGCATAGAGGTCCAGGAGTAGGAGTACAGAATTGTGTCCATTGGGATTGTTTGTTAGTTTTAGGAGAGGTTTAGGAGAGCAGTTTCCGTGGAATGTTGAGAACGAAGGGGATCAAAAAGGCTATTATCAGAAAGGCCGTTGCTCAGTCGGTTACAGACCACGCATTCAAGAAGTTTGGATAAAAAGGGGAGCAAGGAGATGGGACATAGGTTGTTAAGAGTGGATGGATCCAGTGAGGGCTTTTTAAGTATGGGGCTGACAAGTGCATATTTTAGAGAGTTGGGGTAGATGTCAGCAGAGAGGGAGAGATTAAAGATGTGGGTTATAGAGTGTAGAATAGAGCCAGAGGGTGAACGTAGAATTTGTGAGGGAACAGGATCCAGAGAGCAGGCAGTAAGATGGACGTTAGCAAGTAGTTTAGCAACCTCGTATATAGTGGTGGAGCTGAAAGAGGGAAGTAATGATTGTACCAGTGGGCATGAAGTGTAAAGCATGGAAGGTATCTGAACAGTAGAGATCTCATCGCAAATTGTATCACTCTTCTGTCTGAAGTGATTGGTGATCTCCTGGGCAGTGAGTGAGTTGGTGAGAGGAGGCAGCGGAGGACGAAGTAGAGAGTTGAAGGTAGAGAAGAGTTGACAGGGAAGGGATGAGAGGTTGTTAATGGGAGTGATAAAATAGGTCTGCTTGGCAGCAAAGAGGCTAGAATTGTATTTTTGGAGGGCAGATTTATACTGGTTGATATCTTTCTGAGACTTAGTCTTATGCCACAGGTGCTCATGAGTACGACTATATTTTTTCAGAGTTCTAGTATCATCTGTTTGCCAAGGTTGAAGGGGTCGGGGCCTGATTTTGTGTGTAGTGAGGGAGGGCAATGAGTCCAGTGAGGCTAGGAGTGAAGTGTTGTAGACAGAAGTGGCTAGGTGGGTGCAGGGTAGGGGTGAGATTTTGTCATAAAGGTCGTCAGTAGCAGAGTGGAGAAGAGAAGGGTTGAGATGACATAGGTTTCTGCGGGTAACTTTTAGGCAGTTGGAGGGAGAGGAGGTGGAGGAGAGGGAGAGAGTGAAACTAATAAGGTAGTGATCAGAGAGAGGAAATGGATAGTTGGAGAGGTTGCAGGGAGTGCATGCGTGGGAGAAAACAAGGTCTAGGGTATTGCCTTCAGAGTAGGAGCATGTATCTATTGCTTCAGGTGAAAGGAGGAGGTTAGTCTGAGAAGTTTGGAAGTGGCAGAAGTGTTAGTATTAATAGGGATGTTGAAGTCACCCAGAATGATTGTGGGGATTTCAGAAGAAAGAAAGTAGGGTAGCCAGTCAGAGAAGTCATCAAGAAAGGTTGATACCAGTCCAGGGGGCCTGTAGATCACAGCTATCCTTAGAGAAACTGGAGAGAAAATACTAATGCAGTGTGCTTCGAAAGAGGAGTGTGACAGAGAGGGAGGTGGGTGAAATACCTGAAAGGGGCTATGTGGGGGCTAGAAGGATTCCAACACCTCCTCCCTTACATCCACTGGATCTGGGGGAGTGAGTCCAGAGAAGACCACCATGGAATAGGGCAGCTGATGACACAGTGTCAGATTCATGAAGCTAGGTTTCGGTAACGGCAACTAGATTAAATGAGTTAGCAATAGAGAGGTGAATTTGTTACAGGCAGAGTGGGAATTCCAAAGGGCGCAAGAGAAAGGAGTCTGGTCTTGGGGAGAAAAGAAATGGGAACTAAATTGTGTGGATTGCGGCTGCTGCCAGAGGGTGCGGGATAATGGGTGCATTGAGTACAGTTAAATGATGGAGACCCAGGGTTTGAGGAAATATCTCCAGAGGTTAGGAGAAGCAGAAGGGTGAGGGAGGTAACATGAGAGTGGGATTTATATGAAGGGACATGCCCCAGTGTGCTGGAGATTTTTTTTGTGTGTGTGGATTTAGAATTAGCAGAAGTTGATGGGTGCGGTAATAAGAAGAGGACAGAAGTGAGGGTGATGAATATATGCTGTGGGGTGGAGAAGAGGGGTGAAGGAGAGCTAGTTTAAGGATACAGGATAGAGCTGTCAGAAGGAGTAGTAGAGAGTCCACGTTACGAGGAGAAAGAGCTGAAGGGATAAACAAGGTCACCTGATGTTTGTGTGGTGTATTTTCTTGTGTTCGTTCGCTGAAGTGCATTCGCTGAAGTGCACAGTCAGAAGTGCTCCCACTTATAGAAATAGCCCCACTTGAGAAAGAGCCCCAGCTGCAAATATGCCCCCTGCAAAAGCCTCCCCCAAGAGATGCTTAGATTCATACTGATAGGGATGAGGGTGGGTGCATTGCAATTATCAATCAGGAGGTAATAAAGAGTGTCTGGCTAAGCAAAGCAAAATTCTCACTTCGGAAACAGAACAACAAGGGTACTAGAAATAACAGGCCATAATTTTGGGTAAGACAAGGGAGAAATAAAAGCATTGCATTGTGGACAACTCTACAGATGGTTAAGCAAATAAATAACATACCAGCATTATTAAACAGACATTAGCAAAAGCAGGATAGCAGTGTTTCTGTTTTTGGGTGGAGTTGTATCAGAAAAAACATACCAGCATTATTAGACAGAGATTAGCAAAAGCATGATAGCAGTGTTTCAGTTTTTGGGTGGAGTTGTATCAGAAAAAACATACCAGAATGATTAAACAGACATTAGCAAAAGCAGGATAGCAGTGTTTCAGTTTTTGGGTGGAGTTGTATCAAAAAAACATACCTGTGAAGAGACAGAAGAATTTTTCAGATGAGACATTCACATGATGAGTCAGAAGTGCTCCCACTTATAGAAATAGCCTCACTTTTAGAAAGAGCCCCAGCTGCCCCTTGCCAGCAAATGATTGTATTATGTCAGACATCAATAAATGCAGACAGTTTGCATGTTAGATAATACCTTTATTGGCTAACCTGTAACTAAAGATGCAAGTCTACTACAGAAATGCCTTCTTCACACTTTACACAATTTATAAAGCCTGAAGAAGGAATCTAAGGTACTTGTACTTACTAAAAACTAAACAATAACTTGAGGGGACGTGGCGTCCGAGCTCCATGATGGCCGCATAGAGCCGGAGCTCCGTCAGACCGCCGGACTAATCTGCCTCTCACAGGAGCTTTAGACCCGCGAACGAGCAGCCACAGCGGTGAGGAACACCCTGACACTTCTTCCCCGCTGCTCAGCGCTCGCCCTTCCACAATGGCGGCGGCGCACGTGCAGGTGGAGGAGACGCCGGGACCGGAGATCCAGGAACCCTCCATCCTTCCCGCAAAGGCACAGCAGCGGACGGAGAGTACCAGCCCAGCAGCGGCTCGTCCTCAGCAGCTTCTACCCCTACCACCAGGAGCCCAGCATAATCCAAAGCTAGGCGCACCCCAATGGAGGACGCTGACCAGGCCTGCACTATGGAGGTGAGTGGTACACAGGCCGCGGCAAGCCCAAACAAGCATGATGCATTCATTAACTTTCCCACAACAGGCCAGGCAGTATCAGACGTAGTCCTTAAGGATATGCTGACCTCTTTCAAGCCATCCCTCCACCAGGACATTAGCCATCTGATTAGAACATGCCAGTCAGATATTCATTCATTAGGGGGACGTGTTGACCATATTGAAAACGCAATGGGAGAATACTCCCATACATTTAACACACTGGTTGATGCCCATGAAGCCCAGAACGATGAATTAAGTTGGATGAGAGATAAATTGGCCGATTTGGAAGAACGGTCGAGAAGAAATAACATAAAAATTAGGGGCATCCCGGAGTCAGTTGCCCCATCGCAACTCCCCCAATATGTGCATGATTTATTCTCGTCGCTAGCACCTACACTCTCTGATGTGGAACTCACGGTGGACAGAGTCCACAGACTGCCCAAACCGTCATTCATAGCTGAAGACATTCCTAGAGACGTCTTGCTCAGACTGCACTTCTACAGAGCTAAAGAAGTTATTCTGAACGCATTTAAAAACCCAGACCAACGCCCAACCACCTTCGCTTCATTGCAACTGTTCCCAGATCTCTCTAGACACACTCTCCAGAGAAGGAGAAACCTGAACACTATTACCAAGGCGCTACGCAACCACCATATCCCTCATAAGTGGAAATACCCGGCAACACTATTAGTCACCTTTAATGGCTCCAACAAGGCTATAACGTCCCTAGAAGAAGGTCTCACAGCCCTCTGTCACTGGGGGATCCTCACAGATGCTCCGAACACATCCCAACAAGCGGATAAAACTCCTCACCTACAATCTGACTGGCAGGTAGTGACCCACAAGCATTCCTCAAAAAAGAATGGAACCCCACAACAATCCTAACACAGGCCTCCAGTCAATAACACTAGTCCGGCTGGTCACCAAATGGATATATATCCCGAACCCTCTCCACACCAGGACATTATGTTATGTTCACGGTCCTCACAAAGGGACCATTTTCTTAACCATTATGTTTTGTTTCTTCATTTTTTTGTTTTGTTCTCTTACACTTCCCTGAGGTATACTTCCAACCTGGCGATCCCACACCGAACTCAGGACCTACTATATGGTAACAAGTTCTACAGCCGGACAGCAAAGTGGACACAGCGGAAGCAATTCCCCAACCCTCCCGGGACCCTCCGAACATCAGAGCGACACCAACTCCTCCACACAGTAAGTGACGCCTGGAACACACAAACACTTCCAACCTTGAACCATGATCATTACATGCCTATCACTGAACACTAAAGGCCTGAACCATCCGGCCAAGAGACATACAATGTGGAGGGAAGCTCTGAAAAACCAAGCTACATATTATGCGTCCAAGAGACACATTTTTGCTCCTCAAACATCCCTAAATGCTCACACAAGAGTTTTCCACACATTTTCCTAGCTAATAACCCGGAGAAGAAATCGAAAGGAATTCTAATTGCAATTAGAGACACAGTTGCTTTCCAACTCCAGCATGCCATCATAGACCAGCACGGTAGATTTATAATTCTCAACTGCGACATTAACTCCAATCCCTATACGATAGTATCCATGTATGCACCGAACTCCCGTCAATCTAACTTCTTGAAGAAATTGCTCAATCGTATTTACTCTGTTAAACATGGTAGTATACTAATATGCGGTGACTTTAACGCCACTATGGATACAGTCATGGACTCCTCCTCGGCCAACCCCAGGAGTAGACCATCATTGGGCCACATATTGCACTCGGAGGGGCTGTACAATGTCTGGAGATGCCAGCAAGCGAGCGAGAAAGACTACACCTACTTCTCCCCCAGACATCGTACATACTCCCGCATTGATCTTTTCGTGGTGGACAAATGGCTATTGCAGAAAATTTCCCACTCAAAAATTCACGACATAACATGGTCAGACCATGCTGCAATATCTATCTCTATTGTTGAGAAGGGTGCCTTACACACGAACCCCATCTGGAGATGCAATATCAAACTCCTACAATCACCAGAGTCCTCAAAGCTTATCTCCCAACACATTACTGACTTCTTTAAAAATAACGCAAATTCGGTTGACAGCGCATTCACACTTTGGAATGCTCACAAGGCATTCATTAGAGGCATCCTCATCCAGCAAGGAGCCAGATTAAAGAGAAGCCATGACCTTCACCTTACCAAACTGACAACCGACATTCACAACTTAGAAACCCACAACAAACGAAATCCCTCTGACGACAAAATACAGTCCCTACAGAAACTTAGGGAGGAACTCCGACTCTTCCTCCTCCATTCACATGACAAATACTTGAGATCTGCACGTGCAAATTGGTACTCTAACACAAATCGGGCAGGCAAACGACTGGCTCGCAGAGTTAAAACGGTCCAAACGAAATCAAGAATCCAATATTTATTACACCCCAAGAGCAACCATAAAGTAACAAACCCTCAACATATTGCAGACCAATTTGCAGACTTCTATAGCACACTCTACAACCTCAAGGACGATCCCCAAACGACCCAACCCACCAAGTCAGATATAACATCCTTCCTGAGTACGCTCAAACTTCCCAAACTGTCAGAATCGCAGCTTACAGATCTCAATGCTCCTTTCACCTGTTCAGAGGTACAGAAGGTCATCGCTTCTCTCCCCAACGGGAAATCACCAGGTCCTGACGGTCTTCAAAACGAATTCTACAGATCATTCCATGACCTAATTACTCCCTATCTGACCCCAGTTTACACTTTAGCCACACTATCATCATCCTTCCCACCAGAAATGCTGAAAGCATACGTTGTGACCATTCCCAAACCCGGGAAAGACCCGAACACTCCCGCAAATTTCAGGCCAATATCCCTCCTTAACTCGGATGTGAAAATCTATGCAAAACATCTTGCAAAGCGACTCACGAAGGTGATATCCCATCTCATAACTAAGGACCAAATGGGGTTCGTGAAAGGCAGGCAACCCTCAGACGCTACTAGGCGCATACTGAATATTATAAGTTATGCTGAGAAACATCGGACGCCTTCTCTGCTGCTATCAATTGACGCAGAGAAGGCCTTCGATAGAGTAGATTGGTCATTTATGTCTCATGTACTATCAGAGTTTGGCTTCCAGGGATCTATTAGGAATGCAATTCTGGCTTTATACTCAAATCCTTCTGCGCAGATATTCACTTCTGGACTCCTGTCCAAGCCATTCTCAATTACAAATGGCACTAGGCAGGGGTGCCCTCTTTCCCCTTATATTTTCAATCTGATCATAGAGCCATTAGCCGAGGCTATCAGGTCCAATTCAAACATCTCAGGCTTCCAAATAGGAAACAAATCTCACGTCATAAACTTATTTGCCGACAATGTAATTCTCATGTTGACCAACCCCATGACTTCCCTCCCCCAGGCCCACGAAATCCTTGAAAAATTCAGTGCCATATCCTATTACAAAGTTAATCATACCAAATCCATAATTCTCAACATAGGAACACCAGACAACACCAGAATAACCCTCCAAAACCTCCTTCCATACTCATGGAATCCAGAGGGTATCTCATACCTTGGAATTACACTAACCCCCTCAATGTCTTCAATTGTGCATGCAAATTACGGGCCACTAGCTAAAAAAGTTCATTCCCAATTACAGCAGATGTCCCAGAGAGAACTGTCTTGGACTGGCAGATCAGCAGTCATAAAAATGATAATTCTGTCGCAAATACTCTACCTGTTCAGAGTAATCCCATTATTTGTCCCACGCAAGTACATAGATCCCATTAACAAAATCCTAAATCAGTTTATATGGGACAATAAAAAACCCAGATGTTCACAGTCCAATCTCCACAAACACAAATCGATAGGGGGAATGGGCCTTGCCGACATCCGGGACTATCATCTAGCAGCAATACTAGACCAACTCAAATTCTGGTTTAAACCTACCGATGCCCCAAAGTGGACTAGCATAGAGACCCGCGAATCCCCTACAGGCGACCTAAAATCATTCCTCCTTTTAGATGGTTGGAAATGTTGGGACACTTCTTCCCTTCCCCCCACCCTAGCAACTGCTATCAAAGCATGGAGACAGATGCTGACTTACTCAATAAACTTCCCACAGCAAACACTCCCTCTTCTATCAACACAAATACTGGATAACCTAATTCCCTTTTTGTACACAAAACCACTCCGCATACAGGGAATTTTATACATTCAAGATTTCTGCAAAAACTCCCAACCCAAACATTGGGAAACACTACAAAAAGAGTTCTCCCTTCCAATAGAGACAAAGTTCACAGTAATGCGCATTTTATCATACCTGACTAAACACCCTCTACCCACCCTCAAAATTCCTGATAAAATATGGGACTTCCTGAACAACTCCAATGCGAAAAGAAAAGGCATTTCGCTTCTATACAATGCTTTGGGAAATAAGGACACCTTAGACAAATTCACGCCCATCCAAAAATGGGAGAAGGAACTAAATCATAGCTATACCTTAACACAGTGGAAACATGCCCTTTTAGCCACACATAAACACTCTAAATGCTGCAACCACTGGGAAATGATGATCAAAATCATTCACAGATGGCACTATACTCCTTTTAAACTCTCGAAAATGTTCCCCGGTCTGTCTCCGGACTGCTGGAGACAATGTGGGAAACCTGGGAACCTGTTACACATATTATGGGATTGCACCAGCCTCACGAGCTTCTGGGCACAGGTTTTCAAACTGATATCGACTACCACAGGTATTCTCTCCAAACCCAACCCTGGTCTAGCTATCTTAAACCTTGGCATTGATCTATACCCTAAACATATGAGACCCCTAGTAACTCACATACTCTTAGCTGCACGAAACTCCATCCTCAAGAAGTGGAAATCCCTAGACTCTCCAAACATATCAGAAGTCATACAAACAGTACGAACAAACCACCTACTCGAGAGATCCCTGGCAATCAACTCCTTGAAATGTAATCACTTTGATAACCAATGGTCTTTATGGACTTCCATGTATAAGTAACACTGATACATTTCCTAATCAATTGATACTACCAGGATGCAATGTACCTCTCCCCCCTCTTTTTCTTTTTCTCCCCCCACCTTCCTCCCCTCCATCTCCTTTCGTTGTTTATGTTTAATCTGTATATAGACAGATATTTGAAGGACGGTGCCTTCTCCCCCTCCCCTGTCCACAGTAAGCTCCCACTTGGGGTGACAGGAGAGAGGAAGAAATAATGCTCACGATACTTAAATGCAGGGCTGATATGCAGGGCACCAAATCACCGCCTGCAATTGCTGAATTGATAACCTTGATGTATAACAACCTTTGATTCATGTCAATGTTGATACTTCTGTTCATATATTCCAATAAAAATTATTGTTAAAAAAAAAAAAAAATCAATAACTTAACCTCCCTGGCGGTATTCCCGAGTGTGGCTCGGGGTGGAATTTCAGTACCATTAGCGGTAACCCCGAGCCACACTCGGGATTGCATTGATGGATCCAGGCAATGTTACTCACCTTGTCCCCTGGATCCAGCAATGTCCTCCCGCGGTGTCAGCATGTCTGACCTCCGCCCGATGCCTCTGTGTGCCGGGTTCCGTTCCCTGCGAGCAGCGCGATGCGTCGCAAGGGGGCGGAGCCCGGCAGCAAATTCAAAAAATGAAACACACAGTACACATACAGTACACTATAATCTTACAGATTACATTACTGTATGAAATCATTTCATATCCCCTTTGTCCCTAGTGGTTTGCCCAGTGCCATGCCTGCACTTTTATATTATATTTGTCATTCTTTCTGCCTGGAAACTTGAGAACGTCCATAGCAACCATAAAGTGTCCCTTTATGTCAAAAGTGTTTTTTCATCAGCTAGAAAACACCGATAGTAAATAAAAATCATTTGCAGAATTGAGTGATACTGATTTTTGGGGAAATTTATCATCAGAAACTGAAAGTGACGACATCGACAATTCTGCAAATTAGCAAATTTCAGTGTTTTTGGTTTGATTACATTATTGAATACATTTTATTACTATTATATTATTATTTTTGATAATTATTTATAGTTATTTATTATATTATAATTTATGATTTCATGTTTCAAACTTTATCATACCCGGTATGTCTACTAGACTCTTGTTTGGACAGATTTAAGTGAGTTATTCCTAAGAATTACAGGCCTATAATATAAAATGCCAAATTTCCATGCAAAATAATTGTACTGCTTTCAGCACCAAAAATCTGACAAAATCATACCACCAGGGAGGTTAAAATTGAACAAGGGGAATTAAAAAAAATACCCTTGTAGTATACTACAGAGGTTCTGTGGTAAAATTAGACCAAAATCATAGTTTTTAGTCCATTGGACCAAATGTTTGTGAAACACATCACATAGCAATAAAAGCACCACCTCAAAAAGAAACATGGTGGCAGCAGTATTATGCTGTGGGCATGTTTCTCTACCACAGGCTTTGGGAGGCTTACGAAGGAAGAAGACAGAATAAATGCATTAAAATATAAGGAAATCCTCGAGGAAAACCCAGTGTAGTCTTCTAGAAACATACACCTACATAAAAGAATTGTCTACCAGCAGGACAATGAACAAAAGCATAAAGCCAAAACAACAACAGAATTGTTTAACCACAAGAGTACCTGGCACGAAAACCCCCTTCCTGACCAGGCCATTTTTCAGCTTTCAGCGCTATCACACTTTGAATGACAATTACTCAGTCATGCAACACGGTACCCATATGAAATTTGCGTCCTTTTTTTCACACAAATAGAGCTTTCTTTTGGTGGTATTTAATCACTAGGAGGGGGTTTATTTTTTGTGCTATAAATAAAAAAAGATTGAAAAATTTTTGAAAAATTGCCTTTTTCTTTGTTTCGGTCATAAAATTTTGCAAATTAGTAATTTTTCTTTGTAAATTTTGGCCAAAATTTATACTGCTACCTATCTTTGGTAAAAATAACCCAAATAAGTGTATATTGTTTGGTCCTTGTGAAAGTTATAGAGTCTACAAGCTATGGTGCCAATCATTGAAAATTGATCACATCTGATCACACCTGATATACTGACAGCCTATCTCATTTCTTGAGACCCTAACAAGCCAGGAAAGTAAAATACCCCCCAAATGACCCCTTTTTGGAAAGTAGACATTCCAAGGTATTTAGTAAGAGGCATGGTGAATTTTTTGAAGCTGTAATTTTTTCCCACAATTCTTTGCAAAATGAACATTTTTTTTTCTTTTTTTTTTTTCACAAAATGGTCATTGTAACAGGTTATTTCTCACACACAGCATATGCATACCCCAAATTACACCCCAAAACAAATTCTTCTGCTCCTCCTGAGTATGGCGATATCACATGTCTGAAACTTTTTCACAGCCTGGCCACATACAGAGGCTCAACATGCAGGGAGTGCCGCCAGGTATTCTAGGGACATAAATTACACATCTAATGT
>BLSH010310403.1:76757-91955 GCA_018402905.1 Glandirana rugosa
CCGGAGTCGGGAAGGTCGAAGACGTTCGCATTTACAGAGGGTAAGAAATCACCTCCTGAATTACGACAACTAATCTATCTATTTAACTGGAGAATTTATCCGGAATCACCGTAGGGTGTGATGAGGGTCGAGTCGTCACAGATTCAATTGGGCCTTCTTCCTAAAATTTTCTAATTATTACCCCAGGCCCGAACCCTTTTCCAGGTCGGTCTTGCCCAACTCGAAGGTCCACACGGAAGAGGCAAGATGACTCTTAGAGTCAAGATGGGTCTCCCCTCTCACTAGACTATAGGCGGATATTAGTATAGGACTCAGGAGATCTGGGTAACCAAGCATGTCTACCTATGATAGAGGACTCAGGATATGATTATAGGCGGATATCAGATCACTCTCCCCTCTGGGTAGAACTGAGATTCTCAGTAGAACGGAGAAGGCACACCTGGAAGCTCAACCCGTTCTGGCTGGACCTTTTCCCAAGCCCGGACCCCATTATTAATCTTTTAAAATCCTTCTTCCGGGTTAACTTAGACACTGCTGAGCTGGGAGTAGTGTGGGATGCCACTAAGGCCTATTTAAGAGGTCAATTTATCTATCTAATCAACAGCATTAAGTCCTCCACTAAAGAATGGGAGACATTTACGCTTGCAGAAGCTGGAAGGGCTGAGGCCAAATACATTGAGGACCCTTCAGATGATACTAGGAGAGGGTGGCTAGCAGCACAATCTATGATGAGGCAGGGGGAGCTGCAGATTGCGGAGAACAAGAGTTTTTTTCTACAACAAAAACATTATGAGGAGGGCGAAAATACTGGGCATATGCTAGCAATGTTAATACGTAACCAACAGGGCCCTACTCATATTGAGAGAATAATAGATCAACAGGGATGTATACAACAGTCCACGCAGGACATCTTGACAGTTTTTAATTCCTTTTACGAAGATCTATATACTTCTAAGGCCCAGCCCTCCAGGGAAGACATTCTGGAGTTCCTGGATGGCTGTCCCTTGCCCACTCTCTCGCCTGCCGAGGTCAAGTTGCTTAATGACCCAATAACAGAGGAAGAACTCCTTTTGGCGATAAAGCAGGCAGCGAACGGGAAGACCCCGAGTACAGATGGGCTACCTGTGGAACTGTACAGCCGATATGCGGAGCAATTGATTCCGATGTTACTTAGGGTGTATAATGAGGCCCTAGAGGTTGGTAAACTTCCCCAATCAATGAATGAGGCTATAATAGTCGTTATTCTCAAACCTGGTAAGGATGCTCTTAGGGCTGATTCCTATAGACCCATATCACTATTAACGGCGATGCTAAACTTTTGGCCAAAATACTAGCATCTAGACTATCTAAAGTGGTGCACAAGCTAATACATAGGGATCAGCGTGGATTCATTCCAAACCGATCCACGGCTCAAAATCTGAGGCGGTTGTTTCTGAACTTGCAGCTCCCTGTTGACAACCCGGGTAATAGAGCAGTCTTTTCATTAGACGCGGCCAAGGCCTTCGACAGTGTGGAATGGCCATACCTGTGGGAGGTCTTGGAGCACTTTGGGGTTGGAGATACGTTTAAATGATGGGTGCAGGTGTTGTACGCAGCCCCTTCAGCTCGGGTTAGGGTGAATGGGGAAATGTCCAAGGCTTTTATGTTACATCGGGGCACTAGGCAGGGGTGTCCACTGTCGCCACTGCTGTTTGCTCTGGCAGTGGAACCTCTAGCTGCATGTATGTGGGCCTCCAATGGAGTGATTGGATTTTGGAGGGGACAGAGGGAGGAAGTGGTGTCCATGTACGCCGAAGACACTCTATTATACTTGGGGGACACTAGGGAAAAATTGAAAGAGGTCATGCAATTGATCAAGAGCTTTGGTAAATTGTCTGGCTTTACTATCAGTTGGGATAAATCAGTGTTGTTGCCCCTAGACCCCCTGCCTGGACCGCTGCCGGAGTGTGCGGCGATGTGGAGGTGGTAACCCAATTTAAATACTTAGGAATCCAGGTCACACCTGACCCGAATGACTTCATACGCCTAAATTTGGTCCCGCTGCTAACTAAGTTCAGAGGAAAATGCGCTAGTTGGTGCAAGTTGCCCCTCTCAGTGGTTGGGAGGGTTAATTTAATTAAAATGGTTTGGTCCCCTCAGCTTCTCTATATTCTTAATAATGCTCCAATATGGATACCCAGGAAATGGTTTATCCGTATTGATACACAATTCCGAGAACTAATATGGGGTAAAAAATGCCCTAGAATTCGATTATCCACATTACAACAAGGGAAAGAACAAGATGGATTGGGGGTGCCTAATTCCAGATCATATTATTTAGCTGCCCAGATACAGCAACTAGGGGGCTGGGGGACTTCCCTAGACCCTAGATCCCCTAGACCCAATCCGCAATATAGTTATCCCAGAAGGGTCTGATGGCTCTGCGTTGACGTATCTGGAGGGTGGCTTATCACACCTGCCTAAGTCACTGCCTACCATCTCACTTCTAAATATGGTATGGAAACATACTAGGATTAGGCTGCGTATAGAGGGCTTTCTGAAATGTACCCCCCATGGCGCAATTTGAGATATACGGAAATAATGAAATTAAAAGGCTTTAGAAGCTGGGAAGCTGCAGGCATTCACTACATATCACAACTGTATAATGGACTGATACTAAAATCATTTCTAGAATTACAGCAGGAATTTCAGATTCCCAAGTCTCACTTTTATAGGTATTTGCAACTGCGGCATGCTCTGGAGGCTCAGGCCAAAATATCCAAGTTAGGTCTCACAGCACATCCCTTGCTGGAAGAAGTTTTCCAAGCCAAGAATAAAAAGGGAATGATATCCAGAGTCTACTCCAGGCTCCATGACGCTCTGAATAACAATAGGATTCTGCCGTGTAGGAGGGGATGGGAGGAAGACCTGGGGGTTATTGATGATGAGGCCTGGGAAACCTGTTTAAATGCTGCGCCATTGGTCTCTTTGTCGGCATCCCAGAGATTATCTCACTTATACCTCTTGCATAGGACATATAGAACACCTAAAAGGCTTCACGAATGGGGATTTAGAAATAACCCACTATGTCCCAAATGTCAAAGGGAAACTGGTGACTTGATACACATGTTGTGGCGGTGCCCCAAACTTTTTCGGTATTGGGATGAGGTAACATCTACTATTTCACAGGTGTATCAATACCAGATTGGCAAAGACCCAATTGTATGTCTCCTGGGGGCTTTGGACGAGGAGCTCTTGACCCCTCATTCACGTCTGGCAATAATACGGATGCTTTACTTGGCACGTAAACTTATTGCAAGATGCTGGATAATGTCCAGAGTCCCAACCAGAGAACAATGGATAGCACAGGTGAATTCACTGCTGATTAGGGAAAAGTTGACGTATATCCACAGGAAGGCACCTAAAAAATTTTTGTGGCAGCCCTGGTTGGACATACCGGGACTAGCACCACAGCAATTGGTACTGAACAGGCTCTTGGAAGTATAGGTAGTACAAGGAGCACATATACTGGTATAGGGAGTATCAATCTCAGGATTATAATACGGGCTGGCACCTAGGAGGGCGGAGGTTTGAGTTGGTTACCCTGAAGTTGTTGGTTTGTGTTTTGATTTTTCCTTTTGGTTTTGATTTTACAAACTGTATACCTACTGAGCGAAGGGTATTGTTGAATCTGGCTTCTTTACTCTGAAATAATAAATATATATATGGAAGACAAAGTGACAATAACAGACCTAATACTAATGTCAATTATATTGTTGTTTGAGGAATAGAAAGTATGATATTGGACTGTACCAAAGGATAAGAAGCTCTATGTCGGATTCAACATGAGTGTATTATTATATTTTTTCAAGTAAATTTGTCACTGTATGTATCTTTTGGCATTTTCTGAAATAAAACACGTTATCTGATTTTAAAAAAATATAAAGCCCATAATCTAGCAAAGCTTGTGTAGCGCTACCCCTGCAGGAGCCGCTTAAGTATGTTCTGTCAGTTACTCTGCCTCTCAACCTCAATAACAGTTTAAGTCCCCTCTGGCACCCCTGGCAATACTGGGTTCCAGTATTATTGTGTTATTTCTCCTTTAAATAGGACACAGTAAAGGAAGCACACAATGTTGAGAAAATCTGTGGTATTTACTCAAAAATAATGTATTTAAGAGAAACAATTTCACAGATCTAAACTGCTGTGCATGGGAGTGGGGCACAGGAGAGCAGGGGAGTGACTACTCAACATCAAACCACTATTCACTCCCTTGACAGTGACCAAGGTGAATAAACACATGAATCTGAGGAATAATATATATTCAAGCATAGACCAGTGTACTGAAGGTCAACAAGTATAAATAAATTGATAAACAGGTACAACTCAATTGGCTGTAGACAAACCAGTATAACTCAATTGACTGTAGATAAACAAGTATATTAATATACCACGAATACACATAAATTCAACCTGTTCTATTGAAGGGAGTTTCTAGGTGAATTCAGTATGCTAATATCTGAACAAGTATCAGAGACCTACACAGTGGGGGAAAACAGATGACAACTGTAGTAAATTAGTGTTCTTTGAGCAAAAGTTCAGTAGATCTTCAGCTGGCTCTTTAATGCAAATGGTATATAACTAGAAATTGACTGCCGCTGCAGGAAACAGGTTTCCAGGTAGTGTACTGAAGTGATGTGAAACACGCTTACTGCAGTAAGGCAAAAGAACTTCACATTGATCACTGACTTTGTAATAAAACTACAGCTAACAGCAATCCAGTAAAAAGTTTAAATGATTGTATCCCAGCTTTTCCTCCTCTGTGTTAATGCAAAAGCCTCTGCAGGTAATGAGTATGTGAATCAGGCCATATGTGAACAGTTACTGCAAAGATGGGCCTCAGCCCGCTCACCCAACAGGAACAATGGATGTGGATGATCAATCCGCTGCTATGGACGATGATGGTGATGAGGATGGATATGATGATGATGACATTCCAGCCCTCTGGCTCACAGAATCGGCTTCCACCGCCTCTCTCCTTGCAGTTCTCCCAGATCGATCGCTTTAGCTGAACGCAGTTCTCAGGAATAGGCTCCGCTTGATGCAGGGCAGATCTCCCAGATCACCCGCTGAAGCCCTGCACAGTTGCTAACTGCTAAGTCTGTGGAAGTAGGCCACAACTTAGCTTACATGACACACAGGGTCTTGTTTGATTGATCGCCACCGTTCAGAGAGAGCATGCTAGGCTCCAGCCTATGCTTAAATAGACTTTCCTACCAGGCACCTCTTCTCCCAGGAGTCCTTTGCTGCTATACACTGCAGCTTGTTAAAGTCCCTCTGATTGGCTCCTGTAACTGTTCCTTCTGTTGGCCTTTCTTCTGCCATTAGCAAACAGCAGGGAAGCAGTGTAACCTGATACCTGTGTGTGGAGAGGGAGAAACTCATGCAGGGAGAGACAGGCAGACTGGAAAGGCACCTGCTACACTTTCAATACATTACTCCAAATAAAGGACATTTATTTATTATTAAAGTGGCCATGTCACTGAAATAAAAATAATGAAATCCATAGTAGCTTGTAAAAATAAGAAGAATGCTTAATGTTCTGGAAGATGGTGTGTAAAATATTCAGCTACAGGTTTTACTTACATGTGACTAAGTACTTGGCACTGTTGTTTCTCCTGGGTAAGGTTCAGCTCATGGGTTTGCAATAAACTTCTGAGATTCCAAAAGTTCACAAATTGCAGGCCTTTGGTGAAAACTTTATAGGTCCACCCCTGGTTATCTGAGTCACAAGAGCCATGAATTTGAAGAAATGGAAAACCCAGCCCCCTTTCTGTAAATAGCTGGGCTTACATGAATCATGAAAAAGGTGCCTATTCATGAATATAAAGAATCCAACCCCCCCACCCCAACGAAAAAATAAATACATGAATGAAAAACCAAAATCAAAAAGCCCCCCCCCCCCCAGATCCACCAGGAAAGATATTTGACAAAAAGACAATTTAATTGAAAAAATACACCAAAAATGATATAAATAATCAAACAATATTCCAAAGAAAAGAAAACTACCAATGAGCCCTCCCACCTTTTAAAAAAAATATTTTTTTAGTACAAGGGGATCACTTTTCAGGGGAAAAGATTTAGCATGGATGTCCGTTTCTTTAAAATCTGGTGGCTTGCCAGGTTTATTATTTCAAGTTTGCAAGTTCAAAATACAAACAAAAACAGAAAACAACCCTTGCCGTCTGGCACTAAACTAAACAAACAGATTCCTCTCTATACAGTGTGGGGCTGTCTCCAACACCCACAAAACATAAGCACATTGCAAACCTTGTTCTGGAGAGGGGTTTGAGTGGACCAAAGTCCAGGCCAGTAACTAGCCCTGCCACTGTGGCTGGCAAAACCCGAGTCGGAATCCCGCTAGTTGCCTTAAAATGATCGCGTGCGAGTTGACAAGTATCACCCGTCCATTGTGGTGCCTCGCATAACATCACATATCCCCCTTCTGCTCAAGCCCCTCTGGCAGAACAACTGTCCCGATCATGCAGTGGGCCCGGGAAAGACCATCAGCATTATTTTGGAGCCTTCCAGCCTGGGGTTCCACTGAGAACTTAAATGACTGTAGGGCCAGGAACCACCTAGTCACCCGGCTATTTTTCTCACGGTTGTTACACATCCACTTAAGGAGGGCATGGTCGGTGACTAGCCTGAATGACCTTCCCAGCAGGTAGTATTTTAGGGCCTCTAAGGCCCACTTGATGGCCAGGCACTCCTTCTCCACAATGGCATAATTCTTTTCATGTCTATTAAGCTTCCTGCTTAAGTAGACAACCGGGTGCTCCTCTGGGACAGAACAGCACCTAGTCCCACCTCAGAGGCTTCGGTTTCAATCATAAACTCCTTTGTGAAGTCTGGTGTCACGAGCACCGGCTGTACACAAAGGGCTTGCTTCAATTTCTGGAAGGCCTTCTCAGCTTCAGAATTCCACTTAACCATTCCTGACGCTCTACCCTTTGTCAGATCGGTCAGAGGAATGGCAATGGTGGCAAAGTGGGGGTTGAAGCGTTGGCAATGCCCTGTAATCCCCAGGAAGGCCCGAACCTGTTTCTTGTTCACCGGATGAGGCCACTTTTGAATGGTCTCGATCTTATTGGTTTGGGGCTTAATCAGACCTTGACCAATCACATACCCAAGGTTTTTTGCCTCCTCAAACCTATGGCACACTTCTTTGGGTTGGCTGTTAAACCTGCTACCCTCAATGAATCTACTACTGCCTGCACCCGGGGAAGAGATGTGATTCCCAATCTGGGCTGTGGATGACAACATCATCCAGATAGGCACTGCACAGGGCCGATGCAGCCTCAAAGTCTTGTCCATCATCCTCTGAAATGATGCAGGGGCCCCATGCAGACCAAACAGCATTTGTAAGTATTGGAAGAACCCCTGGGGGGAACAGAAGGCCATTTTTTCCTTTGCTGACTCTGTTAGTGGGATCTGCCAGTATCCCTTAGTTAGGTCTAGGGTTGTAATATACTGAACCCCTCCCAACCTATCCACAAGTTCGTCAACCTGCTGCATCAGGTATGCTTCAAACTTAGACACTTCATTCAGTTTCCTAAAATCATTACAGAACCGAATAGTGCCATCGGGTTTTGGGACCAGTACTATAGGGCTCGACCAAGTGCTGTGGGACACCTCTATCCCATCTAACACCAACATGGTTTTTATTTCTCTTGCCACCGCCTCTCATCTAGCCTCAGGTATTTGGTAGGGTTTTACAATTAAACAGATCCGTGATTATGTAATGTTGTAGCACAGTGGTCAGTCTGGGTAGGGAAGAAAAAAAGTGTCTATTTTTACTGACAAATTCCTTAACATCATTTTGTTGCATCAGTGACAAGGACTTGGTTATGGGGACATCCGGGGTTAGGGGTAACTTGTCCTTTTGAGGCGTGGGCACTGCCAATAAACTCTCCCTGTCCTTCCACGGTTTTAGGAGATTAACATGTTAAATCTGCTCCAGTTTCCTTTTCCCAGGCTGGTAAACTTTGTAGTTTACTTCCCCTACTCTTTCCCTAATCTCAAAGGGACCCTGCCACTTTGCCAGGAATTTACTTTTGACCATGGGGACTAGCACCAGCACTCTGTCCCCAATGTTGAAAGTTCGGGTTTTGGAACCCTGATTGTAAACCCTTTTCTGGGCCTCCTGGGATTGCTCCATATGCTCTCATACAAGGGGCAGGACAGATGCAATTCAATCATGCATCAAGGAGACATGATCTATGACGCTTCTATATGGGGTGGCCTCTCCCTCCCACATCTCCTTTGCGACATCTAGAAGCCCCCTGGGATGTCTACCATACAAGAGTTCAAAGGGGGTATACCCCGTAGATGCCTGCGGAAACTCTCGTATGGCAAACATGAGGTATGGCAGCAAAAAAATCTAAATTTTGCCCATCTTTAGCCACCACCTTTTTTAGCATACTCTTGAGGGTCTTGTTAAACTTTTCCACCAGACAGTCAGTTTGGTGGTGGTAAACAGAGGTACGGAGATGGGAAATTTTGTACAATTTACACAATTCTCTGGTCACTTTGGACATAAACGGGGTACCCTGATCCGTTGAGATTTCTTTAGGGATTCCCACCCGACAAAACCAGGGCCAGATTAACATAAGGGCTATGTGAGCCGCAGCTCCAGGCCCCTACCTCAAAAAAGGCCCATGCCAGTGAGTCATTAACACTGTTTAGCTCTGCTGCGTGTACACTATTGTTATGTAAAGTGTGGGCGGCAGGCGCTATTGTTATGTAAATCGCAGGCAGGTGGCTGGCGCTATCGTTATGTAAATTGCGGACGGCAGCTGAGTTTCACATAGTTTAGTGTAGCACAAGGGAGCTCTGCAGGACAGGACTTCTAGTGGGAGAGGTGAGGGAGAGCGTGGATGCAAGTAAGCAAAAGAAAAATAAAAAGGAACAGGCTGCCAGATTGTCCTAAACATGATATAGTAACAGTGTAATGTTTTGCAAAGCTTTTACAGTGACCTGGATTGGGAGAGGGGGGTTAATTATTGGCAATAGTAATGTGCAACACTCAGGGGTTAATGTGCTGTTACTGCCACTTTTGCATTGGCGACCAGTGGTAGTTAATTAACCCATTAGTGGCCACTAGCAGCATTTATTAACCCCTTTGTGATGCAGCAGGGGTTAACACTAACACTGATAGCATTAATGTAACACAAAGGGTTAATTAACTACTACTGGTCACCAATGCATCAGTGTCTAGTGGCAGTAGCAGCACATTAAACCCTGAGTGCTGCACATTACTAATGGCATTAATTAACCCCCCACACTCTAGGTCGCTGTAAAAGCTTAAAGCAGAGCTCCGCCCAAAAGTGGAAGCTCCGCTTGTCTGCCCCCCCTCTGCTGCCAAATTTGGGACCTTTTTGGGGGGGAGGTTTTGACAGGTTTGAAATTTGGCTCCCCCCTCCTTCCCCTCGCAGCCGGCCCCTTCACAGAGCACAGCGCAATATACGCATGTGCAGTATAGGAAACCGGCTGTGACACCGCAAGGCTTCACTGCTGGTTTCCCTTAGCCAAGATGGCAACACCTGCACTCAAGAGTCAATTCAAGATTCGGCTTGGGTGAGGAAGCCGCTGAATGCATGGACAGGTAAGTTCCCTAATAGTAAAAGTCAGCAGCTACAGTATTTGTAGCTGATGACTTTTAATTTTGGAGGGGTGGGGGCAGAGCTCCTCTTTAACACAACACTATATTAACAAGTCACTGACTACTAATGGTGAGGGATGTTTAAAATAACACTACCACTGACTATTAGGGATGGGTGAATGTTTCGGACTGAGCATATGTTTGGGCTGAACATTTGCTGTTCGCCCGCTCCCCGAATTTAGAACATTATGGGGTGTTCGGCGCAACTTCGGTGCCGCTGAACACCCCATAATCGCCCACCCGTCAATGCCCGCAGACGCGTGCACAGCTCCTCCTCCATGGGAGGGCTGCTACCATCTGCGCTGGCTTTGTTTTGACATTTTATTTATAGTGCAGGGTGGGGCCACCCTTCACTATAAATAAAACGTCAAAACACACCAAGCTCATGGAGGAGGAGCTGTCCGTTTTTGTTTTTTTTTTTGGGTCGTCGCGCGCCGTGATTGACGATGGATTACAACGGGGATATATATATTTTTTTCTAATAAAGGACTTGTCCCTAATTGTCTCCTGTGCTTTCTTTCTGTTTTTTGACACTTTTTTATGTACCCAATACTAATTTAAATGGGGGGGTCGGGATCTGGAGGCCCCCTTATTAAAGGGGGCTTCCAGATTCTGATAAGCCCCCCCACCCGCACACCCCCACAACCACAGCCCAGGGTTGTAGGGAAGAGTCTTTTGTCCCCATCAACACGGGGACAAGGTGCTTTGGGGTGGGGAGTGCCCCATGTTGAGGGCATGTAGCCTGGTATGGTACATGAGGAGGGGGCACTCGCTCGTCCCCCCCTATCCTGGCCAGCCAGGTTGCATTGTACGGATAGGGGCCTGGTTTGGATTTTAGGGGGGACCCCACGTCAATTTTTTTTAAATTTCGGCATGGTTTTCCCCTTAAAATCGAAACCAGACCCCGGCAATACATTACAGCCACGATAACAAATTTCAATTTTTCCTTCACAAATGTCATTTTGCTCTGGCTATGTTCTAAACATCACAGAGGTGCGCCCTTTCAAACACAGACTAAGGACACCCCCCAGGCACGATTCATTTTTATTGTTTCACTTTAAGCATTATTAAAATCACTGCTGCTGAAGAAATGATTGATATAAAAATGTTTTTTTGCATTGATACATGTCCTCTAGGGCAGGATCCGGGTCCCCATACACTTTTTAGGGCAATAACTTGCATATAAACCTTTAAAATGAGCAGTTCTTCATGGTCGGGTCCCATAGACTTTAACGGTGCTCAAATGTTCGTACAATTTTTTTCTCTGTTTGGATGTTCTGGTGCGAACAGAACGGGGGGGGGGGGGTGTTCGGCCCATCCCTACTGACTATCAGTGCAGACAGAATAAAGTGGAATTTCAGTAACTAGCCCTAAAAATCTCATCTCCTAACACCTACATCGATTAACCTATTTTCAAGCATCTCCTTTGCAGTCACATGATCTCCCATGTCAGCTAGAAGCATACACAGGGAGAGCAAGGAGCACCGACAACAGCTGGAACATGGGAACCCATGGGTTTTCTACACAGGTTAGCCAGCATAGGTGTGAGGAGGGGAGAGGGGGCATGTTTAAGTCTTGTTAGGTTTAAGGTGAAATTCCGGGGTTTAGGTAGCATGACACCACTGACCAACAATGCTGTGGGTTATTAAGCTGCTACTGACACCAATGTTGGGGGTTATTATTGTGTAAACTGGCACCTTTGCTGGGGGGTTTTATTGCAAAACTGGCACCAATGCTGTGGGTTATACTGTGAAACTGGCACCAATGCTGTGGGTTATTATTGCTACTATTGAAACAGATGCTGGGGTTACTATCGCGTAAACTGGCACTGATGCTGGGGGTTATTACAAAAACTTCCATCTATGCTGAAGAAACGGGGGGGGGGTGCAGTTTGCCATTTTCACCCTGGGCACCAAATGACATTGCCCCAGCACTGATTATACCACCCAACCCCAGGTCAGCCTTTACACTTCCACAGTATAATATGGAAGGTTAACACATGACATCTTTGCCCCCTCGTTTTGCACTGTATATTCCCTATTTAACCACATTCTGCACTATAATTCATCTCAGATTCTATTTAACCACACCCAATATCTAATGCAATTTAAACTACTCCCATTCCCCAGAGCGCATCCCCCCCATGCCTAGGGCCCACTGATTTCATGATACACCCCTGCAGTGCCTTATCAATATATATGTGCCATCCTGAAGGAAGAGGAGCCCTCTGTGCACTGCACACATGGAGGATGCATGCAGTGTCCACCGTGTAAAGTGCTGTGCCATGCAGTGCCCACCATCTAATGTGCATTGCCCACCATGTCATGTGATGTGCCATGCAGTGCCCACCATGTCATGTGCAGTGTCCACCATGTCATGTGCTGTGCCATGCAGTGTCCACCATGTAATGTGCAGTGCCCTCCGTTTAATGTACTGTGCTTTGCCCCGTCCCCCATATAACATACTCTGCTGTGCCACCCATGTAATGTACCATCCTGTGCCCCCCCACAGACTCACCCCCCTCTCTCTCGCTTTCTTTCACCCCTCTCTCTCTACCTTTCATCCTCTTCACCCCTCTCATTCACCCATTTCTCTCTCTTTCACCCCTTTCTCTCTCTCTCACCTCCCTTTCTCTCTCTCACACCCTTGACCTCCATTCTTTCTCTCACCCCGTTCATCCCCTCTCTCCTACCATCCTCTCTCTCTCTTTCACTCTCTCTCTATTCCCCTTCTTCTCACTTCCTCTCTCGCTTACCCCCCTCTCTCTCTCGTTCACCCCTTTCTCTCATTGCCTCTCTTTCAGCCCCCTCTCTTTCTATCACCCCCTCTCTCACAACCCCTCTCTCACCCCCCTTTCTCTCTTTAATTTAATTTGTTTTAAGAAAAAATGTTTGCATTTTAATTATATTTATTTTCATAAAAAGGTCCACCAAAATCCTTAGCACCAGGCCCATGATGCTCGTAATCTGACCCTGGACTAAACACCTGGACCAGTACCTTGGCGATAGTCTTAGCGGAGGTATTCCCCAAGGGTTTGGCCTCAGGATAGTGGGTCGCATAGTCCAGTATCACCAGGATGTGCTGGTGTAGATTTTACTACTGGTCCCATGAGATCCATGCCAATTAGCTCAAATGGCACTTCAATTATGGGAAGTGGGACAAGGGTACTACAAAAATGGGGTGACGGGGCTGTCATTTGACACTCAGGGCATGACTCACAGTATTCTTTGACGTCTGCATACAACCCAGACCAGACAAATCTCTGGGTTATCCTCTCCTTGGTTTTCTCCATACCCAGATGTCCCCCCATTACATGACCATGGGCCAGATCTAGCACTATTCGGCAGAAGAGTTTGGGGATCCCTAGGTGTTCCAGTTTGTTCTCTCCGTGTTTCATACAACAAATCATTTCTAAGCGCCATGTAGGAAAAGACACCCCCCTATTAGGGGTTCATCACCTTCACATTTTCTCTGGCTCTGAGGAGAGTGACATCCCATAGTTGTTCTGTACAGAAGTCCTCTCTCCGGACCTCTAAGTCAGGGACTACATTCGGTTCACTCTCACGGTCAGGGACCGAGACATGATCTGGGACATTAGCCATCTGCTTGGAGCTATCTTCTGGCTCCCCTGCCATTACAGGAATTGGTCCTGACACCAATCTCTCCTTCCATTTGAGTGAGAACTCCCATGCCTCCTCAGCAGGGGGAGCTCTTTCCTCCAGGCTCTCTGTGCCTTCCCACAACCTCCAAAAATGGGAAAACCCTTCCCCACTAGTGTTTCATAAAGCAGGGAAGGTACCACTCCCAATGAATGGGTCACTCTGCCGCAAGGGGTGTCAATCTTGACCAGCGCCGTCTGGTAGTCACGAGTGTCCCCATGGATCAAAATGACCCCGACAGTGCTAGGGTGTAACTTTTGACCAATGTTATCACACTACCAAAGTCAAGCAGCACAATGACAGGTTTCCTGTCAATAACAATAAAACACATTTGCTTCTCCATGTGACTTGAGCATGATGATATACATGCGACCTGTGAAAAAAGAGAAATGCGTCTTTTCATATACGCATTATCACATTGCATGGGTTCATCTTTCAGGGAACAATTGGCAAAAATATGTCCCAATGCATGGCATCGGTAGCACTGTATGTGTTCTATACCCAGTCCTCTCAAGGGTCCCCAAGACCTTCCTGGCTTCTTTGACCAGTCTCCAGGTCTAAAGCAGCCAGTCTTTTTAACTGTATCAGTTTTATCAAATTTCCCCTCACCCCTGAACTCTGTAACAGTCTTTCCGGGTCCGTCGGGCGATCCTTCACCTCTAGAGACATTGGAGCGAGGCACAAATTGGCGTAACAAGTCCTCAGTAGCCGCGTATCCCTCGACGAGGTCCACCAGTTGGCTTGCAGTTTTGGGGTCCCCATGGCTGACCCATTTCCTCAACGCAGCAGGGAGCGCCCATAAATAGCGGGCCATGACTATGCGTTCCATAATCTGGGGACCTGGCTGTAATCATTTCCTGGGAAGGTCGAACATCTGCGAACGGGGTGGCTTGTCGGTGCGATAGGTCCACTGATGCACACGTTGGGCCCGGACTGCCATGGTGCGAGTATCTCTGCCTTTAGAGTCTCTGTTTCCAGATCAAAATAGGCTTTTTGGGTTCGCCGGTCAAGAATAGTGCTAGCAGTCCCGCCCACTGTTCTTTTGGCCATCCTTCGTGAAGAGCGAATCTTTCAAAGGTCGTGAGGTATGCCTCCACGTCATCTGCAGGTGTCATCTTCTGTATGTGGAAAGAAGCGCGTACCAACTTAGGTTCCACTGTCATGGGAGGTATGGGCCCTTTTTTTAACTCCAGCAGGGCCTCTGCGACCTGTTGGTTGGTTTTCTGCTGGGTTGCATTGGCTTGCAACAGGGCCTTCAACATTTCCTCCATCTTTGAAGGTTGCCACGCTGAACTCCACCACATGTGGGAGATTAGCTCATGGGGATTACTTTTCAGAGGAAAACATTCAGCATTAATGTGGGGTGGTGTATCCCGCGCCCCTGGAAATGTTTCAAATATGGGTGATTCTGTTTGCAGCTGCTGTTATAACCTATGTTTCCGATAGTGGGTCTATAGGGTGATGAAGTTTGTGTGTGATTGAACAGCGCTTGCTAATGTGCTTTGTTTTGGTACTTGTTCTTATTCCTATGTAGTGCTGCTGTAGCCCATGTGCTTTTTTGATCACTGTGTTCAAAATATTGGTATTATTCCTACCACATAAACCATAGATTGTAGTCAATCAATTTCTAGCCAAATAATTCTATCGCATTCACAGTGCTATATACCAAAAATAATTGCTGTGTGCCAACTGTATCATCAATATTCTTATATCTCATAGACAGGTATAACAAATCTTTTCAAATGCTTGCCCTATATTCAATATTTATACATAAGACTGTGGTCCTTATGCGACCCCTTGGTATGATTTATTAAGTGACAATAGTGCTCTCAGGTG
>BLSH010310417.1:11309-26439 GCA_018402905.1 Glandirana rugosa
TGTGAATAACATCTGTTCTGGTGCAGAACACATGTGTGTGAATAGCAGATGTGCAATGATTGACGGTTACATTTAAAGTGACACAGACTTTAAAAAGAAGTGTAAATAAAAGATGTGCACTGATTCCCGGTTTCATTTAAAGTGACACACAGACTTTAAATAAGTTTGCATAACAGATGTTCACTCATTCCCGGTTTCATTTAAAGTGATACACACATTTTGCAGAACAGTGATATGGGTACTCCCGGCTTATTTATACTTTTTTGACACAGTTTGAAGATGATTTTAGAACAGTTCTATGGCCTCTAATGTTAATTAATACTTTTCAGACCCATTTTGAAGATGATCTCCATTTTTGCATTTTTTATGTTTTTATTTTTTTTTAAATATTTAAACTTATTTCCCTGTCCCCATTTCTTTGTAGGGCACTTGTCCCACCCCACATTTTCCTTCCTTTTGCAGACCTCTAGGACCTTCCTGGGCTTTTTTACAGCATTTTTAAGATTTTTCATTAAAATTACCAGAACCCCGGACCCGGACCCAGACTTTTTTTGAAAAGTCCGGGTCCGGGTCTGGGTCCGGGTCCCGGACACCCCAAAGTTCGGTACAGTCCGGGTTCGCTCAACTCTACACGAGGGTCGGACTGGGTCACTGGTGTTGGTAGTAAGTCCGTTGGTGCATTCATGCACTTGAAGCCTGGTCATACAGGCCGGGTTGTGAAACGGGCTGGCGGTGCGGTTCGGGAGGAGCAGACTGGTGGATGGTCGGGTCCACTCAGGGCCGTCAACAGACGGGCAGCAAAGGTACAAGAGGGTCAGGCAGGAGAGTGGTCGTAGACAAGTCGGGGGTTGGTGCAGGCAGAGAATCAGATTACAGGTTGCTCAGGAACACAGACTAAACGCTGTAGATCAGACAGCACTTGCTTCAAGGTGCACTCAGCTTAAATAGAGCCGATTGGCACCGCTTCCGTTTCCATTTGCGTGAATGCGCAAAAAAGCGCTAACAAGTCCTTTTTGACACAGGATTTCTTCTAACACCCAGACTGCCTCCTGCGGTCTTAGACCCCTGGAGACCGCCTGTCTCCCAGTGTGTGTGTGACCCAGAGCCCTGGTCCTGACTGCTCCTAACGGGCCCCCACCCAGCTGGGCAATCAGTGTCCTGGATAAAGCCAAATCCTGGACCCAGGACTGGGAATTTCATTTCGCCCGTATCTCTAAGAAATCCCCGGGCTCCAGATCCCAAAACAGACTTTAAGAAATGGGGAAACAGAAAGGCCAGTTTCCTCCCAAGTAGGCAAATTTTCTGGAACCCCTCTATCTGCCCGGTTGAGAACCCTGGATCTCTACTCTCTAGACCCTGTACAATATTTACAAAAATGTGAGGAGTGTACTCACTTTTGTGAGATATTGTATATGTGCTTTGCTCAGATATACAACCACTTTAAACCTCTTCTTTTTTTTCTGTCCAGCTTCTTAGAAATATAACAGTGCTGCCATTGTTATCCATTTCTCAACCTATCGCAACATGCATTTAATTTGATGAGGACCTTAAAATGCCCTGGGTTTATATTGACCCTACAATTAAATGATCATACAGAGTGATAACTTGTTTTAGCTTACACTGTAAGTTACATAATCAAGCTTTACCCCAAATTTAGTTAGAAATCTTCCTCTCCTCTGCTCCTCTTGAGCATGTCCTACCTTTTTTTTTTTTTTTGTAACCTCGTTCTTAGAAATAGAGACTGCTTTTTTCCTTTGACATTATGACAAGACTCATTAACTTCTTGCAGGGGTAGCTACTGGTATGTTACTTACTATTATCATATATGTCATTCTATGCATTAAGGTGAGAAACTTTTTGTGCTGCAGCTGCCCCCCCAGAGCCCCCCTTTTACTTACTTTAACCCGATTGTTCCAGCGACAAGCACAGCAGCTCCAGCCACTGTCTTGGGTCCTCATTGGATAGATTTATATCAGCAGAAGCCATTGGCTCTCGCTGCTGTCAATAAAATCCAGTGACATGGGAGCCGGGGGGGGGCGGCGATTCCCGTTGTCTGTATCAATGGACACAGCAGCAGGACTCGGGAGTGCGCCGCATGAGTGCCCCCATGGAAATCGAAGAAGAGGAGGAGCCAGGAGCACCAGCTGGGGACCCCAGAAAAGGAGGATCAGGGCCGCTCTGTGCAAAACCCTTGCACAGAGCAGGTAAGTATAACATGTTCGTTATTTTTTTATTTTTTTTTTTAATGAACCTTTACAATCACTTCAAGTCAGCAGCATTGCTTTTCTGGGAAATAAATAAATAAATGCACATCGAGTAGGACAGGGAAGGGAGGATACAGCACTGGTTGGGATTTCAGAGCAGTAAAGGCAATGTGTTGTCAAGTCAAACAGGACAAAAAGGAAGTTAGGAGCATATTGGATGCCTGGAAGGTCGACCAGCATTTTTTACAACTTTCAATGTTTTTAAGGGATACAAATGGAGAAATGTGAATGTATTGCAGAGATGTACTGTATATTTTTTTATTTGGATCCTGACATACATTTTAGGAGATTTACCTTCCAGAAACCGATGGCTTTAAATTGATAGGCTAACTATGTTTTCACTGAGGTAAGTTTAAAAATGGCACAGTGGCCAACTGTTATTCACCTACCACTGCTGTAGACAGCCCTTGGGCAGTCAATGCGCCTGTTGATGGCTGTGAACTGAGCCATCATTGGATGGTGTAATGAGTCAATCCAAGCAACTCTGTAGCATGTATTCGCCATTATAACCAATCACAGCAATCACATACTACTCTGCATTGTTACTCTCTTCCTTTCCTCTTACAACACAAGAAGGAGAGGAATAATATTAAGTGATGAATGGGAAATGAATGAATAATTCAGCAGTAGCTGCTGATCCATTCATTTATTAATTATTTTCAATGACTGTGTGATCATTGTTTTTAACTCTTTTACCCCCCCTGCCACACAGCTACACTCCATCCTGTCTGATCGTGACTTTTAGATTGACTCTTCTCCCCCTTTATACTGCACTACTGAACATTAACCCCATAATTTCCTGTACATTAACCCCATCACCTAATGTGTTGTATCTAGTTCACCATTACCAATCGCCTTATGTGAGCCTAGCCACCTCAATACCAGCATATTTCTTAATTTAAAAAAAAAACTATGGCAAAAAAAGGATCACCTTGGGGTATCTACTTTCTAAAAAAGGGTAATTTGTACTCTCCTGGCATTTTTTATTTTGCCAGAAATTTTGTGAAATACATTATATAAAAATAATTTTTCCCTTCCTATTGTAAAAATTAAATAACCCAGTTTCTCAAAAGTGTTATAAAATGTATTTGGGTACAGTATTGAATGAGCAAGTAATTATCAGTCAAACTATCACAGCTCTGAAAACTGAAAAATGGTCTGGTAAAGAAGGGGTATTACAGTCTGGTACTCATCTTCTTAATTCTTAAATGATCATTTTCAGTGAAAGGGCACAGTCAGTCCTGGTGCAAAATCAAATCAAATTAAACCAAATCTAAATTTTTCTTTGGTATTTGCATGGATCATTTTTAAATAAAATCTCTGAAATAACCATAATCCTGAGATCATCTATCATTATGTATATGTCCAACAGTCAGGGATGTTTTTTGAATGCAGCAGGCCTATGTGCAGGATCATAGGTTGGGCTTCCTGTGGGTCTGCAACAAAGGTCTTAAATAGGGATGGGCACGATGTTTGAGTCGCCCGTTAGCAATAATTGGAACATTATGGGGTGTTTGCGGCAAATTCGAGTGCCCCATAATGCAGTGTGAGATCATGGGGAATGACACCCGCTGATCATGGCTGTGAGAGCCATGACTGGCCAGAGGCAGGGTGCCTTTGACCAATCATTGCCCAGGGGTCTCAGTCCATGCCCCACACTATATAAAGCCTCTTGAACAGCGGTCGTATGTAGTGTGTGAAAGTATAGACTGGAGCATTGAGCTAGTTTAACTTGGTTAGTTAGTGAAGTGTAGGGAGAGTAGTATATAGATACAGTGTAGAGCACAGGTGTCAAACACAAGGCCCGCGGGCCGAATCCGGCCCGCCAGAGCTCGTCATGTGGCCCGCGCAGCGGCCGCCGGCCTCCACCTTTTTCTCTCGCTGCTGTCTTTTTTTTGTCTCCCTGGCAACAAGAGTAAACCTCCTCGTCACGTGAGCGACGCTGGCTTTGTGTGAGCGCATGCGCGGCCGGTCTCCAAGGGAACGTCTGCTCTCTCTCCTCAGGCTGCATTCACACAACAGCGTCCCTCTAGCGGCGCCGGCTGTTTGTCCTGCCGCTCTACAAGGAAACCTCCACTTCGCTCTCCTCAGTTCTGTTTATGAACTGAGCGCCTGCATGGTCAGCCTGGCAGAGCTGTCAGTGTTGGAGGTTCCTGACAGATCCAACAGCTGTCGTTTTTTTTTTTTTCCTAATCCAGCGGGCTGCAGCATGAGAGTGGGCTTTTTGAGAGGCAGTGCTGATGTTAAATAAATACACAATAATACATAAAGGGCAGAACTGAACAGTGGTACTGGTGCTAAACATGCTGAGCACCGAGATCCTCCTAAACAGGGTGGTACTAACTATAGCCCAATACACAGGAAGGGGGGGGGGCACCCATATGGGGAGGTACCAGAACAGGGCCAGGTTGGAAGGTAAGAGAAAGTGCAGATGTGAGAGGTTTTTTTTTTTTTTTAGGGGGGCGGTGAGGGCTGTGGAGGCAGAAGATGGGAGGAGAGTGGAGGGTGCAGAGGTCAGAACCCAGGAAGAAAGGTGGAGATAAGATGTTGCACTCCGTATGCAACGCACTCCTGAACCCTGCACTCCATACGCAGTGCACTCCTGAACCCTGCACTCTGTATGCAGCGCACTCCTGAGCCCTGCGCTCCATACACAGCGCACTCCTGAGCCCTGCATTCCATATGCAGCGCACTCCTGAACACTGCATTCCGTACGCAGCGCACTCCTGAGCCCTGCTTTCCATATGCAGCGCACTCCTGAACACTGCACTCCATACGCAGCACACTCCTGAGCTCTGCGTTCCATACGCAGCGCACTCCTGAACCCTGCACTCCATACACAGCGCACTCCTGAGCCCTGCATTCCATATGCAGCGCACTCCTGAACACTGCACTCCATACGCAGCGCACTCCTGAGCCCTGCATTCCATACACAGTGCATTCCTGAACCCTGCATTCCGTGCACAGCGCACTCCTGAACCCTGCACTCCGTACACAGTGCACTTCTGAACCCTGCACTCTGTACACAGCGCACTCCTGAACCCTGCACTCTGTATGTAACACATTCCTGAACCCTACACTCTGTATGTAACACATTTCTGAACCCTTCACTCTGTATATAACACACTCCTGAACACTTCACTCTGTATATAACGCATTCCTGAACCCTTCACTCTGCATGTAACGCATTCCTGAACCCTTCACTCACACTTCACTGTACGTAGCATACTCTTGACATCTGATGTATGGGGGGGGGGGGGTGCTTTGAATGTCTGCTTATAATTAATATGAGAATAATACAATTCCATGCCAGTTTAAAAGGAAGGTTGCACACTGCTGGTATCATCCACAAGAAAACTTTATTGGAGACTGCTCAGACAGAAGAACAGCATGGTATTTGGTCTGAGCAGTCTCCAATAAAGTTTCTTGTGGACAATATCAGCGATGTGTGACCCTCCTTTTCGGACTTGCATCATCTGCTACAAAAGTGTGAGTGGACTCTGTGCTGGTCTGCACCTGCCCTTCACAGCACTGCAATGGTTACATACCATGGCAGGTGGAGCGGTAAACTTTGGATATACTGACCAATTCCATGTCACTTTACAGTGGTATAGGGACCATAAACTACAATCAAAAACCCAAAAATGTCCAAGAAAAGAAAAGTTGATGCAGAGGGAATGCAATTTCAGGAGAGATGAGAAAGTGAATACATGTTTGTGCTTAATGGAGACAAGCCGGTATGTCTTATTTGCTACGAGGCAGTGGCAGTGATGAAGGAATACAATTTACGCCGGCACTTTGAGACCAAACACGGAGCCAAATTTGCTAACCTTAGCCACCAGGAAAAGCAACAAAAGGTCCAAGAATTAAAAGGTAGCCTGTATTCTCAACTGAATATTTTTGCAAAAATGACAGCAAAAAATGATGCAGCAGTGAAAGCCAGCTATCTTGTGGCTGAAGAAATTGCGCAAGCTTCAAAGTGCTTTTCGGAAGGTGCATTTGTAAAGCAGTGTATGCTGAAGGTATGTGAACAGGTGTGCCCTGAGCAGAGACAGGCTTTTTAACAATGTCAGCTTGTCAAGAAACACCATCACAGACCGAGTCAGGGACCTAGCCTGTAATCTTACAACACAGTTGGCTGAAGGGACATGCAGTTATCTGGCATTTTCATTAGCTGTTGATGAAAGCACTGACAATACTGATACAGCTCATCTAGCCATTTTTGTAAGAGGTGTGAAGGAAGACTTGTCTGCCAGTGAGGAGCTCTTGGATGTGGTCGCCATGTACGGGACAACAACTGGGGGGGACATCTTCAATGCAGTGGAGGAATCCATAAATAAAATGAAATTACCTTGGGAAAAGTTGGTGGCGCTAACTACTGACGGCGCTCCAGCAATGTGTGGAGAGAAAACTGGCTTGGTTGGACTGTTAAAAGAGAAAATCAAAAAAAGTAACTGCCACATGCCGCTGATAACTTATCACTGCATTATCCACCAAGAAGCTCTGTGTGGCAAGGTTCTGGAACTGGATAACATAATGTCCACACTCACTAAAACAGTGAATTTTCTGCGTGCACGGGGCCTGAATCATCGTCAGTTCCAACAATTTTTAAAGGAGGTGGGCATGGAACACACAGATGTGCCATACCATACAGAAGTAAGGTGGCTGAGAAGGAGCACCAATCTCAAGAGATTTTTTTGAGCTTTTGGAAGAAATGACTCTTTTTATGCAAAGTAAAGGGAAGCCCTTGTCAGAACTGTCAGATCCAAACTGGCTGTGCGATTTTGCCATGTTGTGTGACATAACAGAGCATCTCGCCCAACTGAATCTGAGGCTGCAGGGTCACAAACAAGTCATAACCTCAATGTATGGGGCAATAACAGCTTTCCAGGAGAAACTGCGCCTATGGAAGTCACAGCTTGAAAAAGACAGTCTTGCCCACTTTCCTATCTGCCAGAGCATCTTAACCTCATTCCCAGGTGCTTTTTCATGTGCTCGATTGGGTACCAAAGTGAATCGGCTGATTGATGAATTCAATCAACACTTTTCTGACTTTAAAGAACAAAACTTAACCTTTACCAGCTTTGCCAATCCCTTCAACATCGATGTAGACAGTGCACCACATCTCCTTCAAATGAAACTAATAGAACTTCAGTGCAACAGTAGCCTGAAAGCAAAGTTCCAGGATGCGACAGTCGACGACTTTTACCGTCTCCTTCCCCCTGCTTTTATGCCACAGCTCCGACTTCAAGCTGCACGTGTTCTGTCCATGTTTGGGAGCACCTATCTATGTGAACAGATGTTTTCAGCCATGAATCTGAACAAGACCAAGCTCAGATCATGCATCACTGATGATAACCTCCATGCTGTTTTGCGGATTGCTACAGCGCAAGACCTAATGCCAGACATCGATGGACTGACCTCAGGAAAACTATTTCAGCCATCTAGTCAGAAAAGTTTTAAAAACGTTAATGCCTTGTGTTTGCCATATGTGGAATAAACAGTGTTTGGCAATATTTGTATGTTTAAAAAAAAAAAAAATGACTGTCTGTTACCAAAAATCATTTTTCAATAAATTGTACAATAATTGTACATTTGAATATCTGCATGCCATTATTCTTCCTATGTTTCTGCTTTCAGAGCTAGTTATTACTTACATTATTACAAAAAACAGTAATAATTGAATGCAGTGACAATTATTTATGATAATAAAGAGTGGACACATAGTCCTACAGATACAACCGGCCCTTTGAGAGCAACCAAACTGCGGATGCGGCCCCTGATGAATTTGAGTTTGACACCCTTGTAGAGTATATACAGTCAGTGTAGTATATAGATCTAGTGTAGCCTATATACAGTTAGTGCAGGCAGTGTAATATATAGATCTAGTGTATATATATATATATATATATATATATATATATATATATATATATACGCTGCATTCAGTGCAAACTATATATTCAGCTCATTTAGTGTACAGTATATACAGTCAATGCAGGCAGTGTGAGAATATATATACAGTATCTCACAAATGTGAGTACACCCCTCACATTTTCCTAAATATTTTATTATATCTTTTCATGTGACAACACTGAAAAAATGACAATTTGCTACAATGTTGTAGTGAGTGTACAGTTTGTATAACAGTGTAAATTTGCTGTCCCCTCAAAAAAACTCAGCACACAGCCATTAATGTCAAAACTGCTGGCAATAAGAGTGAGTACACCCCTAAGTCAAAATGTCCAAATTGGGCCTAATTAGCCACTTCCCTCCCCGGTGTCATGTGAATTGTTAGTGTTACAAGGTCTCAAGTGTGAATGGGGAGCAGGAACATAAAAACCGCAGCGCCTCTAAGTGCAGTAACACCTTTAATGGGACAAACAAAAGCAATGGTACACTCACAAGAGAAGAGGATAAAATCACAAAGGGGATCATCCGTGGATGACAAGAGGAAGGGCAATGATGTGGCAGCCGTAGACCAGGAGCCTGGACCTGACACACTGATGGTTTCCAGCGCAACCAGGACACAGGGAGCCGGCTCCGAGCGTTCGCACACACAAGCGCTGCGTCACTTCCGGGTCAGTCCAGCGGGAGGTGCGTGCGTTCGGATCATTCATGATCCCTCATCAGGCAAGACAGGGGCCATCTTGCAATAGAGCAGCCGTATATATAGCTGAGAGCATGGTAGGCAAACGTAATGATGCACATGCCAGACTAATCGGCCAATTAATAAACAACACTAACCAGGGCAAGTATAAAGCAATATGACATACAAGGCATTCAAAAAGGTGAATAATACCATAAACCTAAGATCAGTTGGAAAATAGCGATTATATATCTAAATAACTTAAAAATAAATATGAAAAAATAATAATAATAAATGTAAAATAAAAAATAATAAAAGCTGAAAAAAAAAATTATAACGATAAATAAAATGAGAATAATATTGAATTATTAGTAAATAATATTAAATTAATAGCACGCATGTGTACACCTGACACGACACCAATGGTGCTGTTAGACAGATGAATGTGCCAGATGTAGACCCAAACACCTAAGGACACCTAGGTCATACTGAAACGTGGTCATATAACACAAAAAAATATAAAAGTTGTCATAAATAACTAACTAAAATTGATGGTAAGATAATAAATTCATGACTATATACTACCAAGCCAAAAAGTGAATAGTTAAAGAAGTCTTGTAAGAGTGATTTTATAAAAAAAATATATAATGTATATAAAAAAATATATATAGACGTATTCTTTCTCAAAAAAATAATAAAAAGAATTCATATAAAAATAACCAGCAATAAAATAAATGTATATAAGGAATATAGAAACCAGGCTCCCCTTTGGTAAATTAGAGGAGTGTGTTGACCTCAATCTCCTCATTAATACCCCCAGGAGAGAGCGTGTCCAGGGTAAAAATCCAAAAATTGTCCCTATTACACAGCCGTTTGTACCTTTCAGCCAAAGGGAAGGTATTAGGGATGGATTCTATGACCCAGACTCGCAATCCTTGAACACATTGTTCGTGAAATTCAAGAAAATGTCTAGGGACACTATGTTTGGCTGAGCCTTTGTCGACGAGATTTCTATGCTCACCAAACATCTTCCTCAGAGTACGAATGGTACGGCCCACGTAGAGTAAACCACATGGGCACGACAGACAATATACCACGTACTCTGAGGAGCAATTATAGAAATCAGGGAGACAATAGCGCTTACCCTTGGAGACAAATTCTTTTTGACCATGGGTCACGTGTGCGCACGTGAGACAGAGAGGTTTATTGCACCTATACATTCCCTTGATGTTAAAAAATCTCAGGGGGGCACTACCAGAATGTGCTAGGGATTTAATCTTATTGGGAGCAATTTGAGTTTTGAGGTTCCTAGCACGTCTATAAGAAACCTTAGGAATGGTGGGAATAGTGTCTTTTAGTAAAGGGTCCCCAGTGAGAATGGGCCAATGCTTTTTGAATATATGCTCCATCCTCCTAAACTTGCTGTGAAATTGCGTGGCGAAACACAAAGGTAGGGTACCTGAATCAGGCTTGATGTTACTCATACGTTTGTCATCAGACAGAAGATAATGGTTAAAGGCCTCATCGACCAGGGGAGGTGGATAGCCCTTTTCAAGGAATTTTTGTCGCATCAGTTGACCATGCGAGCGAAAGTCTTCCTCGCGCTTACAGTTATGCCTAAGGCGGCAAAATTGGCTCTTTGGGATGTTTCTGATCCACCGCGAGTGATGGCAGCTTTCAAAATGTAAATAAGAGTTACCCGCTGTGGGCTTGGTGAAATTTTGGGCACAGACGAAATTGCCATCATGGAAAAGTTCTAAATACAAAAATGCCAAATTATCCGTCACATATGTAAAGTCACATATGTAAAGCCCAGGCCCATAGCGTTGTTGTTGCAATACTGTACAAAGGGTGAGATGGAATCCTCGGGGCCGTCCCAGATGATAATCACGTCATCTATGTACCGGCCATAGAAGACCAAATGGAAAGCATAGGGATTATTATTCCAAATGTAGTTGTGTTCCCAATGCCCCATAGCGAGATTGGCATAGCTGGGAGCGAAATTCGCTCCCATAGCCGTGCCATTCTCCTGAATGTAGAACTTGCCCTCATGTTGAAAATAATTATGCGTGAGACAGAATCTAATCACCTCCATGAGAAATTCTGATTGAGGGGGGTGCAGGTCTGACTTTTAATCTAGAAAAAAACCGGACCGCCTGTAGACCAATATCATGGGGTATGGAGGTATATAACGAGGTAACATCAAGTGAAAGCCATCGATAAGATACCTCCCATTTATAATCCTTTAGTAATTCTAATAGCTGGATACCATCTTTGATGTAGGACGGAAGTTGTTGTACAATGGGCTGTAGAAAGTGATCAGCATAAATGGAAAAATAACTGCTGACACTTTGCATAGCAGCCACAATAGGCCTACCTGGGGGATGGTCAAGGTCCTTATGGATTTTCGGCAGATGGTAAAAGTAAGGCCGAGGGTAGTAATCATGTTTAAGAAAGGAGGCCTCATCCTCTGTAATGACCCCATTGGAATATGCTTTATCATTAAGATCATGGGCTTCCACCTGGAACTGGGGTAAAGGGTCACATGGAAGTTTTCTGTAGGTATGGGTATCAGACAAAAGTCTATTAGATTCAAGGAGATAGTCGGATCTGTTTTGAACCACTATTCCTCCTCCCTTATCAGCTGACTTGATGACCAGGTCCCTATTCTGCATTAATTGCTTGAGAGTCGAAGTTTCAGCAGCAGAGAGGTTTCTGGAAGTGTGTGGTGAGGATGCAGACTCACACATAGACCGTAAATCAGCATAAACTAGCTGGTAAAAGCTTTGAATAAAGGGGCCCTTGGCAAATGTGGGATTAAATATCGACTTAGGACGAAAGGTTGTATGCTGAATAGGAGGGGAATTGGGAAATCGCTGTGTCAGACTCTCAACATACTAGTCCATGTTATCTGTATAGAGTTCTTCAAGCATTATTAAGGCTGTGTCATCAGGGGAAACAGACTCTATAGATGTATCAGCTGACAGGTCTAAGTCTGCAGATTCTGCGGGTTTGGTGGATGCAGCTGGGACACATGGAGTAGTTTTGGAATTTTTGGTGGCTTGAATATTAAAATAGCATTTTACAGAGAGATTTCTAACAAACCTATTAAGATCAAGAAACAGGGTGAAGGGGTTGGGAGCCGCGGATGGTGCAAAAGTGAGCCCTTGAGATAATAAAGAGATCTCAGTGGCTGTAAGTACATGGTCTGATAAATTGTAGATTTTTATAGTTTCCTTTGCTTCTTGCTTCTCCTTTCTCCCTTCGTCTGTGTCTACCTCCTCTCCTACCTCTACGGTGAGCTTTCTTTTCTGGGAAGATGAGGGGGGAAGCACTAAAAAAGGAGATGCAGGCTGTCTGCTAGTGCTAGGGTATGTAGAGTTACTAATTGGACAATCCCTGGGCTTATAGGGATCAGAAGCTGAACCATTCGTGGAAGTGGATAGGGACGTCGCTGCGCCAGAGAGACTGCCAAGGTCCCTGCGCTCGCTGGCATGAGACCCACGAGTCTTATTGGGCAATTTTCCCCGTCCTCCTGGGGTAAGGGTTGGATCCTCTCTAGTGTGACCAAGACTGGGGGGGGGGGGATGAGTGGCAAGATGTTGGCTTCAAAGTCGTGGATGTGGGAGGGACTGTACTACCACCCTTAGGGTACTTTAGATTGGAAAGTGGTGGCCTGGGACGGAGAAGAGGTTTAGGCTTAGTGGCCGGTGGTACCTGGCGTTCATGGTGAATTTTATCATAGGTGGATAATAACTGAGGATGTATAGGAATAGGTCGACATTCCAAGAGGGGCATAGGTCTAACACTCTGGGATTCAAAGGAAGGGGATGCACTTTATTTTTGACTTCCCAGCAGTACACTTTCCCAGTGTTGTAGTCGTCAGAGTCCCTTCTAATTTTGTGTAATTTTACTTTGATGAGGGAATCCTCCTGAAATTTGGTGTTAAGTTTTAACTTCCTGAACCAGGCTAAGGGTAGGGGAGAAAATTTGGAGGAGAACTGTTGAATGAGTTCCTTAAGGTGGGATATCAAGGAATGGTATAACAGATCCCTCTGCTGGATGATAAGGCCCGTCCATTTGTTAGTACAAAATTCAGAAATACCAGACCACTCCTTAGCTAATGTGGATTGGAGGAAGGAGCAAGTCTTGAGCACTCTGAGACCCCTAGGTGTGATTTTGTAAAAACGATATAGATCCAGGAAGAACTTATCCCACCACTGGTGATTGATAGCATTAATAGTGTCCTCAATTTTCCGAAATTGAGCACATATGATTCTATATGTGGACCTAGAAACAGAGGTGGAAGAGCTAAAAAAATCTCCCGGAAAATACTCATAAAGGTCATCCAAGATGCCATACTTGGAAGATTCAATCTTGTGAATAATATCCATGATGAAAAAAAAAAAAAAAATTTTTTAAATATATAACAAAAGTATATAGTGATGTTTGTATACAAAAAACACCACAATCAATAAAATTGAAATCCAGCTGATGGCTGGCTAAAAAAGACAGAAACTAAGAAATCGCCAATCACTACATTGTTAAAACCACATTAAGATATAAGAATAATAACAATGTATATAACATAAATTGGAATATGTATATCACAGATAAGCAAGATGGACAAAGGCTGCAGTGTGAGGGTTCCTGTAGACAACTCAGTAACAAAAACAATGGTAAACACTGCGCTCACAGGTCACTCCAATCTACTAATAGCATGTGAACATACCACTCTGAAACATGGAGAGTGAAGGAAGATGAGGAGGCCATAGTCCCAAAACGTCCATGTATAAGGTGTAAGAGGTGATGTGCAACAGGAGGCAGCCAGCTGGAATGAGCAGGAAGACTCTTTGAAGCAAGAACATAAAAACCGCAGTGCCTCTAAGTGCAGTAACACCTTTAATGGGACAAACAAAAGCAATGGTACACTCACAAGAGAAGAGGATAAAATCACAAAAGGGATCATCCGTGGGTGACAGGACGAAGGGCGATGATGTGGCAGCCGTAGACCAGGAGCCTGGACCTGACACACTGATGGTTTCAGCGCAACCAGGACACAGGGAGCCGGCTCCGAGCGTTCGCACACACAAGCGCCATGTCACTTTCGGGTCAGTCCAGCGGGAGGTGCGCACGTTCAGATCATTCGTGATCCCTCATCAGGCAAGACAGGGGCCATCTTGCAATAGGGCAGCCGTATATATAGCTGAGAGCATGGTAGGCAAGCGTAATAATATACATGCCAGACTAATCGGCCAATTAATAAACAACACTAACCAGGGCAAGTATAAAGCAATATGACACACAAGGCATTCAAAAAGGTGAATAATACCATAAACCTAACATCAGTTGGAAAATAGTGATTATATATCTAAATAACTTAAAAATAAATATGAAAATAATAATAATAATAAAAAATGTAAAATAAAAAATAATAAAAGCTGAAAGTAAAAAAAAAAAAAAAAAAAAATTTAACGATAAATAAAATGAAAAGAATATTGAATTATTAGTAAATAATATTAAATTAATAGCACGCATGTGTACACCTGACACGACACCAATGGTGCTGTTAGACAGATGAACATGCCAGATGTAGACCCAAACACCTAAGGACACCTAGGTCATACTGAAACGTGGTCATATAACACAAAAAAATATAAAAGTGACTGGGGAGCAGGTGTGTTAAATTTGGTGTTATCGGTCTCACTCTCTCATACTGGTCGCTGGTAGTTCAACATGGCACCTCATGGCAAAGAACTCTCTGAGGATCTGAATAAAAAAGAATTGTTGTTCTACATAAAGATGGCCTAGGCTATAAGAAGATTGCCAAGACCCTGAAACTGAGCTACAGCACGGTGGCCAAGACTAGTGTTGAGCGAACCCGGACTGTAACGTTCGGGTCCGTACTGAACTTTCGGGTGTCCGGGGCACGGACCCGGACCCGGACATTTCAAAAATCGTTTGGGTTCGGTCCGGGGTTCTGCTATTTTACTCCACGTGCGACCCAGTGTACTACGTGACCGGTTAATGTCGGTACGGTAATCATCCGTACCGACACTACCGAAGATTCCCGTTTGGTCACTTTGTGAACAACTAACCGACGGGACGTCGAAGAGTTGTGCACCTCATTTTATCGTCTTGGGGCCTGGCTTGGGTTTGCTAAAAACTTTACAGGCCCAGGCCCAGGCACGGGGCCTGTGGGCTTTCAAGTCATGCCTGGGCTTGCAATGTCAGGCCCAAGCGAGTTGTGATCAGAACCGGTGGCACGACATCGAGT
>BLSH010310417.1:47406-64166 GCA_018402905.1 Glandirana rugosa
TTTTTTGTTTATATATGGGTAAAGTTAATAAATAAAAGTCGTCACTTTGGTTATATTGTAGAGTTTTAAGTCTGAATTTTGAGATGTTATATTGGTTTCACTGCTGAAAATAAATAATTGAAATGGGTATATATTTGTTTTTTGTTAAGTTGCCTAATAATTATGCACAGTAATAGTCACCTGCACACACAGATATCCTCCTAAAATAGCTACAACTAAAAACAAACTAAAAACTACTTCCAAAAATATTCAGCTTTGATATTAATGAGTTTTTGGAATCATTGAGAACATGGTTGTTGTTCAATAATAAAATTATTCCTCAAAAATACAACTTGCCTAATAATTCTGCACTCCCTGTATACTGTATATATACTACACTGTATATATTTATATATATTCTTACGCTGCCTGCACTGACTGTATATAGTCTACACAGATTTAAGAGTATATATATATATATATACTACACTATATATATATATAAATATAAAAATATAAAGCCTGCACTGACTGTATATAGTCTACACTGTACATATATATATATATATATATATATATATATATACACTAACTGCCTGCATGCCACTAACCTGCCTAATCTAGCTCAACTTCTCTCCATCTCCGTTATTACACTATATACATTCTATGCATTACGTTAAAAAAACCTTCTGTGTTCTGTGTGCAGCAGCCCCCTCAGCCCCCCTAATACTTACCTGAGCCCCATCTTTCTCCAGCGATGTCCATGAATGTCTAAGCCATCTGGGACACTCCTCCTGATTGGCTGAGACAAAGCAGCAGTGCCATTGGCTCCCACAGCTGTCAATCAAAGTCAGTCAGCCAATCAGGGGAGAGAGGAGGCGGTGCCGGGTCAGGACTTTGTGTCTGAATGGATACATGGAGCTATGACTTGGACCCCCATAGAAAGCTGATGGCTGAGGGGGCACTCAATAGGAGGGAGGGCCCAGGAGCAGCAAAGAGGGAACCGAAAAGAGGAGGATCCAGGCTGCTCTGTGCAAAACCAACTGCACAGACGAGTCAAGTATAACATGTTTGTTATTTAAAAAAAAAACAAGACTTTACAATCATTTTAAGGTGAATAAACTGTGCTGCCACTGCCCCCAGAGTCCCCCTTTTTCTTACCTGAACCTGATCGTTTCAGTGACGAGCATGAGCCCAGCAGCTCCAGCTGCTATCTCAGGTCCTCATTGAATAGATTGATAGCAGCAGAAGCCATTGGCTCCCACTGCTGTCAATCAAATCCAGTGACACAGGAGCCAAGTCCTGCCGTCTGTGTCAATGGATATTGCAGCAGGACTTGGGAGCGTGCCCGCATGGGTGCCCCATAGAAAGCGTCTCTCCGCTGGGGCACCCAATGAAGAGGAGGAGCCGGGAGCACCACCGGGACACCCCAGAAAAGGAGGATCGGTGCCGCTTTGTGCAAAACCCTTGCACAGAGCAGGTAAGTATAACATGTTTGCTATTTTACAAAAAAAAATAACCTTTACAATCACTTTAAGCCTTGTAGACACTAGTATTTTTTTTCATTCAACCCAGCTGGGCTGAACAAAAAAAAACTGACAGCTCAGGAAGAGCCACTGTACTAACTATCTGACATTAGTACAGCAATCTCTGCTGTTCTATTGTGTTCTCACAGGGGGGTGGCCCCCCGCTAGAACACTCCAGGCAACGCTATCAGCCATTGGCTGAGAGCACGGATTGAGAGCTGATCGGCAGAACTTTTTTGGTCATGCCCCTTTGACAGAAGCTGGCCAAACATTCAGGCTGCCATTTACTGTATGTGTAGGATGCCTCTTGTTAGGCAGGCAGGTTATAGGCATACACAGTAAGATATATGTTACTTGGCTAATGATATCTTGCAAGTCTAGGCCAGATAAAAGACCTCACTTTTGCATTTGAAAACTGTTCCAAGATTACTTTTTAACATTATCTTCCTTGACACAGAGCTGCAAGTCCCAGTACAGTCCAAATACAAGTTCAGACTGTGTTATGTATTACTTATTTGGGCAAATTTTAGCCTGTTTGGCAGGAGCTGAACTTCATATATATTAGCAGTTTTTTCTCCCACTACTCTATATATTAATTCCTTATTCTATTGTCAATGGTTGTTAAGAAAGTGGCTAGGGCTGTGCTTAGTGACATAGCCCGGCCCCAGTCACTTGCACTCCGGGAATTAATAAAAAAAAAAATCCCACATGTAAATCCACAGTGAATCAAGTTGTCCAGTGATGCAGATCCACTTGAATTATGATGGACGGTGCCTGCCAACAAGAAAAAACCCACAGACTACCAACACAATCCTCTCACTATAATGGCAGCTATTGAATGACTGCTCTGGGGGATGACAGCTCGGTATAACCAAACTGCAAGGTCTTCCAGGTGACATAATTGACCAAATGTGGTCATGATCATATTTGGTCAATGATGTCACGGAGATCCCATGAAACTATTGTCCATAAAAACTGTTCAAAGCTTCTAAGTTTAAAACATTATCCTTCTTGCTAGGGAAGATGCCAATCCTACAACTTGAAGGATGCTGTATACTGTTGTTTGATAAAATTGTATTAGGATATGTGTGCTACATTTCATTATATGACAAAAAAAGCTTGCCATTTGTTTTTGAGCTTCATTTGTTCAGTGTGGCATACATCAAAGGGATTGCTGTCCTGTAACTATCTAGTTAACAAATATACAAATCAAATATTCAGTACCTTACACACAAATATCCCACTCCAAGCTTTTGCCTTAAAACAGCAAGCAGCTGCTTAGAACAAATAACTCCCTGTTCCCTCTTGTTTCTATTAACTATATACATACATACATATCTGTTTCTACTCTGTTTCCTATTCTCCCCTGATAATTGCTGCTTGTTTCTGCATCTGAAATAGTGCTTGTTTTCTGAAATACATGGTATTTCTGTGCCTTTTTTTTTTTGCTTGGAAATATTAGCGGGCCCTTTGTGATTTCTTTTACGTTTGATCAGAGGTTGGTTGTAGCAACACCATCTAGATAGAGCAGGCATCAGAAAATGGGAGTTCATGGTCTGAACTGGGACTTACTATCAGTACTGTCCAGACCATCATGGCCAAGCCATTCACCTACCTGCATGTCCTCTCCAGGTTGTCTCTCTTCTCCACCATTGCTGCTCTTGCTGCTGTCCTCTTCACAGCAGGGCAGAGGACAGGAAGTGCAACAGGTGTGGATAGAGGGCAGGCGCTGCCTAACTTTTCAAGTAAAGAAGTAAACATTCAAAACAGGGCAGTTCCTGGCCTCCATCCAAATCTGTTGCACCTACAGCAATCTGCCTTGCTATGTGAGGCAGGACTGGGTGTGGGGAGTTGTGATGTAAAGGGAGGGTATTGATGTAAAGGGGGGCTGTGAAGTAAAAGGGGTGCTGCTAAGTAGAGGGAGAGGTGCGATGTAAAGGGGGCACTGTAGTTTAAAGAGGGGTGCTGTGATGTAAAGGGGGCTGCAATGTAAAAGTGTGATGGAAAGGGGGAGCTGCAATGTAAAGGGGTGCTTTAATGGAAAGGTTGGACTGTGATGTAAGGGGGGTTGTGATGTAAATGGGGGTCGCTGTGACGTGAAGGGGGACTGTGATGTAAACAGGGGGACTGCAATGTAAATGGGGGACCGTGATATATGGGGGGTTTTGATGTAAAGTGGGAACTGTGAAGTATAGAGGGCACTGCAATGTGAATGCTGTAAAGGGGCACTGTAAAGTATATAGGGGACTGCAATGTGGGGTGCTGAATTGTGAAGGGGGCTCTATGATGTAAAGTACAGTGCAAAAGTCTTAGGTAGCTATGTAAAAATACTGCAAATTAAGAATTGTTTCAGAAATAGAAGTTGTTAATAGTTTATTTTTATCAACTAACAAAATGGAAAGTAAATGATCAGAAGAGAAATCCAAATCAAATCAAAGCCTTCAAAACAGCATCAATTCTTCTAGTATTTGAGAAGAAGAGATAAATGGGATTTTAAGGTGCCATACAAAAAAAAAGTTTTATCTAAAAATTCATTTTATTGGGACAAATAGATAAAGAGCACATACATATACCAAACATTTTAAAAACAATTCACCAGTAAGTCAAATAACATTTCGGGTGTGCGCTCTACAATTCTTCTAGGTACACTTGCACATAGTTTATGAAGGAATTCAGCAGATAGATTGTTCCAAACATCTTGGAGAATTAATCACAGATCTTCTTTGGATATAGGTTGCCTCAAATCCTTCTGTCTCTTCATGTAATCCCAGACAGACTCGATGTTGAGATCAGGGCTCTGTGGGAGCCAAACCATCACTTCCAGGACTCATTGCTCTTCTTTACACTGAAGATAGTTCTTAACCGCTTCAGATCTGCGCTATAGCTGATTGACGGCTACAGCGCAGATCTGCTTTTCCGGGAGGCCGTCAATAGACGTCCTCCTCTTTTGCCCGTGCTGGGCGCACCGCCGCATGCCGCGTGAGCTTGCCCACGGGTCGGGGAGACTCGATGTCTGCCCAAGACCCTCGATCTCCTGATAGATCATAGATCTACATGATCCCTGTGATCGGGATCAATTAGATCTGTTATGTTCCTGTTAGCCCCATCCCTACACAGTTAGAACACATACAAGAACACATTTAACCCCTTCACTGCCCCGTTAGTGTTAACCCCTTCCCTGTCAATGACATTTATACAGTAATCAATGTCTATTTTTAGATCTGATCACTGTATAAATGTCATTGGTCCCAAAAAAGTGTCAAAAATGTCTGACATGTCTGCCGCAATATCGCAATCCCCATAAAAATCGCAGATCGCTGCCATTACCACTACCAATAAAAAAAAATAAACAATAAAAACGCCATAAACTGATTTCCATCGTTTGTAGGCGCTATAACTTTTGCGCAACCCAATCGATATACGCCAATTGCAATTTTTTTACCAAAAATATCTAGAAAAATATATATCGGTCTAAACTGATGAATAAATTCGTTTTTTTATTTTTGGATATTTATTATAGCAAAAAGTAAAAAATATTGTTCTTTTTTCAAAATCGTCGATCTTTGTTTGTTTATAGTGCAAAAAATAAAAACCGCAGAGGTGATCAAATACTAGGGGTGCGCATCTTCAGTGGTCTCACGATTCAATTAGATTATGATTATCATGTCAACGATTCGATCCGATTACTGCCGATGGTTTACATCAACAAATTCAAGCAGCCAGAAGAACTGAAGGATGGAAGAATCAAAGGAAGGATGGAGGAGTTTGGGGATAGGGAAGGAGGAATCCATGAATAGGAAAGGAAGGATTGAGAAGTCTGGGGATAGGGAAGGAGGAATACATGAATAGGAAAGGAAGGATGATGAAATCTGGAGATAGGAACTAAAGGGTGGCAAGAGTCCGGGATAGAACTGGAGGATGGAGAGGTCAAGGCATAAGAATTGAAAGATGGTGAAATCCATGGATATAGAGTCCGGGGATAGGAAAGGAGGAATCCATGAATAAGAATGAAAGAATGGAAGAATCATAGAATAGGAATGGAAGGCTTGAATAGACCAGGAATATTATTTGACGGAGGAGTCTGTGGGGGGTGTTGTTAGGAACTGAAGGATGGAGGGCTCCAGAGAGGAGTCTGGGTGGGACCTCAGATTGTTCAAAGTTGCATGGGGTGTGGGTTGGAAACTGTGAATGGATGTGTGATGGGTGAGGGTAGTGGCTCTGCAGTGGCCATTGGTTTAAATGGGGAGGTGGAAGAGGAATGGGCTTGGAGCCATATCCGTCTGATGTGCAGTTTTGGTGATCTGGGGTTTGTGAATGGGAGCAGTTTGAGACATATAAAAGGGAGGGTTGAGCTAGAGACAGTGGGACCTGCAGCTGGAGGAATGGGCTGTAGAGGACATTAGGCAGTTTGACAGCCAGCTGGGGAACATGCTATCATATTTGCATTAAAAACAAAATAAAGTGGGTGCAGTATGATTAGTTAGCACACAGTAAATATACTGCCTTTACTAGACAATAAAACAAAAAAATGGTGCGCAGCGCTTTGTGGTGATAAATGTACAAAGAGTCTTATTAAGTAGCGAACAAATATAGTCCTGAAATATCTGTGATATGATTGAAAGAAATATTCTGTATATTCACAGCAATTCCAGTGCTGAGTGTGCTGTGTTCAAACCATTCACCAGAAATCATAAATGATTGAACACAGTACACTCAGCACTGGAATTACTGTGAATATACAGAATATTTCTTTCAATCATATCACAGATATTTTAGGACTATATTTGTTCGCTACTTAATAAGACTCTTTTGTTTTATTGTCATATCTGCATGCATTGCTCTCTGTATAGAGGTGCAGTGGGGGAGAGCAGAGCGGAGGAGGGGAACAGTGCACTGTGTGGATGCCGGTCGAGAAGGATGGAAAGCAGTCCGTGATGACACATTGGCAGGTGAGCGGTATGGTAATAAGCGGGGTGGCATCTGGAACAGTGTGATATGGTGACAGGTTGGTGGTTGGGGGGGTAATGGTCGGCTTGAACAGGACAGTCTGGCACCTCCCTCACCATGTCCAGTCCCCTCAATGTCCTCCCCATGGCCCCCTCACCTGGCTCTGCTGCTCTCCCGGCTTTCCTCTGGCTCAGACTTGTCATCCTCCACCGTCACACATCTGGCTGAGAATGCTGCGGCCGCCCCAACCCTTCTGGGACCAGAGTACTGATGGCTCCGCTCTCCTCCCAGGAGCTCCGTGTGCCGCCGCTGTCACTCTCAGCAGCAGCAGCGCCAGCACAGCACAAACAGGCCGAGCCACCCCCAGCTCTGGTCCTCCATATCCCCGCCAACGTGCACACAGCGTGGCTTCTCATCACCTTATTCCGCTACCATGACCCCTGGATTTACTTGCTATTGGCTGGCGAGCGGGCGGGACAGTGAGGGGAGAGGGAACAGGATTGGTGGAAGGCGGCAACACAGATTAGCCAGGTTTAAATGTCTGCTAAGCTGCCATTAAGATGAATGTGACAAGGGGGAGGAGCCGCGATGACGTCATCGTACATCGCAATTCAGCTGATCTCTGCATCGATGCAGAATCGAGCAATGCTGAATCGCGATGCATCGATGCGCCAATTATTTTCAAAACCCCTATCAAATCCCACCAAAAGAAAGCTCTATTTGTGGGAAAAAAAGGACTTCAATTTTGTTTGGGTACAACATCACACAACCGCGCAATTGTCATTCAAATAGTGGTATCGTTGAAAACTGAAAATTGGTCCGGGCAGGAGGGGGGTTGAAGTGCCCAGTAAGCAAGTGGTTAATGACATTGACTGCATATTTGGGTTTGTTGTCCTGCTGTTGAAAAAAATTTGGGCCAAGCACACGCCTCCCTGAGGTCCTGATCGTATGGCACAATGGATAAGTATCTGCGTGTATTTTTCAGCATTGGGAACACCATTGATCCTGCCCAAATCTCCAACTCAATTTGCAGAAATGCAGACCCAAGTTCATCAGTCTTAAGCACCTGCTGCCATCTTTCTGCACCCCAGTTCCTATGTTTTCATGCAGTTAAGTCGCTTAGCCTTGTTTTCATTGTCTATTCAGAAAAAACATAGAAACTGGGGTGCTCTCGACCGATGAGTAAAAATTGGAAATATTTGGCTGTAGCAAAGGGCAGTTTGTTTGCAAAAGGCTGAAGAGAGATACAATAATGAGTGTAGCATTGTGGAGGTCCTTGCAAGTTTGATGCTGCATTTCTGCAAATAGAATTAGAGATTTGGTCAGGATTAATGGTGTCCTCAATGCTGAGAGATACAGGTAGATACTTTTCCATCATGCCATACCATCAGAGAGGCATGTGTTTGCCCCAAAATGTATACTGCAGCAGGACAACAAAATCAGTGTACAGAGGAATAAGGAGTCCTGAAAGTTATGTTTTGGCTCCCACAGAGCCCGAAACTCAACATCATTGAATCTGTCTAGAATTACAAGAAGAGACAGAAGGATTTAAGGCAGCCTATATCCACAGAAGATCTGTGGTTAGTTCTCCAAGATGTTTGGAACAACCTACCTGCTGATTTCCTTCAAAAACTGTGTGCAAGTGTACCTAGAAGAATTGATGCTGTTTTGAAGGCAAAGGGTGGTCACAACAAATATTGATTTGATTTGGATTTCTCTTCTGCTCATTTACTTTCCATTTTGGTAATTGATAAAAATAAACTATTAACACTTCTATTTCTGAAACAATTCTTAATTTACAGCATTTTTTCACACCTGTTTACATAAAAAATCTCTACGCTGGTCTGAAATGATAGAACAGCTGCTACTCAAGACCAGGAACGGAACCAAAAACAGAAAATTACAAATGGCGTGCTATTCCTATGCAAAGCAATATAGCTCAATAAAGTGAAAAAAGCGAATTACAATAAAGTGACTAGTGCATAATCAACAATAATAATTAATGATAAATATGCGAAAAATCATCAAAATTTATATATGTACATGTCTAATGAAAACTTTTCAAAAATTGATGTCTGCATGACTGTAAATTCAAAAACATAAAGTTTGTATAAAGCAACATATAAAAGGGGATCTTTTCAAACAATCTCATGAACTGATCTCCTATATTGATACAGTATCTTACAAAAGTGAGTACACCCCTAACATTTTTGTAAATATTTTATTATATCTTTTCATGTGACCACACTGAAGAAAGGACACGTTGCTACAATGTAAAGTAGTGAGTGCACAGCTTGTATAACAGTGTAAATTTGCTGTCCCTTCAAAATAACACAACACACAGGCATTAATGTCCAAATCACTGGCAACAAAAGTGAGTACACCCCTAAGTGAAAATGTCCCAATTGGGCCCAATTAGCCATTTCCCTCCCCCGTGTCATGTGACTCATTAGTGTTACAAGGTCTCAGGTGTGAATGGGGAGCAGGTGCATTAAATTTGGTGTTATTACTCTCACTCTCTCATACTGGTCACTGGAAGTTCAATATGGCACCTCATGGCAAAGGACTCTCTGAGGAACTTAAAAAAAAGAATTGTTGCTCTACATAAAGATGGCCTGGGCTATAAGAAGATTGCCAAGATCCTGAAACTGAGCTGCAGCATGGTGGGCAAGACCATACAGCGGTTTAATAGGACAAGTTCAACTCAGAACAGGTCTCGCCATGGTCGACCAAAGAAGTTGAGTGCATGTGCTCAGCGTCATATCCAGTGGTTGTCTTTGGGAAATAGACATATGAGTGCTGCCAGCATTGCTGCAGAGGTTGAAGGGGTGGGGGGTCAGCCTGTCAGTGCTCAGACCATATGCCGCACACTGCATCAAATAGGTCTGCATGGCTGTCGTCCCAGAAGGAAGCCTCTTCTAAAGGTGATGCACAAGAAAGCTGACAAACAGTTTGCTGAAGACAAGCAGACTAAGGACATGTATTACTGGAACCATGTCCTGTCGTCTGATGAGACGTATAAGTTGAACGTATTTGGTTCAGATGGTGTCAAGCTTGTGTGGTGGCAACCAGGTGAGGAGTACAAAGACAAGTGTGTCTTGCCTACAGTCAAGCATGGTGGTGATAGTGCCATGGTCTGGGGCTGCATGAGTGCTGCCAGTACTGGAGAGCTACAGTTCTTAGAGGAAACCATGAATGACAACCGTGACATACTGAAGCACAGCATAATCTCCTCTCTTCGGAGACTGGGTGGCAGGGCAGTATTCCAACATGATAATGACCCCAAACACACCTCCAAGATGACCACTGCCTTGCTAAAGAAGCTGAGGGTAAAGATGATGGACTGGCCAAGCATGTCTCCAGACCAAAACTCTATTCAGCATCTGTAGGGCATCCTCAATTGTAAGGGGGAGGAGCGCAAAGTCTTTAACAACCAACTTTGATGTTGCCATGGAGGAGTGGAAGAGGACTCCAGTGGCAACCTGTGAAGCTCTGATGAACTCCATGACCAAGAGGGTTAAGGCAGTGCTGAAAAATAATGGTGGCTCCACACAATATTGATATTTTGGGCCCAATTTGGACATTTTCACTTAGGGGTGTACTCACTTTTGTTGCCAGTGGTTTAGACATTAATGGCTGTGTGTTGAGTTATTTTGAGGGGGCAGCGCATTTATAATGTTATAAAAGCTGTGCGCTCACTACTTTACATTGTAGCAAAGTCTCATTCCTTCAGTATTGTCAAATGAAAAGATATAATAAAATATTTTAAAAAAATGTGAGGGGTGTACTCACTTTTGTGAGATACTATAGATCACTGAATGTTGCAAAATGTTTATAAATTCCACTTTAAGACAACCTCTTGTGTTCTGAAATGTGATGCTCCATCTAGTAAAATTGGCTTCTTACCGGATATGGTGGCCCTCTATTACAGAGATCAAACTTGCTCTATAAACATAACTGCTTGTGTAGATGTTGCTCTCTTGACTACCACATATGCATAGATTCCGAAAAAGACTTGGACTCAGGTGATTCAAAGATCAAAGCATTGGATTACTCCCACGGACATTCAGCCCGCTTGTGTTGCAATGATTACCAGTATGGATATCTCAGGTGTGTTGATTCAAAAAAGCCTTATATCCATTATTAACTTAGATGGAACTCCAATAATTGGAAATCGGTTCTGCAGGTTTTCCAAAGAAGTAGGCTGCTGCATTTGTGAGCAGAGGGAGGCTGTCTTACTTTATATATTCATATTTATGTGCACAAACTTTATGTTTTTGAATTTACAGTCACACAGACATCAATTTTTGAAAAGTTTTCATTGGACATGTACATATATAAATTTTGATGATTTTCCACATATTTATCATTAACTATTAACGTCACATGGAATGAGTTTGCGTTATCTAAAACACATGTGTCATAATCGATCAGCAGCGAACACCATTTGTTGGTCACCAAATGAAGTCCAATACAAAAGTCCTTGTGCCGCGCTAAAATTTTTAGTGATTAAACAAACATAGTCTCTTGGTTTCTATGATAGGAAAGACCGACACCAGTTAGTTTGTGACGATGGAATGACACACTACACCCCGTGCTCTCTCAATCTTCTTACCAGATAGCAGGGAATCATGAGCCTGTTTAGTCACATTATCCAAAAGTCAGGAACACTCTCCAGGTATATGAAAAATGACAGCCACCCTGCAGCGATCGTTCTCACAACCAAAGTTCACCGAACAATTGTACCAATGGATAAAAGATGGAGCACAGATAGTGAAGCCCGTATAAAAAAGCTTAATGATTACAAGGAATTGCACTTACAAGCTTCCAAAGGGTTTCACAGCATATAGTGTCATCACAAAAAACAATCCACACATAGGAGACATGTCTCCTATGTGTGGATTGTTTTTTGTGATGACACTATATGCTGTGAAACCTTTGGAAGCTTGGTTGTGAGAACGATCGCTGCAGGGTGGCTGTCATTTTTCATATACCTGGAGAGAGTGTTCCTGACTTTTGGATAATGTGACTAAACAGCCTCATGATTCCCTGCTATCTGGTAAGAAGATTGAGAGAGCACGGGGTGTAGTGTGTCATTCCATCGTCACAAACTAACTGGTGTCGGTCTCTCCTATCATAGAAACCAAGAGACTATGTTTGTTTAATCACTGAAAATTTTAGCGCGGCACAAGGACTTTTGTATCATTAACTATTATTGTTGTTTATGCATTAGTCACTTTATTCCTATCCACTCTATATTGAGTCACATTGCTTCTCATGAAGTAACATTGTTTATGCATTAGTCACTTGAATGTAATTCACTTTTTTCACTCCATTGAGTTATATTGCTTTACATAGGAATAGTGCACCATTTGTAATTTTTTCACACCCGCCTAAATGTGCACATTGCTGTAAATAGGGAGGACTGTGATGTGCAGTGGGTTTGTGATGTAAATGTAGGAAATGTGACGTGAATGGGGTGGTTGGGGACATCGATGTAAAGGATGGGACTGTGTTGTAAAGATGGGGGCTGTGATATGAAGGATCAGAATCACAGCAGAAACATGAGATTCTGCTGGAATTTTTTTTTACTGATTTGTTGTTTAGATTAGATTCAATAGCCCTGATCTAGAACATGATCACAACATTTAAGTCCTCAAACAGTGTTCCTTAATTTCATCATCCTCATTATCATTCACATCTTTTAGCCACATTTCTAAGTTTATAATTCAGAGCTCAAATGTTAAGCTAGCTAGTCATCCAAAAGAAACACTTAAAACGCAACTTATTTTGTTACTTGCAAGTTTACATGGTGAAATATCACAAGTGGATTCAAATTGTGTGAATTGCCAGCAGAGCAAATTTTGAGTTACTCATCACAGTCACTGAATGTTGTACATGCAGAAATGCTTCTCCAGTTGCTCTTTTTATGATTACTATGTGGCATGCTTACTAAAAAATGAATTTGAAGAGAAATGTCAGAACTAATTTTTTCTGAGACTAAAAAAAAGTCTGACTTATTCTGCATAAAACCTACATTCTACTGTGTAGAATTTTATATTGGTAATGGCATGACTAGCAGGAGGCTGCTGGTCATGCCCCCAGAAATTGAAAGCTAGAAAGAAGATAGGAAGACTATGATTAGGCGCATGCCAGATTTTCACTATTGCCAATAAAATACAGATACCAAATGAATGCACAGACTAGCAAAAGGATAAAAGCAAACAGGCTAAGCATAAAAAACATGAGCCCAGATTGATAGAATAGAAATGAAAAAAATATGATTTAGGAAACAGAATGTAAATTTGGAGATTCAGAAAACAGGGTATCACATAACTGAGGGGTTTTAAATGTAACCATACAAAATTAACTACTGAAGTGAAGACCCTGTGGGGGGAAACATTTTATTTAACCCACAGTAATTATTGTATGGCCTTTGGCCATGGCAATAATCATTTAGGGGTTGATTTACTAAAACTGGAGAGTGCAAAGTCTGGTGCAGCTCTGTATAGAAACCAATCATTTTCCATTTTTTTGTCAAATTGAAAAAGCTCAAGTTAGAAGCTGATGCATATCTGCACCAGATTTTGCACTCTCCAGTATTAGTAAATCAACCTCTGTCATTGAACCCAACTGGATCATGACAGTAAGTATCTGGAATTTATTCTAATGCAGATGAATGGCATATTTATATCATTATAATATATACTTGATTCAAATATTAAATATATATAAAAAATGTAAGTATAAAAGGGTAAATATTTACCATACTGCTTTGTAATTAGAAATGGCACCTGTCAATACATAAGCACAAAGCATTCTCTCATATGTCCATATAATAGCTGTGAGCACATTTGTTAAAAAGCTAAGTTTCCATAGTAACTTTATTCCTTTTAGCTTCTAATAATGTGTTATATGTTACATAAACTTCATGGCTAAAGCTTGCCATAAACGGCTTGTGTCTCTTCATTCAGCCTGTTGCCTGAATGTAAAAAAATGATTATTCCTCCATTCACACAAACAAGGTGGATGAAGGTAGGTTATGCCATAGTGTGCTAGTATATAGTTACATAGTTACATAGTCGGTGAGGTTGAAAAAAGACACAAGTCCATCCAGTCCAACCTGTGTGTTTGCTTTTATGTTAATATTACATTGTGTACCCCTGTATGTTGTGGTCGTGTAGATGCCCCCATCTAACAACTTTTTGAAATTATTGATGCTCCCTGCTGTAACCACTGCTTGTGGCAGAGAATTCCACATTCTTACCGCTCTTACAGTGAAGAACCCTCTATGCAGTTTAAGGTTAAACCGCTTATCTTCTAATTTTAGCAAATGACCGTGTGTCTTTTTGAATTCCCTTTCACTGAAAAGTTTTTCCCTATTGTGGGTTCACCAGCACAGTATTTGTATATTGAAATCATATCCCCTCTCAAGCATCTCCTCTCAAGAGAGAATAAGTTCAGTGTGTGCAGTCTTTCCTCATACCTGAGATCCTCCAGTCCTTTTATTAGCTTTGTTGCCCTTCTCTGGACCCTCTCTAGTTCCAGCACATCCCTCCTGAGGACTGGTGCCCATAATTGGACAGCATACTCAAGATGCGGTCGGACCAGAATCTTGTATAGTGGGAGAGTTTTGTTTTTATCTCTGGAGTTAATCCCCATTTTAATGCATTCCAATATTCTGTTTGCTTTTCTTGCAGCAGCTTGGCATTGCATTCTGAGCCTGTCATCTACTAGGGATAGTCCTTTTGCATCCTAGATTCCCCCAGAGGTTCTCCCCCTAGCGAGTAAACTGTATTCCAATTTTTAGCACCCAAATGCATTATTTTATATTTTTCTACATTAAACCTCATTTGCCATGTAGTTGCCCACCCATTGATTTGTTTTGATCTTCTTGCAAGGTTTTCACATCCTGTGTAGAAGTTATTGCCCTGCTTAGCTTTGTATCGTCCGCAAATACTGAGGTTGAGCTACTTATCCCATCCTCCAGATCATTTATGAAAAAATTAAATAAGATTGGTCCCAGGACAGAACCCTGAGGGACATCACTTTCCACACCAGACCGGTCCGAGTACTCCCCGTTTATCACCACCCTCTGGACTCGCCCCCGTAGCCAGTTTTCAATCCAGGTACTCACCCTATGGCCTATGCCGACAGACCTTAGTTTGCACAGTAAACATTTATGGGAAACTGCATCAAATGCCTTTGCAAAATCCAGATACACCACATCTACAGGCCTTCCTTTATCTAGGTGGCAACTTACTTCCTCATAGAAGGTTAGTAGATTGGTCTGGCAAGAACGATTCTTCATGAATCCACGCTAATTACTACTAATGATGACTTTGAATGAAGCAACGTGTGAGGCAGAAGAAATAGTCAATGTTTCAAAAATGGCATATGTTTTTATTGTACCCGGATGACCAAGCATCTCTTAAAAAAGTACATATGTATGACATAATTTGTTCATAACAAGCATATTGCAAACTTTGTACCACATAATAAAAAGAAACAAATAGCAAAGCACATATAGGCCGTCCCCGGGTTACAAAGAAGATAGAGAGTGTAGGTTTGTTCTTAAGTTGAATTTGTTTGTAAGTCGGAACAGGTACATTTTTTAAGTGTAGCCTTAGCCAAAAAAACTATTTTTAAGCTTTTTGGATAGCATAGGGAAGGGTTAACACCCCTGTAATGTTTCTTTTGTTGTCTATGTTTCTGTTCAGAACATTTCATAGCACTTCCTGTCCCAATGACAATTGGAAATTTTGGGTTGTTGTGGAAACAAACCTTGGTGATAAAGCCTCAATGGAGACACCTTTTTCCCATAATAACTCTTACAGGATTGAATTTCCCTTCCTAGGGGTAGATTTCCTCCCACTTCCTGTTGTCTCCCTCCGTTTGTAAGTAGGAGTCGTTCGTAAGTTGGATGTTTGTAACTAGGGGACCGCCTGTATTTTAGTCTGACGCATAAAAACTGGCGTAGGGATGGAGACTCATACAATTATGTCGTTCATTTAAAGTCCCGAACTCTCTCTCTCTCTTATAGCCTATAATAGTGATTGAGGCAATGTGTTTGGCGAACATGTAATTCTGTAACCACTGTACAACTCTGTATATCATGCTCTCTTTTTCAGGTGCACAATTTGTAGTACCATGTCTCATTGGCCAATTAGGGTCTACCCCTTTTGCTGTTGGGTGGGACCTCTGGGCTGCCTGTGTGTTTTTGTTTGCAGGCGGGAGCTACGAAGTGTCTCCAGCGCCCCTCTCTTGTTCCCCCCTTTTTCCTACCTCCGGTTCTCTGGTTGGAGGATGGGGACTTGGAGGGCCATCATTCTCATCGTTCGTAAATGAGGCAACTTTTGTGCAAATCAATCAATAAACGCTGATTTTTTTTTTATCAAAAAACAATGAAAAAAAATGTTTTTTTACATTTTTTTTGGATATGTATTTTAGCAAAAAGTAAGAAATATTGTTTTTTTTTTTTGCAAAATTGTCACTCTTCTTGTGTTTATAGCGATGATCAAAAATGATGCAGAGGGGATGAAATACCACCAAAAGAAGGCTCTATTTGTGGGAAAAAAAGCACGCAAATTTTGTTTGGGTACATCATTGCACGACCGCACAATTGTTAGTTAAAGCGGTGCAGTGCCAAATCGCAAAAAGTGCTCTGGTCTTAAACTGGGAAATCCTTCCGAGGCTGAAGTGGTTAAATATTGGTGCTACATTGGCTTTTCTCCAATCATTTGGTACCATTCCAGTCAGTAGACTGTCCATAAAAATTAGGAACAATGGTCTGGCTATCACTTGGCTGAGTTCCTTAAGGACCCTGGGGTGTAATCCATATGGTCCAGGTGACTTATTAATGTTAAGTTTATCAAGTCTATTTCTAACTCTGTCCTCTGCTAGCCATGAGGGTGCTTCCTGTGACGTGTTAATGAGATTAACATTACCGTCTTGGTTACTGACCCCCGCCCCCCCCCCTTTCCCTTGTGAAGACTGAGAAGAATAAATTCAAAACCTTTGCTATCTCTCCATCTTGATCGTCTCCTGTCTCAATCTTTATCTGAACTATTTGAATTGTAATTATTCAGTGGACCTGGTATACCTAATGTGGGGTCCCAGGAATTCCTTGAGTCGGTTCACTATCGGTCTGGTAACAAGGATTAAAAATACCTGTCAGATGACTGACCTTACCATGGTTTACTAACCTCTTTTCGGTTACATCGTGGTTATAAATTGGTGAAGTCGGAGCCTTCCTAAAGGGTCAAATTCTGGTCTCGTGAAAAACGCTAAACCGTGACGTGGCGAAAT
>BLSH010310417.1:64176-76648 GCA_018402905.1 Glandirana rugosa
CGTCTTAGTTACTGACCCCCCCTTTCCCTTGTGAAGACTGAGAAGAATAAATTCAAAACCTTTGCTATCTCTCCATCTTTTGTAACCAGATTCCCTTCCTCATCCTTTATTAGGCCAACATGTTATGACCTGCCTTACTATTTATATACGTAAAGAATCTCTTGCTTTTTTTTTTTTACTCTCCTCCGCTATGTGCCTTTCGTGTTCTATCTTAGCTGCCCTCATTGCACTCATATAGTTAAACAAACATTATCTGTCATGTATCACTGGTTGAAAAAGACATACTTCTAAATATGATTACTTATGAGATATTATAATGCAAATAAGAGGCATAAGGGTGTTTGTAGTTGGATTTGTATAACATCCATTATGTGATGGAGATGCTGTATTTGTCTCCTAACCCGAACACCCCTAAGGGACCAAGACTGTGTCAAGGAAGGAGACTTTACTGCCTCTCCCATAGGGAGGAGGAAGAAGTTTCTTAACATATTTATCAATACCACATATTGCAAGGCATTCAACAACACAGAACAGGTGACTCCCTAATCGAAGAGATTTAGGAGCGAAGAGAATTAATGATTCCTGGGGATCCACTCCAGTCTAATCATGGTTGCCACTTTTGACATATGAGATCTCTATCTTTGTTACTCAATGCTAAGATATGTTCGTAAGTAAAATGTGTTTGGGTGGTGTGTACTACCTCCGACACTATGGGCGGGTCAGGATTTTTCCATTTTCTCGTGATGTTGAGTCTTGCTGACATCAGTATATGCGTCATGGTGTGCCTAAGATGGATGGGATAAGATTCCATTTCGAGCGATAAAAGTGCTAGGCTGGGATTTGGAGTAATTATCATTTGTGTAACATCAGAAAGTAGATGAAAGATATGTGCAGCACTCTTACACTTTTTACTGCATTGCAAAGTTGAAATGCTGATGATGACCCCTCAGCCTTGTATTTTTGAAGGCTTTTTCCTTTGCTTTTATATGCAATTTTACGTTGGAGTTAAGCCACCCAGGACCTTTGTTAGCTCTTTTGAATTTATTTCCCATTGGGATGCACTGGCCAATACTTTTATTTAATATGTTCTTATAGCATTCCCATTTTTCCTCTGTGTTCTTTGTTCCTAGCATTTTGTCCCATTTAATATCTTCTAGCAAACAGCGTAGTTTAGGGAAGTTGGCCCTTTTGAAATTCAGTGTTTTTGTATTACCCTTGTGTTTCCTATTTGTGTCACAAAACAAATTGACCTGTGGTCGCTGTTTCCTAAGTTGCCCCATACTTCCACATCCGCTATTAGGTCTGCATTATTAGTAATCACTAGGTCTAGTAACGCTTCTTTCTTTTTGGTGCATTTACCATCTGACCCATGAAATTGTCCTGCAAGACATTCAGGAAATGGCGAGCCTTAGATGAATGCGCAGTTCCTTCTGCCCAGTCTATACCTGGATAATTAAAATCCCCCATTATAATGACACTTCCCATCCTTGCTGCCATTGCAAACTGTGACAGAAGCTCCACCTCCCCTCCTCTCTCTGTTTAGGGGGCCTATAGCATACTCCCAGTATTACTTTCCCCTTGGTTTCCTCCCTTTGAAGCTCTACCCATAAAGATTCCACCTCCTCCCTTGCTCCATTAGTGATGTCGTCCCTCACGTTTACTTGCATATCATTCTTGATCTACAAGCATACCCCTCCCCCTTTTTTACCCTCCCTATCTCAGTGATATAGGGAATATCCTTGAATGGTTGCCAGCCAGTCATGAGAGCCGTTAAACCAAGTCTCTGAAATTCCCACAAAATCAAAATCCTCCTCATACATCAGCAGCTCCAGTTCTCCCATTTTGTCAGCCAGACTTCTGGCATTAGTGAATAAGCCTTGTAGTTTTGTCCAGTCCCATACTATCTCCTTGCTGGATGTTTTGAGGCTGCAGTTTGGATTTGTCAAGTTACATACCTCGGGTTTAGGTACTCTAGTTGCCCTACCACTAATGCCCCCAATACCACCCTAGCAGACTAATGGGCACATTATGGCAGACTACGAAAGAAGCCCCCAGTGCTGCAGTGCCACCAATTTAGCAGGTGTTGGCCACTTCCATCTTCACCTTGTCTTCCTTCCAGTGTCTGTCTCTTCAGCTTCTTGAATGGCATAGCTGTGATGACATCACTCCCGTGCATACACACAGGAATCTCATCACCATGACACAGATTGGGGCCATTAACGTACTCTAAGGTGCGTATGCATGGCTCATTCTACACTACAGCTGAGAGGCAGGAGGAAACCTTTAAAGTAGAACTATGGTCAAAATGAAGAAACCAATATGTTATGCACCTATACAGTCTGTTAAACATGTCACTGATTGTTTTGCAAAAAGCAGTAAGGATGCTGGGATATCTACCTTGTCCCCTGCACTCATGTGCACTTCCTTTAACCACTTCCTGCCCATAGGATGTCCATGGACATCCTGGGCTTTGGGTGGTGATATCTGAATGGTGCCAGCAGCTACAGGCACCATTCAGATATAGTTTTTTTTTGGCGATTCCCTGCACCATAAGAACGATTGTAGCGGCAGTTCAGTCACTTTATCTTTCTTTTTTTTTTTTAGAATACTGTTTATTGAACTTTAAAAGGCAGTTACAATTAGTGGCAACAGCCACAACACAATCACACAAAAACACGCTGTCTCATAAGGTTACATGATCCGGTGCGGGTTTAAATATAATGGTAAACATATTGTGAAAAAAAAATATATATATATATATAATGGTACCAATGTTCCATAGCCGGATTACCCCAACCGTGGGGAGGTGCCACTCCCTGCTCTCGCCCACTGGCGCCTCCCACTCACCCCCACCCAAAGCCATCCCCCCTGATAACATCCCGTAAACTACTCTTGCAAACCTTACTACAAGAAAGGAGGCAGGGGGGTGTGTCACAGTGACCATACTTTTAAGCTGTTGAGGGCTCTTCAAGCTATCTTGTAGGTATCTCTATATGGAGGCAGGCAGCCATTCACCAACCGCTTCCACTGTGCCAGACCCGGGGGGGCAGGTTTCTTCCACTGCAGAGTGATATTCTTACGGGCATAAAAGAGGAGAATCCCTATCTGCATTCTTTTTGCAACAGTCGGTACCAGAGTTTCCACCAACCCCAGCAAACATATCTCCATAGAGGGAGTAATAGATGTAGAGGCCACTAGATTGATCAAGGCCATGACCCCACTCCAGTAATCCCGAACCCTGGGGCAATGCTAGAAGATGTGCGGAAAGTCTTTCACCGCAGCTCTGCACCACCAGCATTCCGAGGAGACATCTGGGTGCATCTTATGAAGCCTATGCGGGGTGAAATACGCTCTATGTATTATTTTAAATTGCACCATGCAGTCCTGGATTGAGACCAGAGACTTAAAAGGAAAGTCCCATATGTCATCCCAATCATTGTCGTCCAGGGTAGGAATGTCTTGCTGCCAGCACCTTCGCAGACGCTCCAGAGGTGGTAGAGAAGCAAATACGAGATGGGAGTACAGATGTGAGGCTGGCTTTTCCCCACAGGTTGTGCGGAGCGCCTGCTCCAACCCTGACTGGACAAATGCGCAAGTCGACTGGGAGAATTGGGCAGTGAAGGCATGAGAGAGCTGTATTTTACCCGAAGAAGTAGTGTCCTGAGATACCATAGGTGGATGAAACCTGAGCAAAGGAGAGTGGTGTGCCGTTGGACGCCACCTGTGTCAACAGTTTAATCCCATGCTTCGTCCAAGCATATGGATCCCGCAATTTGTAGAAATGGGGCAGGTTAGGGTTAAGCCATAGTGGCACATCGGGCGAGACTGCTGATCCAGAGTATCCTTCACACTGTAACCCTGCCATCCAGGCCCTCAGTGTAGTGCACATAGAAAGGGTTAGAGCATATGGGGCTTTCAGTCCTCTGTATACCAAAATATGTATGGCTTCCAGGGAACCTACCACTGCGGCCTTCAGGCATGTAGCTGAATTGAAATGATCTGTGTTGATCCACCAGGTCAAAGTGACCAGTTGGGTGGCCAATAAATATTTGTAGCAATCAGGGAAAGCCATTTCCCCTTGCTCACAGGGTCTCATCAAAGTACTCAACTTATACCTGGATGGTCTGTGGCCCCAAAGGGAGGACGAAAAAATCTGATTCAAATTGCAGAAAAAGGATTGAGGTCCACACTGAGGAGAATTACAGAAAAGGTAGGTAAGTTTGGGAATGAGCTTCATCTTAATTAAGTCAATACGTCCCACAATGGACAGGGGCAGGCTCTCCCATGCCTTCAATTTAGTCTTGATCTCTCTCACCACTGGGGACAGGTTCAGGCTCACAAATTCCGTAGGTGTCCTAGATATTATCACTCCTAGATATTTGAACTCCTCTACCCATTGTAGTGGAACACCAGGGGAGGCTGTAGACTTTGCAGCCTCATCAATGGGAAATAAAAGGGACTTCGCCCAGTTGACCTTAAGTCCGGTAGCTCCTGCAAAGGAGTCCAGGACCTCTAGTGCTCCCTGCAAGGATGGGCCCACATCACTCAAGAAAAGGAGCATGTCATCCACATAGAGGGCAACCCTCTCTTCCAGCAAGCCAATCCGGAGACCCTTGATCAGTGGGGAGACACGCAGTGCCTCGGCCACCGGTTCAATGGTGATGGCAAAAAGTGACGGGGAGAGAGGGCAGCCCTGCCTGGTGCCCCTGTGGAGTCCAAACGGGGGGGACAGCCGCCCTCCAACCCATATCGATGATGTGGGGCTGCTGTAAATCACCTGAAGCCATTTAATAAACACTAGGGGAAAGTCCATCCTGCGGAGAATTTCCCACAGGAAAGGTCACTCCACGGTGTCGAAGGCCTTTTCAATGTCCAGGTCCTCCACCATTCGCGTCCCTGAGTTTATGTGCAGGGCCGATATGGTGGTATGTAACCTGCGGAGATTGACGTCTGTTGATCTCCCCCCGGCATAAAGCTGGTTTGGTCCAAGTTTATAATAGAGGGGAGCATTGGGTAGAGTCTAAGTGCAAGTAATTTGGTGAGAATTTTGAGGTCGTTGTTCAGTAGTGCTATGGGTCTATAGGAGCAGTTTTTGGGGTCCTTTGTGGGTTTGCAGATCAGTATGACATGGGCATGGGTCATTGACGCAGGGAGACCGCCGTCCGAGAGGCCCTCATTGTATAAGTCCACTATTAGGGGGTCCGGAAAAGCGCCGTGGAGCTTGTAAAATTTGATCGGGAGTCCATCAGGTCCCGGAGCTTTACCCAATGGGAAGGATTGGATCGCCGTTAGTACCTCCGTGGCCATAAAAGGTTTAACTAAGACCTCTCTCTCAATGTCTGATAACCAGCCAAGAGCCAGCGGGTCCAAAAGGTCCCGCAGGTCTCATGCCTGGAAGTCAGGGGGTAGGCCAGAGGCGTATAGCTGTTCGTAATATTCCCTAAATATGTCAAAGATAGCAGGAGGAGAGGTCGCCGTCCTCCATCCAAGGTGGAGACCTCCGATATAAGGGTGTGCGGCCTCATGTGTTGGGCCATCATGGCCAACATGCGACCATTTCTATCGCCTTGCTCAAATATACTTTACTTAACTTTGTATGCAGCTAGTCTAGTAGCCTCTGTTATGTGGAGATGTAATTCTCTCTGGACTGCCGACATGAGATCAAAATTACCCAGGGTGGGGTCTACAGTGTAGGCGGAGGTTCAGTCTGTGACCGACTGCTGCAAGGCATGCGTACTGGACTTCTGTTCCCGCACTATGGCAGTGATAGAGGAGATATAGTGTCCTCTCGTACATGCCTTGAATGTATCCCACACAATGCAAGGGGGGGACCCGGGTTCTGCTCCCAGTATGCCTCTAGCAGGGGGGTATTTTGTCTGCCAAGTCCGGATGGGAGACCCAATGGGAACCCAGCCTCCACAGGGCCGCTTTCCGAGAAGCCGGGGAGCGCAATGTAACCAGTAACGGGGCATGATCGGAAAGGCCGCTAGGTAAGTAGGATGCCTCCAGTGCATCCGCCAGGAGAGAGGGATTCGCGAACGCCAAGTGAATTCGTGATACAGTTTTGTAAGACGCTGAGTAGCAAGAATATGACCTGGCTTCCGGATGCCTCCGCCTCCATACCTCCGATAATCCCGCCCCCCGAGCCCAACCAGCGAGGTCAGACGAGTGGGATTTGGAGAGTACAGGCTGATCCAGATCAGGCGACAGGGTCGCATTGAAGTCTTTCGTAATCAGCACCTTAGCAGGACTAAAAGGGGTGAGCTTCTCCAGTACCAAACAAAGTATGGCAGGTGAAAAAGGAGGGGGGATATACAGTGTGACTATAACATATCTTTGGAAGAACACCGTCAAAACCAACAGCACAAATTTACCCAGGGGTTTGTGATTACTTCCTCAATAGAGCAAGGCAGATTTTTGTGGATCAGAATGGACACCCCCCTGGCAAAAGTGGAATACATGGCATGGAATGCCCTCTGAACCCACGTTTTTTTCAGCGCTAGCACTTTGCTGCCCATAAGATGTGTCTCCTACAATAGAACAAGCTGGGGGGAGTGAGATTTAAGATATTGGAATAGAAGGGCCCTCGTAAATTTGGAATTGAGTCCTCTGATATTCCACGAGAGGACAGAGAAGGAATCAATGGTATGTGTAGCCATGGTGAGATTCTGGTATGGAGCTGATCAGGCAGCCGACTGGTGGGGGGGGGGCATCTCATGAGCAGCAAAAGTGACAGGGAGCAGCACCAAAAGGAATCTGAATATAAAGACAGCTTGCATACACAACCAAAAAATAAACATAACACATCCCAAAAAGGCATCAAGGTGCCATCCCTACTCACATCTCGCGGTCCACCCCAAGAAAAAGAAAAAACAAAAAAACACAAAATGGGGGGGCGCCGATGTGAGCCTGTACCCAAGACATTTAAACATTAACCAGCTAATTGCTAACTACTAAGTCCAGTGTAGCTCCACACTTCAGCTCTATAGCGTCAGCACAAGCGTCAGAGCCAGATGTGCAACACTTGTCCCTTTGAACTAGGGAAATAGGGGAAACTCAGCATGGGAGAGTTTATGACCGGTCAGACATCGAGTTCAAGCAGTGCCTGATCCAGTCTCGTTCTGCATAAAAAAATAGGGGGGGGGGTGGTAGGTTCAGCAAGCAAAAAAAGGGGAAAAAACTTTAGATAGGAAGGAACTCTGTCTTCTGTAGTGGTCGGAGCTCCTAACATCCCAGAGAACATCAGCTGTCCAGGTACTGGGGACCCCCGAAGCAAAGCAGTCAGGCAATACAGGATCTGCCCCCCATGAATGGGCAGCTGTTATCTGGGCCCACCTAGGTGGGAAAAAAGGGCTGCTCCAACCAAATCTGTGGTAAGTCAAACAGGACACTCCACAAAAGAATAACAGGGGAGGGGGGCCAAGCTGGGCCTATTGAACAATTCAACAAGGAGAGCAGGTATGCGACATCAACGCGTGTGAAGCCACTCAAAGGCCCCCTCTGGTGTATTAAAGAAATGGGTGCGGTCTCCGTCAGTCATCCGTAACTTGCTGGGGTACAGAAGACCAAAGTGGAGTCCTTTCTCTCTGAGGCGTCTCTGGACGTCAGTGAAGGATTTGCTCTTCTGTTGAATCTCTTGTGAATAGTCCGGAAAGAAAGAAAGTTTGGAGTTCTCATACACAAGCTCTTGCGTTGCCCGGGCTGCAGACAGGATTTTGTCTCTACCCCTGTGGTTTAAGAGGTGCAGCAGGAAGGGGCACCCAGTTTAGGGGGGACCGGCGAGACCATATGTGCCCTCTCTACCACAAACATAGGGGGCATAGGCCCAAGACCCAGGACTGAGATCAGGAGGTGTTCTGTGAATTCCGCAGGGTTAGGGCCCTCTCAGACAGGCCGAGGAGATGGACGTTGTTGCACCTTAGACGATTTTCGGTGTCTATTGCTCTGTCTTGGAGTGTCTTTACCTGTAGCTGTAGGGCTCTCACCTCCCTCGAGTCCGAGTGGACTGTGTCCTCTACCACAGAGACCCGGGCCCTAAACTTGTCCATGTCTTGGTGGATGAAGCCAACATCCATTGTGAGATAGTCTATCTTGGCTGTGAGCGTTTCCTGGCAGGCCATGATGGATTCATTGCAGGCTTTAATGGCTGCTAGGATATCAGCCCCCATAGGCGGTTCTCCTGCTGAGAGCTCTGCAGTGGTCTGGGTACTCGCATGTTTGCGGCCACAGGCCAGACTGACTGGGTAGCAATATGACAGAAACTGTGAAACTCACTCGGGCCGTGCGTAGTAGACCGGGTTCAGGGAGGGCCCATCCGCTCCCCACGACTTGTGGAACGGGAGGCTTGGAATGTGACAGGTGCTGGTATCTCCACCGAGGGGTCCTCTCCAGCATCTCCGTGGGTCTCTACAATGGGGTGTAGGAGTGTGAGCGGGATGGTCCCTCCCTGGCAGACAAGGCTCTCTGCGTATCCCACCAGCAGTGGCCACCGAGCGAGGAGGCTGGGATAGGTAGGCCTCGTAGCGTGCCCCTCGGATGTCGCTCCAGCGGCGGTACCGGGATCTTAGCTGGAGGGAGCCCACTACTCAGACAGGAGCAGCGGTATGTCTGCCACGTGGGCAAGATGGCCACCACCCAGGGTAGGCATGAGGGAGGCAAGGTAGGCCCCGGTTTCGGGGACAGAGTACCTGCGGTGTGGGAGTCCCCCAGTCACAGCACTGACAAGCTGACGGTATAGGCAGGAAGGCTAGAGGTCGTCCACCCACAGAGATGGGTTCTGTTGCTGGAATAGTGAGCTGAAAAGCAAGTCAGGATCGGAGCTCTGGAGATGTGCGTCCTTCTTCCTTCACATGCTAGCCATGTCCCACTTGACCGTTCTTATAGGCAACGCCGCCATTCGGTGTTTCTCCCGGGCCGCCCGTACGATCGGCAACCCGGAAACGGAATCCGTCGCTGCCGGAAGTTGATCAGAGAGGTGACTGGTGACCAGATGGTCACCAGTGATCTCTATGATCCTCGGAGGCCCGGGCGAAACGTTATGACGTCACGTCCGGGCCGGCTTTAGTAAACAAAGCCGTGATCGTGGCTAAAAACGTCCGGGATCATAATTTTTTTTCTGATCTCAGTCTTTCCAGCCTGGAGGAGAGATGTGAGGTCTTATAGACCCCACATCTCTCCATAAAGAGGACCTGTCAGGCACCATTCCTATTACAAGGGATGTTAACATTCCTTGTAATAGGAATAAAAGTGATCAAAAAAAAAATTAAAGAGACAGTGTAAAAAAAAAAAATAAAAAAATAATAATAAAAAAATTAAAGTGCCCCCGTCCCCGCATGCTCGTGCACAGAAGTGAACACATATGTAAGCCCTGCCCACATATGTAACAAGTCTTCAAACCACACATGTGAGGTATCACCACGTGCGTTAGAGCGAGAGCAACAATTCTAGCAGTAGACCTCCTTTGTAACTCCAAAAATGTATCCTGTAAAATTTTTAAAGCGTCGCCTAGGGAGATTTTTAATTACCAAAGTTTGTCGCAATCCCACTAATGTTTGCGATTTTAAAGCGTGACATGCTGGGCATCAGTTTACTCAGCATAACATCCTCTTTTATAATATACAAAAAAATTGGGCTAAATTTACTGTTTTGTACTTTTTTAATTCACTAAACTGTTTCTTTTCCAAAAAAAATTGTTTAAAAAATTCCTGCGCAAATATCGTGTGATATAAAAAGTTGCAATGATCACCATTTTATTTCCTAGAGACTCTGATAAAAAAACATATATAATGTTTGGGGGTTCTGAGTAATTTTCTAGCAAAAAAATTATGATTTTTACATATATGAGAGGGGTGCCAGAAATGGCCCGGATGGGAAGCGGTTAATGAGGTGACAACTTTACTTCCTGGTTTTTGAATTGCCTGTGTTGAACAGAACACCTGTTCTGTTTGCGTCTATCTCTCTCTGCAGCAATGTCCTGACATCACTGGGGGATGGGGCTCCTATATCAGCCATTCATTCTACACAGAAGTCATGATTAGGCTCCGCCCATGATTGTCCCATGAATCCCCACCCCCTCCCACCTATGTCCCACCTTTGCCTGCCCAATGCTCTGTCTATACAGCCAGCTCTTAGGTTGGATTTTGTTCTGCCAGTTTACAAATTACCAAAGGAGAGCAGGCAGGGAGAATCACACAGATTAATAGACAGTTCTGTGTGTAAAGTGACCTGTACTGACTTATACTGTCTTACATAGCACACACCCAGCTATTGATTGGCAGATGGGTGTGTGTTATGTAAAATAGGCTGAGAATCATAGAAGGCTGGAGGACTGTGGGATAAAGAAGATACTTCATTGAAAGGAAATGGCATCTGAGCTCTGCTCTGCTGAACTCCTCCCATCATCACTTGTAGTGTATAGCAAAGAAGAAATGAATAGGGGACTACAGACCACAATTGCAGTTACATGGTAGAAAAATAATAATTTCCGTTATTATGTTTATTACCATGTGTAACTTTCAGGTATTTATATGAGGATTTACTAAAATATGTATGTTGCCTTTAGTTGTACTTTAAGTCAGAAGTAACCAATAAGGTTTCTTCTGTCATAAATGCCCTGCCTGTCAGCAAGGTTTTATAAAAGTGGATTTAATACCACTTTAAGTACCTCCAACAGGCCATGCTTTGGTAATTTTCCTTAAAAATAATAGCTATCATAATTGCCAAGGCAATTGACATTGATTTAAAGCACAGCTATAAGGCGAAGGACAGTTGTGTGTTGAACAACATCTTTTTCTGATTACTAAGAAACTGAATAATATGTATGGCGTATTCTTAGAAGCAATTCATAAATAACTGGAACAAGACAGGTGTCATGATTATATTTAATAGTATATTTTTATTAAATGCCTTCAACGCAAACAAATGTAAAAATGATTTTGGGGGGGCGTGGCTAGCCGGCGACAGTGAAGGACGCTGAGTGATTGAGCTTCCGGCCACTACGGCACATAGCGACGGATTCTAAGCGAAGGGTGACCCTAAAAACATGTCGGCAGACCCAGCACAGATGGCTGCACCCGCAGAGCAGAGGAAGAGAAGCTCGCAGCGCGTAGCTCCTCCGCAAAAGCTGACGGACTTCTTCTCCCTCAGGAGCGACAAGGGGACCCAAGATGGCGGCGCCTCACCTTCACAGGCCGCAGCAGCGGAAGATCTTCCCTCCAGCTCCAGCTCCTCCACATCGTCGGTAAGCACGGCGATACACATTAAAAACAAGGGGGACACTCCACACTCTCCCCCTGATAGCCCGACAACAAGGAGCCCCATTAAAGCAAAAAAAGCCAGACCAGGTAGCAACACAGAGGAGGAGGGTTCAGACATGGAGGAAAAATTAGTGCAAATGCAAGCACCACAGTTAACTCTGGAACAATTACCCTCTTCCTCCCAACCTGCATCCATTAATGACATGAAAGAGATGCTGATCTCTCTGAGAGACACCATGCATTTAGATATGAGAAGAGCGCTAACCCCTATAAAAACAGATATACAGGAACTACAGCAGAGGGTTGTACACGCAGAAAGTAAAATAGATGAGGCCTATGCAGCACATAATGACATGGTGGAGGCCTATCAAGAACAGCATGTAGAGATACAACGCCTTGCGAGTAAAATCGCAGATTTAGAGGACCGCAGCCGAAGGAATAATGTGAAGTTCCGCGGAATCCCTGAGTCCATAACAAATTCAGATTTACAACCCTATTTGCGCCAACTACTCCGCATTTTGGTCCCTAAAGCGAACAACGCAGATCTGATCATCGATAGGGCCCACAGACTGCCTAAGCCAGCCTTTTTGCCCAACTCTGTCCCACGCGATGTTCTCGCTAGAATTCATTTTTATCAAGTTAAAGAGGAAGCAATGAGAGCAATCCGTAAAAACCCCCACCTAGAAGGGCAATATGCGGGCGTAGCACTATATAATGATCTGTCCCAAGCCACTATTCAGCACAGAAAAAAGCTACTCACAGTGACAAAAGCGCTCCACAACCATAACATCAAATACCAATGGGGAACCCCCTCAAAATTGATTGTGACCTTCCGTGACAAAGTACATAATATTTTCTCCCTGGAATCTGGTCTGAGATACCTAAAAGAATGGGACATACTCCCGTCTGACCCAGCACAGGAGACCCGCCAGGGGGACACGACCCAGTCTGCCCTCATACAGGGTAAGAAAATCCATAGAGTCTGGTCTAAGGTCCCTCTTTTATAATACATGAAACAGTGCCTTCCAGTGTTAGTTAAAACTCCCCCAAGGGGTAACCATAAACTACAATACCAACACCTCGCGAAAACAGTGACACTCATCGAAAAAAGACACGACTTATCACCGAACCCTGTCTAGTAATATATCACGATGCGGGCGTATAACGGGAAGATCCACCCCCAAAAATGCCTAACGAGAGTAACGAAGGAGAAATTG
>BLSH010310417.1:92931-109130 GCA_018402905.1 Glandirana rugosa
TAAAAAAAAAAAAAAAAAAAAAAAAGGGCAGACTCGATGGACTACTCAGTCTTTTTCTGCCGTCACTTTTCTATGTTTCTATGTATCACCCATAGACTTACTATGAGGCTTCGGTTGTCGGCTACCTCTCCTGCACACAGAAGCTGCCGCTGACAGCTCAGAATGTGACCGGACTGGAGCGGCTTCAGAACAGGTAAGTATAGCGATTTCCTCTTTACAGGGCTATATAGATTAGGTTTAGAATGTGGCTGTGAATGGGTTTAGAGTTAGCTAGCTTTTGGCTGAACTTCTGCTTTAATGCCCATCAGAGTTTTGCATCTAAAATCTTTATTGAATTATTTATTGGAGAAAAGTAAATGGCCAGGGTCTGGCTTTTATGTCTGTCGGAGGTACTTGAACTTAAAACTGACTGTAGGTATATATATATGTATATATATATATATATATATTCAGATAAAAAGGTTTACATATTTGTATTTACCATGTATTTGCTAGGAGATGAATTATGGCTATAAGGTAACAATCTTTTTTTTTCTGTAGAGGATACTCATTAAAATGTTTCAAGGTATTACTGGGTAAACTTATGAAACATTTATTTAAAAATAGCCCACCACTTTAGTGTAATATTAAAAAATATTAAAAAAATGTTCACTGGCTCAAATATATTTCTACAGCGCTGCACAATGGTGTTTTTTTAGCATTATTATACTGTTCATTGTTTTATCACAATAGTTTACCAAGTACGGCTCCTGGGTAATAATTTATTTCAGATACCCAATGCCTGTTACTAAGTACGCTTTAAATTACATATAATCCTGCCACTTTATAAAACTCTGGCTCAGCCACATCTGCAGTATTCCGTCTAGTTCTGGTCACCGATCATCAGGAAGGATGTGTTGGAACTAGGAAAAGTGTAGAGAAGGGTAACAAAATGAATAAGGCAACTGGAGAACCTCAATTACAAGGAATGGCTACAAGTACTAACCTTATTCTCCCTGGAGAAGAGACGCTTGAGAGGAGATATGATAGCAGTATACAAATACCTCAATGGTAATCCCAGCATAGGAAGAAGACTATTCAGTCTCAGGAAGTGTAAGAAGACACGTGGCCACACAATGAGATTGGAGGAGAAGCGGTTTAACCTTAAGCTGCGTAGGGGGTCTTTCATTGTCATGGCGATAAGGATGTGGAACTTTTTCCACAATTGTTGGTGTCTGCAGGGAGTATTGATTGTTTCAAAAGACTCTTGGACTTGCATCTTAATGAACACACCATACAGGGATATGGGAAATAATTATCAACATTGACACACATACACCTACACAAGTTGAACTGGATGGACTAGTATCTTTATTCAATCTTACAAACTATAACTCACACATCTCATTGATTAAACTGAGCTTGATTGAACAGATCTCATTCTCATACCTCTGAGAGTCATGCACAAAAAAATTAAGCAAAGATGGTGTATGGACATTGCTTTTTATGACTATTAAGTGAAAGAGAAATGGGTACAAGCTTCAATGTTTTTAGACAATAAATTAGGAAGAGAAAGAGTCTACAGATATCTTTAAGCACAATGCATTCTCTTTTACCACTTCCCGACCGCGTCACGTATACAGTATTTACTGCTGCAGAGTGGTGCTGTCCCCTCAAATCGCAGTCTATAAATGGCAGCTCGCACGGCTAGCAGGCGGGAGCGCTCATGCCCGCCACACTCTGCAGGAGTGTGGCTGTGGCTCGGGCGGACTCGATCTCCGCCGGCGAGCTGCAATTGTCTACCAGAGAGGAAAAACGGGGAACCGCAGATGTAAACACGGCGGTTCCCATTCTGCCAGGTGGCATGTGAGAGATCTACTGATCCGTGTCACTAGGATCAGTTAGATCTTTTATGCCCCTGGCAGCCCAGCCCCCTCACAGTTAGAACACGCCTAGGGAACACAGTTAACCCCTAGATCACAAACTGCAGGTTAACCCCTTCACTGCCAATGCCATTTATACAGTAATCAGTGGATATTTAAATTTCTGATCGCTGTATAAATGTCATTGGTCTAAAAAAAGTGTCAAAAATGTCCGACATGTCCACCCCAATATCACAGTCCCAATAAAAATCACAGATCGCTGCCATTACTAGTAACCAAAAAAATAGCAAAAACGCTAGAGATGAAATTTCATGGTTTGTAAACGTGGCAACGTTTGTGCAAACCAATCAATAAACACTGATTGCGATTTTTTTTACCAAAAATATGAGGAAGAATATAAATCAGCCAAAACTGATGAATACATTTTGTTTTTTTATATATTTTTTTGGGATATGTATTTTAGCAAAAAGTAAGAAATATTTTTTTTTTTTATTGCTATATTGTCGCACTTTTTTGTTTATAGCGGTGATCAAAAATGATGCAGAGGTGATCAAATGCCACCAAAAAAAATCTCTATTTGTGGGGAAAAAAGGACGCAAATTTTGTTTGGATATAACGTCGCATGACCGCGCAATTGTTAGTTAAAGCGGTGCAGTGCCAAATTGCAAAAAGTGCTCTGGACCTAAAGTGGGAAATCCTTCTGGGGCTGAGGTGGTTAATATCCAAAGAATATCTTACCTCCATTTGATCTCATAATGGAGTTAACTTTGTATGAGTGACCATTTGCCTAAATTCTAGGAAGCACTCACACACACCATGCTTCAGGATTTTCAGAGTTTCTTTTCTGTCATTCTAGGTATCACCTGAATTGTCAGACATATGCCAGGTATAGGGTTCTGCTATGATGTTATTTCTTTCTCACTGCCAGTTGAGTATGAATGAATGTTGTATCATCTGTTGTAGTTCCCTGAATAACTCATACCTATCACACACAACAGGAATCAAAAAGGTTTGCTGCTGTGATTAAAGGGGAAAGATACACTAAAGTTTGCTGCCCAGAGCCAGGCAAATTCATAGGGAGCTTTAAGATGCACAAGACAGCAGCTGTGACAGTTTACCTGCTAGTTATCTTTTACTATTGGGGAAGATTTTACTTTTAAAAAGTGACTGTCTTTTTTTTTTGTTTGCAACATTTTTCCTCTAAGTCAGTGTTTCTCAACTCTTGTCCTCAGGACCCAACAATAGGCCAGGTTTGCAAGATAACTGAAATAAATCATAAGTGATATTATTTGCTGCTCATTGATTGCAGTATTCTAGTCTGGTGATACTTAAAATCTGGCCTGTTAGTGGGCCCCGCGGACAAGAGTTGAGAACCACTGCTCTAAGTGTTTCTGAGGAAACTGGTCATCAAGGAAATACATGGCTGACCATTACCCATTCCTTCTAAAATGGAATCTTCTGTTCATACTCAACTGGCAGTGAGAAAGAAATAACATCATAGCAGAACCCTATACCTGGCATATGTCTGACAATTCAGGTGATACCTAGAATGACAGAAAAGAAACTCTGAAAACCCTGAAGCATGGTGTGTGTGAGTGCTTCCTAGAATTTAGACAAATGGTCACTCATACAAAGTTAACTCCATTACGAGATCAAATGGAGGTAAGATATTCTAAAATTAAAAAGGAGAACATTTTAGTCGATATACATAAAAACTAGAGCTTAAAGTGGTTGTAAAGGCAGAAGGGTTTTTTTTATCTTAATGCATTCTATGCATTAAGATAAAAAGCCGTCTGTGTTCAGCAGTCCCCCTAATACTTATCTGAGCCCCATCTTGATCCAGCGGTGTTGCACAAGAGACTTGCCTGTCCAAGACTCTTCCTCCTAATTAGTTGAGACACAGCAGCAGGCGTCATTAGTTTCCATGGCTGTCAATCAAAGTCAGTGAGCCAATGAGGAGAGAGAGGGGGTGGGTCCCAGCTGCGGCTCCATGTCTGAATGGACGCACAGAGCAGCGGCTCGGCTCGGGTGCCCCCATAGCAAGCTGCTTGCTGTATGGGCACTCGGCAGTAGGGAGGGGCCAGGAGAGATGGTGAGGGACCCAAGAAGAGGAGGATCTGGGCTGCTCTGTGCAAAACCACTACATAGAACAGGTAAATATAACATGTTTGGTATTTTTAAACAAAAAAAACAAGATTTTAGTATAACTTTAATATACATGGTCAAATGTCCATGATATGAACAGTATACATATGGAACAGCCTCTGTACTCTCTGTGAGGAGAGAACGGGCAGCAGGGTCAATCCATGCTCTCTGTGTCTATAGACACACACACAGCTAATCTCAGGATCAAACTCGCACGAATGCCCCCATAGCAAGCAGTTTGCTATGGGGTCACTCAGAGAAGAGGAGGGGCCAAGATTGCTGCCGGAGGACTCCAGAAGCTGAGGTTCGCTGCTCTATGCAAAACCATTGCAGTTTTTACAACATGTACAACAACATGTTTGTTATTTTGAGAAAAAAATGAAGCTTTACAATTCCTGTAAAGAACAATTATCACCTCATATAATAACTGATGTTAAAATCCGCAAGAGAACAAAGTGCATATAACACTTTGTCCTATCTTTATAGGAGCTGTAAAATATGAAATGCAGTATGTGACAGCACTGTGTGACACCCCAAGCTTTGTCCACTGATTTTCAACCAAAAAGGGGGCATGTCAGGTTAAAGTGATTGTACTGTAAACGATCACCTTGTAAAACAACCCATTCAGTATAAAATAGAGATGAAAGGCAAAACATTTTTGTATAGATATAAAAAGTATATAAATACCCCTTTTTATAAGTAATCACATTCTCAGTTGTATACAAGCTTCCCACTGAATGGCTGTGCTGAGGGGGCGTGTCAGGGCAAGTCTGGTCATTGGAGGAGAGGACACTAAGTTTCCAGCACAGCTAGAGAACTGACCACTGTGTGTTCTCCTGCTTAGTGTGGAACACCAGGGATTTCACATAAAGGAAGCAATACAAAGAGTACAGGATACTTTCTCATACAAGTACAGGGTACATGTGTTGCTACAGCTATTAGTGAGTTTATTACAATACTATGAAGTTAGATTTTAAGACCATGTGCTCTCAGGGAAGCCAGGCTTTCCCTTCCCCCTCCATTGATATGTAACTGGAGCAGTTGGACTGCTAGGTAGGAAGTTCTTTGCAGGACGTTTGTGTATACAGGAAGTTGGTGGGAGGGGCTTGGGGTCTTTTGAAAGCCACATGTGTTCAGACAAAGGGAGTTTTTTATTTTTTTGAGAAGAAGGAGAAGCAAGGTGCCATGTGCTGGAGAACTTTGGAGATGTTTTGATTTGGACTGAGCAAAGAAGGACATTACATTTTGACCTCTAAGTTGAGTAACTCGTTACATATTTTTTAAGCTATGAGTTGTGTTGTATTGTATATCCTATAGTTTGTATGTACAGAATTTTTGTTCAGTAAAAGCTAATTTATACACTGCACAGGTCTGAGCTTCCATGGTTTTACCGTAAGTAACCTTGCTAGATAAATGCAATGCAAAACATTTGGGGGCTCGTGACGCGATCTGTGCGAAAATTTCAACTGAAGCAGACCTGTTTTCTGTGGTGTGCTTTGTAGCTTGTGCTGAAGAAAATGCTGCATACATTGTTTAGGAAGAGTAAAAGATTGTGGGATACTGCGCTTAGGACAATTAGATAGGCTGCTGCCGCCCTGGGAACTCCGCCACAAGGAGGAGAAGCTCTAATAAATATGATATATTAGGGCTAGGCACTGCCCAAAAGAATCAACCAAAAAATAAAATAAAAATATATAAATGCAATGTGTAAAATAGTGTCCTACTAAAAACGCATATGGGTATTGTGTATTAACCTGTAAACAATAATAACTTGAGATGTTCTGTGCACTGTGTATATTCCATATACATCTATACATAAATGTGCAGATAAATATATATCTCTAGTGTATTGGTGTATAAAAACTCATATATTCAAGAAAAAGTGCTACATGCAATTTGTGCAATACTTCAAACTTAATTGGAATGTAAACTCTTATTTAGCCACAAAGTGTCCATTGCAATCCTCCGAACTATGTAAACAAATGCAGTATATACAGAAATCACAGTCCTTGTTCATTAAAAATAACAAAGTGCTCAGTGATGGTTGTGGGTAATTATATTCAGCCTTCCAGTCATTGGCGAATCATAGGTCCTTAGTGTGCCATGGGAAGGGCAAGATTTAATGATCCTTAATGCTAGTACTGTACATTTGGTAAACTGTAGTCCTTTATCTTTTATATGGTGCAGAAAGCGTGCCGATCACTCGTGCTCCCCTCAGACACCCCACTTACCAGACGGTGTAACCCCTGCAGGGGTAAAACGCATGGACGCCAATCTAGGTAATGCCTGACTTCTCTGGGAACAGGTCCTGCCACTAGCTGGGTATCCTGAAAGGCATCCGTCCACATCCAGGAAATAGAGGGGGAAATGTATAAAAGGGATCGATAGTGTAATTCCTTCAAACCAGTTGCTTTATTTTCTATTTGTTAAAACAGTATTACATCCATAAGTCACCCATGGAAAAGATTGCATCCATAAAATAAACGGTTGTATGGTGGAGCGGAAGTCTGGGCACGCTTCCTGGTTAGGATATTGTGCGTTCCACCAGCTGAGCCGTGTAAACCGGAAGTGACGTGGGAACGTGAGTCTGGCTCCGCCTTACGTGTTTCATCATCAACGTCTTCTGAGACTGCAAAGGTTTCTGGTGTTCAGGAGAAGAAGGCATGCACCCTTCCTACCTGGGCCAGAGACAGTCAGTGGATGTCTGTTGCAGAGGAGCTGGCTAGATATGCTTCTCCTTTGAACAGAGCCTGAGGAGGATAATGTCTCTGATCTTTCCTCAGATTTTAGTCTCAAACCTTTTAGGTTCAGTAAGGGAGAGATGCGGGCAGTTGCTGTGTTTGGTTTACACTTCCTGCATACATATTAAATATGAAAAGAGGAAAAGGGTAGAATTAGAAAGTAAGGTAATCAAGATTAAACCTGCAGTGGCTTCAAAGTGTGTTCAAACCCCTGTAGGCAGAGCTGAATATTTGAATGAGCGGTGTGCAGCCCTCATAAACAAGTCTAATGATGCCCTAACAAAGGACAAAGGCCCTAAGCCTGTAAGCAAAAGTAGGACATGTGCCACTGTTACTTCCTATAAGGGGGAAGCTGAGTATTTGATCAGCTCAAATGATGGCCGAGCTGAGTCACATACAATGAAGGCAAGGCCTATGGTCTTCAGGAGACACATGTTGCTTGATTTACTTACGGTGGGTGTCCCCAGAGAGTTAATAGATGGGATTCCTACACCAGCATTGTTTAAAAAGTGGAAGCAAGTGTTGGGAATAGTAGATTCAGTCAAATTAAATGTTCCTTTTGCCATAAAATGGGCACAACAGCAGGCCAGTGTTTGTCCTAGGACAGCACGGAGAGACATGTAAGTTTATTTGTTTCGTTGGAAGTCAATGCATTTCCGTGAAAGTGTTTCAAGGCAACAGTGGGCACGCTACAATAGTTTCGCAGTTAGAAAAGGCAGATGGAAAATGTGAGCAGTGAGCTATGTTATTTGGCACGTTTGGAAGGAACATATTATCTGCTTTGCCTCTTACTCTTTTCAGGTACTGAGCATCTTAGAGGTAGAGCAGGCAGAGCAGATGACCAGGCCAGATGGGAGGAGGCAGACCAGAAGAGAGTTTGAGGAAGATGTGGTTGATTTCTGAATTGGAGTGAACTTTCATCTGAGCATTTCCTTATGGCCAAGAGGACAAGAGATTTTCATCTGGGATATTTCTTTCCACAAACTGCCAAGACATTGTTAACCCCGTAGAAAGGAATATTGGAGCCTTCTAGGGACAAAAAAAGTCTGACCGCCCAGAAGATACGGGAGTCGAAAGGGAATTTTTCCCTCCTATTTACAATACGGGGGTTTATTTCTCCCTTTCCTGGAAAGAAAGGCTTTAAGAGATGTTGAAGTTTCATATTTTATGCTATAAAGTCAAGAGGTGGTATGTGTTGCTACAGCTATTAGTGACTTTATTGCAATACTATGGAGTTACATTTTAAGATCCTGTGCTCTCAGGGAAGCCAGGCTTCCCCCTTCCCCCTCCATTGATATGTAAATAGAGCAGTTGAACTGCTAGGTAGGAAGTTTTCTGCAGGAAGTTTATGTATACAGGAAGCTGGTGGGAGGGGCTTGTGGTCTTTTGAAAGCCACATGTGTTCAAAGGGAGTTTTTTTTGATAAGGAGAAGCAAGACATGGCTGCCATGTGCTGGGGAACTTTGGAGATGTTTAGATTTGGACTGAGCAAAGAAGGACATTACATTTTGACCTCTAAGTTGAGTAACTCGTTACATATTTTGTAAGCTATGAGTTGTGTTGTATTGTGTATCCTATAGTTTGTATGTACAGCATTTTTATTCAGTAAAAGCTCATTTATACACTGCACAGGTCTGAGCTTTCTTTGGTTTTACCGCATGTAGCCTTGCTAGATAAACGCAAAGCAAAACAGTACAGCAGGCATTTATCTGAAATATGAAGTGTTGGGGTAACAAACGCTTAAACACTAAACAACACAGGCGCAGTCTTAGCAGTGCTATTCCTGTTTCCTTCACATATGCAGTGTCTATTTATAAGCTAAGAGCAGCAGCATTGTTAGATTAAAGCTTTCATGAATAATTTTTGCCTCGCTATTTTTTTACTGGAAGCCCTCTACTGCAGTCTGTCTAAAATTGGAAGTGGGGCTTTGTTCTGACACCACTGCTGTTCCAAGTTGGTAAGAGACAAGACATGTATGAACAGCACTGCATAAGTGCCTGGCTTGCTCAGTATTGAATTGTACTCCTTATATGTTTTATCCCCCAGACCTTTCAACATTTTATGTTGTCCATCTCTGGACTTGTCCTATCTTATTAATATCTTTTTGTAAGTGAGGCCTCCAGGACTAGACACAGTATTCTAAATGAGATCTAACTAAAGATCCATACAAGTGAACCATGACCTACTTTCTCCGGTTAGTGTTCCCTCTGGTGATAAACCCTAAAATTCTATTTACTTTTCCCATACAATGACCACACTAGTAGGAATATTTTGCCTTTCTTTCCTCAAAAAAAACCGAAAAGTCCTCCATTTCAGTGGAGCTGTGCCTGCACTGCAAGGGTTAACTGCTCGTTTCTGTCTAGGGATAGGAAATGCACTTTCACTTACCTGAGCCTCTGTTGTCCTGGCAGATGGCATTTCCATACACTCTGGCAGTAGATTGTCCCTCAGCATTCCATAAGAAAATGCTTTCAAGAAAGTTTCAAAGTGTAAAAGTTTTCTTCTACTGTATCCATGCTCTGGGGTTAACCAGGTCAACTATGTTGCAATTTGTTACAATTTATAAATGTGGCACTGACTCCTTAGGTTGACCTGTTGAGCTTGTGGTTCCGAAGAAGGAGGGGTCAACGCTGCTGGACAGGTTTTCCAGTTCTTTTCAGAGAGGTTACAGCCCCTGCAGGTCATACCATTCTTTATAAATAGGGACACCTTAGTGTAAAAATCAGCAAAAGGTAGAGCCGGCAACTCCAAAATCCATATGAAAATATTTATTGCTACATGATAGTGAGTTAAAAAGAGCTAACGTATTTCGGCATATAGCCTTGATCACAGCACAATACAAAATGAAAGACAGAACATATATTACAAACTCCACCCCTGTGTGGGGTAGACAACATCAATTATACAATTATATAATTACAAACAAAATGCAGGTATAATACAGAGAAAACAGCAGTGAATTGATGACAAGAAAAATTACTGGTATAAAACAAGGTGACAAAAGAAAATAAAAAAATATAAATATGCTGGTATCATAATCAATGTTAGTACCTAAAGGGGAAAAAAGGAAACATCAACAAATATCAATAGCTTTAACATGAATAAATATGCAATTACATTAAAAAGAGATCTACATCCAAACTAGAGTTTAAACCAGTAGGAATCCTGGTTCCTAGAGTGAAAATCCACCACACTTATTTCGAGAAGCCTGCAGTGGATATCACCTCCACAAGGAAGTTTTTTTAACCCTTTCCAAGCCATAAACACAAATAAATTCATGCTGCCAGCATGTACATGTTTGAAATGTTTGGAGATATTAGATAAATTCTTGTCACTGGAATATGTGGCACCATTATTGTGTTCACTAATCCTAACCTGTAGATATCTAGATGTGCACCCTACATACTGGAGTGTGCATGTGGTACATTCAACAACATACACCACATTCTTTGTGCCACAATTGATAAAGTGAACAATGGATTGAGAAACAACAATTTTGTTATTCTTACTGTGCTTGTCACAGTAGTGGCAAGTTTTTAAGCCGCAGCCGAAAGAGACATTTTTGTCTTGAAAGTATTGCTTTAAGGACATTGTCATCTGCCTAAGGTATGACCACTTCATGTGGCATCAGAGAGATTTGTATAGGAAAGTGTGTGGAAGATATCTGTGAGAACTGTTTACTTGTTACCTGCAACTATCTTAGTAAAAGATTTTACTAACTTTATTTGCTCATCTAAACTTCCTTGTCTGAAGTCTCTCAAGGGATGCATGCATGTCGTTACTAAAAGAACAGGGCTTATAACGAGGTGACCGAAGTTAGAGAAGATACAGTACAGAGGTCTAACAAGTAGAATGCTGTCCAATGGAAGCTAGATTACTGTTGCTAATGGCTACAGTAATTGTGTCACTGGCTAATGTAGCCAACCAGTCAGGAAATTGGTGACATGGCAGAGGTGACAGATACTCTGGTAGTAGAGGAGGGTTATGCTTGGTGGAGACTGGTACATGCTCCACAATACCTGCTCATAAATGCTGCACATGGGAGAGAGAGGTCTTAACAAGTGTAACAGAAGTAGTGCTCGAGGTGCTTTAGTGTTAACAGTGTAAGAAGTATGGCCATGGATTGTAAAGTGTTAACTGTGCAAGTTGCTTGCTCGCTTCTAAGTCTAGAGTCCTGCCTTGATGTTGCTAGGGCACCCTAAAGTGAGAGCTCACTGCTACTGATTCTCTATGGGGTTTAGGTCAGGACAGTTTGCTGGCCAATCAAGCACAGTGATACCATGATCATTAAACCAGGTATTGGTACGTTTGGCACTGTGGGCAGGTGCAAAGTCCTGCTGGAAAATGAAATCTGCATCTCCATAAAGCTAGGCAGCAGCGGGAAGCATGAAGTGCTCTAGAATTTCCTGGTAAAGGGCTGCATTGACTTTGGACTTGATAAAACACAGTGGACCAATACCAGCAGATGACATGCCTCCCCAAATCATCACTGACTGTGGAAACTTCACACTGGACCTCACGCAGCTTGGATTCTGTGCATCTCCACTCTTCCTCCAGATTCTGGGACCTTGATTTTAAAATGAAATGCAAAATTTACCTCAGACGGTGATGATTTGGGGAGCCATGCCATCTGTTAGTGTTGGTCCACTGGGTTTTATCAAGTCCAAAGTCAGCACAGCCCTCTACCAGGAAATTCTAGAACACTTTGTGCTTTCCTCTGCTGACCAGTTTTATGGAGATGCTGATTTAATTTTTCAGCAAGACTTGGCACCTTCCCACACTGCCAAAAGTACCAATATCTGTTTTTTTGATCATGGTATCACTGTGCTTGAATGGCCAGCAAACTCTCCTGACCTAAACCCCATAGAGAATCTGTGGAGTATTGTCAAGAGTAAATGAGAGACTGTAGACCCAACAATTCAGACGAGCTGAAGGCCGCTATCATAGCAACCTGGGCTTCCATAACACCTCAGCAGTGCCACAAGCTGATCTCCTCCATGCCACGCTGCATTGATGCAGTAATTCATGCAAAAGGAGCCCCGACCAAGTATTGAGTACATACTATACTGTACATGGACATACTTTTCAGTAAGCCAACATTTCTGTATTAAAAATCCTTTTTTTTATTGGTCTTCTGTAATATTCTAATTTTTTGAGATGCTGAATTTTGGGTTGACACTAGCTGTAAGCCGTAATCGTCAAACTTAAAATAAAGAAATGCTTGAAATATATCACTGTGTGTGTAATTAATTTATATAAAATTTATGAATTTCACTTTTTGAATTGAATTACTGAAATATATTTTTTTATGATATTCTAATTTTATGAGATGCACCTGTATATACAATATCACCACATATATTATGACTGCTTTTTTGGCACATGGAAACTGTGGGAATTTTGGGAGTATAGTTGTCCAATTTATATATTTCATTTGATATTTTTATTTTATTTATGAATTATGAGGCACTTTATGAATTATGGGATTATTGCTATATGTACATATTTTACATATATTTTGATTCTTTAAATTTAATTTTGTTTAATAACTTATTTGACGCATTATTTGATATTTTATGGATCCACTTATGAATTAGAAAGTACTTATATGCACTTTAAACACCTCTTTAAACACACCTCTTTGCCCTAAAGTGATATTAAAGACTGATTTTTTAAAAAAAAAATAACAAACATGTCATAATTACCTGCTCTGTGCAGTGCAGCCCCAATCCTCCTCCGCTCTGGTTCCCTGTCAGTGCTCCTGGAAGCTTGCTGTGGGGGCACCCGAGCAGGCTCACTCCCGAGCCACTGCTCTGTCTGTCCCTTCAGACACAGAGTGCTGCTCAGGCCCACCCCGTGCTCTCTCCTCATTGGCTTACTGTCTGTGATTGATAGTAGCAGGAGACAATGGGCAATAGCACACTACAACACATATGTATTTCGTTAGACTATTGGGGTGCCACTCAAAATGAATGGCACTGCAAAGCAACAATGCATGTAGCGGTAATAAGCTTGTTATTGCAATGCAAAGATGTAAATGGACCCTAAAAGGTAATTCATCTCTAGGTTTAATGCATAGCTTAGGGTGTCAAGGAAACAAAAATAACAGACAGATTTTTATTGAGCCTAAAATAACAAAACATAACAAAAATGGTTTCCTGCTGTGCCTGTTATTTGTTTACATCCTTGTGCAATGTTTTCACCTATTATTCAGAATAAAGAATGCCATGCCTAGATCTTGAAGGTCATATTAGTCATTCCAACTGATGAAATTACTGTTTTGCTTATTAGTCCAATGTGTTTTTGCTCATACATGCCTTTATATCTGTGTACATAATAATTTACAATAATTACAGGTTGCGGAAGCAATTAAAATATATTATGGCAGTTTGAGGTTAATACAGTATATTAGAACACCTATGAATGATTCTTTTATGCCTCTTTTAGGATTTCAGGTTTTGCTTCTAATGTGTATTTTGCACTAATGATATATTACATCATATGGAGGACACTTTTTATACAAATGTAGAATATAATACAACGTTCTTCAGGATTAGAGGAGAGGAGATTGCAAGCTGAAAATAACTGATCATTTCCTGAATTTGGTTTCAAACAGCATGTGTTTCTTATTAGTTATTTCACCAAACAGTGAAAACAAATGGGATGGAGCATCTTGTTTGGAGAGTTAAACATTCGTATGCAGATCTAAATCTGTAATTAGATAGCATATTTCTTAAAAAGGAAAGAAGGGCTGACAAAGCTGTGCATTACTCCCTCTCATTAAAAAAAACATACGTTTTAATTACACAGCAGTTCTGTATATGTGGAAGGCAAGCCGAGATTAAGATTCCATGGCCTAATTGAACTTTAGAAACAAAAAAATGGAATGTGTTACGCTGTTGGCGGCGTCCATCTCAGTGCAAATAATTAAGTTTGGCTGACTCTAACATTTAATTTGCAGTTGAAAGAAAAAAAAGCTTTTGAGTGATCTTGCTGTAATTGTTAAAAAATGATAAAAATACTGTATGTGATTATGAAAATGACTTCTTTTTTTTATTTATTTATAATAATATAAAACTTTCAGATGCATAATACCCATTTTGCAATCAAATAACCTTAGGCTACCTTTCAAACAATAAATAAAGGCAACAACAACATTGACAGCCTTCTATACTGCTACACTTGTCATGCCCAATTGTCTCCATAGACTTCAGTTCAGTGGATAGGACCTGTCTTAGGCCAGTAAGACCCCATACATACTATACAACTTTGGTTGTCTGAGTTCCTTTAGATTTGCCAAAGCCATGTAGTGCCAGGGCCTGTCTGATTTGCATACAAATTGAAACTCCTAAGGTTAGACCTCATATTATATGGTTTTGGTAAATCTACAGAAAATTGTATAGTGTGTATCCAGCTTTAATGTTCTTTATGACCCAACCTGCATTGGAACCTCACTCACTTTTCTGCAGCTTATGGATACAACACAGCATTGATAAGTACATCATTCATTAACATTATATGCAGGCTGTACAGTGCAATGGTATTGTCGCTGGGCTATAAAGTACTCATGTACTATTTGCAAAGCAGCCATGGTCATCTAATGCTGACTGAGGGATTACAGTTATTCCTCAAATACTTTTAATTGAATGAGTATTTCCAATTAGCAATAATCACATCTCAGATAAACCTCATTGGCTATGATACTGCCACTGTGCAAAATATTCAATGAGTATGTTAAAGTGATAGTAAAGGTTCATTTTTTTTTTGTTTGTTTTTTTAAATAACAAACATGTCTATACTTACCTCCTCTGTGCAAGGGTTTTGCACAGAGCAGCCCCGAACCTCCTTTTCTGGGGTCCCTCGCCGACGCTCCAGGCTCCTCCTCCACATCCAGTGCCCCCACGGTGAGCCGCTTTCCATAGGGGTAATGTATGGGCGCGCTCCCAAGTGCTGCTGCTGGGTCCATTGATGCAGACAGCAGGACTCGCCCCCGCCCCTGGCTCCCATGTCATTGGATTTGATTGACAGCAGCGGGAGCCAATGGCTGCACTGCTATTAATCTATCCAATGAGGACCTGAGACAGAGCTGCTGGGCTCGTTCTCGTCGCTGGAACGATCGGGCTCAGGTAAGTAAAAGGGCGGCTCTGGGGGCCTGCTGCACAACAAAAGGTTTTTCACCTTAATGCATGGAATGCATTAAGGTGAAAAACTTGGAGACTTTACAACTCCTTTAACTTCATTTACATTTGCTATTTTGGTGGTTGTTTCATTGCAGATATTATTGTTCCTACCTGTGTAAATTGTTTGTAGAAGGTCATCCACTCTAAAGCCTGGTACACACAACAGTTTTTTTTCCTAACAGCTCCGGTCCAGCGCTCTCCCCCAGGGAGCTGTTGTGTTCTGACAGGGGGACACCCCCACCCCAGCCAGAACACTCTGAGCAGTACTCTCTGCCATTGGCTGGGAGCGATGATCGGGAGTTGGTAGGCTGATGGTTTCCAGCATGCACGTCCGACAGAAGCCGGTCGAATGGCGGGCTTCTGTTGGACAGACCGACATACACACGGGCAGAATGTCGGCCTGTATTTTTTGTACTGGCAAATGTCTCCCGACAATCTCCCCGTGTGTACAGGGCTTAAGGCCTCATAGACACAGGATGAAAAGAAAAAAAAACCAAGCTGCACAACCAGTACCGACACCAGGAAAAAGCAGCTGTAAAAACGCTCTTCTAGAAGCATTTTGCATTGGCGTTAATGAGTGTTTAACCTTGTTTAGCCACTTTAGCATTTAGCAAAGTTTCTCTGCCCTCTTCTATTTTCCACTCCCAAATCCAATTACTACAGCTTAAAAATGCTTGACATGGCTTAATGCTGTATACAGCATTAACACGCGTTTAGCCGCATCAGGCGTTTTTACAGCTACTCTGCTGCTCCAGAACATGCTGGCCAATAACAACTTCTAAAAGCCTTTGTGTGCATGGACACATAGAATAACATTGAGTGGCATTTTTAACCACTTCAGCCCCGGAAGGATTTCCAGCTTTAGGACCGGAGCCCTTTTTGCGATTCGGCGCTGCGTCGCTTTAACTGAAAATTGCGCGGTCGTGCGACGTTGCGACCTTTAGGAAGGCCCCGACTTCACCAATTTTTACGGTGAGTTACAATAAGATACACAGGTACGTGTGTTTCCGAAAATCTTCAACAATAACCGGTCGTACAAGACCTCGTCGTCTCATCGACATTTTTGCGGACTACGCCGATTTGCGCACAATTACGACATATGTCGTAATTCGGTACAGTTCGTAAAAATTCGACATCATTAACCTAAACCCTCACCTTTTATCTTCTCCCGTCTCTTTGAAACGATTTACGATTTCACCGATTTGTTCCAATTTGTGAGTAATTGCGGTTACGTTTTACGAAGATCTTCTCGCAAAAATGTCGACGAAAAA
>BLSH010310417.1:144973-160609 GCA_018402905.1 Glandirana rugosa
GAGGTGATAACGTGCAATCGGAAGACGGACAACTGAGTCAAGCGGTGGTAAATGTAGATACAAACGTTGTGTTTTCACAATTATGTAAATACTATACGAGAGTTATGTCAACATATTGTCGGAATTCTAGTATCGGCTTATACACTTCGGTGATTCGACAAGTCATATAAAGGAACTTTGGTCATAGGTGTTTGTGTTAAATTAAATAACTTCTTTATCTAGATTTAAACCACAGTTTGTTGTTCGTTCTTTTTTCTCTAGAAGTGCGAGATTAGTCATTATTTATGACTGTATTGAGAGCATATCATAAATGTATTAACACTTTTGTGTTGCAAACATAGATGTAAATGGTGGCGAACTGAGTCAACAGGCAGAAGGCTAACGTGCAATAGTGGAGCCGGGGCAATGGATAAAACACACACTGAACAAGCCAAAAAAAAAAAGAAGTAAGGATAACTATCACACAAATTGCAACTGCAACGGTCTGAACCTCTTGCAGGAAAGATGTGAGGAGTATGGTTATTATTTTGCTAACAAGGTCTCCTCAATGACAGATGGAATTATGTCTGAAAAATCTGCAGAATTCCCAGGGTCCAGTAGAGCAGACTGCACACCAACAAGCCTTTGGACAACATTTGTTAGTGCTGATGTAGAAGAAACTGTGTTAATCATCAAAGAGCTCTGTCCAACTACATGGGACCTTTATCTAGGTCCAACAGGACAATTATTGGCATGCATTAGCCACATTAGTCCAGCAGTCAGTTTCCACATCAATGTAAGGAAACCATTATCAAGCCATTACTAAAAAGCAGATCCAGAGACCTTGGTCAATTACAGACTAATGTTAAACCGCCCTGGCTGATAAATAACAAAATCATTGACAAAATTCAATCTGGTTTCAGAAAAAAAAACAATGACTATTTATCGGTAGAGATAAGAGAGAAGGCCCCATCTTATGATCTTTCTGCTTCATTTAACACCACAGATTACCGTATATACTCGAGTATAAGCCGAGTTTTTCAGCACATTTTTTGTGCTGAAAAAGACCCCCTCGGCTTATACTTGAGTCAGTGTCTGTGGGTGATGAGTAGATTCACATTAAACAGAGCTGGGCTGCTTCTAAGAGCCGTTCTGTGCTTGTAACTGTGACTAAACACGTTGGAATGTAGAGAATGCTGAGAGAGGTGTCAGATTCTCAGCTTGATGTCGGCAGGTGGGCGGGACAAGCTGATGTTAGCTGTTCAGTCCCGCCCACCTCCTGATCTCAGTGAAGATCTGAAGCTCTCTCTCAGCATTCTTTGCATTCCAATGTGTTTAGTCACACTTACAAGCATAGAACGGCTCTTAGAAGCAGCACAGCTCTGTTTAATGTGAATCTACCTTACTCATCCCTTATGTGTTCTGGCTACAGTCTGTGTCTTGGCTAAAATCCCTGTGTCCTGGCTACAATACCTGTGTTCTGGCTACAGTCTCTGTGTCCTGGATAAAATCCATGTGTCCTGGCTACAATACCTGTGTTCTGGCTACAGTCTCTGTGTCCTGGATAAAATCCATGTTTCCTGGCTACAATACCTGTGTTCTGGCTACAGTCTCCGTGTCCTGGCTACAATCCCTGAGTTCTGGCTCCCTGTCCCTGTGTTCTGGCTCCCTGTCCCTGTGTTCTGGCTACAGTCTCTGTGTCCTGGCTACAATCCCTGAGTTCTGGCTCCCTGTCCCTGTGTTCTGGCTACAATTCCTGTGTTCTGGCTGCTGCATTTCCCACCCTAGGCTTATACTCGGGTCAATAACTTTTCCCAGTTTTTTGTGGTAAAATTAGGTGCCACGGCTTATATTCGAGACGGCTTATACTCGAGTATATACAGTATAACATCTTAGTGGGTTGCTTAAAGCTGCTCAGATGACACACAACTATACCTGTCTTTCAAATAAGACGCTGGTGACCCTGTGACCAAGATCAACAGGTGTCTTACAGACATACAAGGGTTGATGAAGATGAACTGTACCTGGCTGAAACCAACACGTTCAACTGCTTTAAACCTTGGGAATACAACTCTTATGTTCTCGGACCATGTGCACAGCCTGGGTCCAAGACAATGACCTATCAATTAAACAACAGGCATCAGCTGCCATCAGGCCTTCCTTCTCAAACAATCAAACATCTGATTCTAGCAGAGGATATCAGTATTAAAAAAGCTAATGATTGCTACTTTTAGATGTCTCTTAACTTGCTCTGTTTTCTTGTAATCTGTCCCATTCTGTGTAATGACGTCACCTGCGCATGCACATCTCTCCCCCTGAATCATGGCACGCTCTCTGTGCGGTTTGTCCATTGACAGGATGCCCTGTTTGTGATTTCTGCTCCCTGCAGCACTGCATTCAAAACCAGGGATGTGCGGTGAGGTTACTGACTGGTGGGGCACTGGCTAGTACCAGAGCCAGATACACACAGGTTACATACGCAGGAAAGTTAGAGCGAGAGTAATAATTCTAGCGTTAGAACTACGCTGTAACTCTAAACATGTAACCTGTAAAAATGTTTAAAGCATCTCCTATGGAGATTTTTAAGCACTGAAGTTTGGCACCATTCCACAACATTACATAGTTAGTTGGGTTAAAAAAAATCGAATTTTACCTGGATCAACTTTACCTATAAATGTTAGTACCCAGTTATATTATGTACATTTAGGAAAGAATCCAGGCCTTTTTTAAAGCAAGAAGCTGGCCAGAACCACCACTGGAGGGAGTCTATTCCACATTTTCACAGCTCTAACTGTAAAAATACCTTTCCGTGTTTGGAGATGAATAGTTAGGTATCTAGTATAGTTAGGTACAAGTGTGCGCAATTTTAAAGCGTCACATGCTAGGTATCTTTTTACTCGGCGTAACATCATCTTTCGCATTATGCAAAAAAATCTGGCTAACTTTAGTGTTTTTATTTTTTATTCATGAAACAGTTTTTTCCAAAAAAAAGGCATTTGAAAAATTGCTGCGCAAAAAACGTGTAACATAAAAAGTTGCAACGACTGCCATTTTATTCCCTAGGGTGTCTGCTAAAAAATATATATATATAATGCTTGGGGGTTCTGAATAATTTTCTAGCAAAAAAAATATGATTTTTACATGTAGGAAGAAGTGTCAGAATTGGTCTGGGTGGCAAGTGGTTAATTACCATAAGTAAGTAATATACAAATAATTATTATATATTGTTTTTAGGGTAATTTATTATATTTTCAAAAACTGTACTCAAGCAGGTGGCTTAACGGACAAATTACTGAAGTTTGAAGTTATAACTTAAAACCAGTAATTTCACAGTAAATAGATAAATAATAAATGATTATGTTATAACATATAGCATAATAGTGTATTATTTAGCTTGATTAGAAAAGTACCTTTTCAGCAGTTTTTTCCAAAAAAAAAGGCATTTGAAAAATTGCTGCACAAAAACCCTCTTAACTGTGTGAGAAAAACATGGGATTATGAGTAAATCTTATACCCATAAACCCATGGTTTTTCCTTGTAGTTAAGAGGGCTGGGCTGGAAGGGAGCATTTGTCTTTTAGACACATGCCCCCTTCTCTGACACAGCAGTGAGAGGACAGCCTCCACTGCAGCATTTTTATTGGACAGCTTGGGTCACTGGTTCTTTATCATCGTTCCAAGGCTCCAAGCTGTCCATTGAGCTCAGTGCCTCTGGCAAGAAGTGAGTGGCACTGTGAGCTCATCCTCTCAGTGTGCTGCAAACAGAGTGTGCCAGCTTGTATTTAAACTGGCCGCTCTGTATGTAGCTTCTGACAGGCTGTGCAAGGAGCCCCATATCTCCTGAACCATAGGTGATTTGAGCCCCAAATTTTGACAAGTGGTGGGGTAAGACTTCAGCTACATATCACCTGTGACCCCAGGTCACCAAGCCACAACCCTCAAAGTTCAATTGTTTTTTTTTATATATATATATTTTTTAAATATATGTTCATGGTAGGTGAGGCTCTGCCTCTCCTTACTGCACATCCCTGCTCAAAACCCACGAGACTACTGATTCTTTCAGAACTGCCTGCTACACTCCATGTGACTGTGTGACGTCACATGGGGTGTAAACCTGGGCATCGGACTGCATACTATAGTGATGATCAACCACAGCATACAGTGGCAGAGCACGGTTGCCATAGGAACATCGGATCAAAAACGTGGGTTGGCTAAGACACAATTACACAGGCACGAGGTTACAGCAAAGGCTAGATGAAAGGTCAGAAATACTCTGCAATGCGGACTCGGAAAACAATACCTAAGATGGCGCTGCCTTACCCCTGGAGACCAGTCACTAGTGGGGTACCACAAGGCTCTGTACTGGGTCTTGTTCTATTTAACCTATATGTAAGTGATCTAACTAAGGTTGGATTCACACCAGTCTGGTGCAAATTCCAGCCTGTTTGCTGCTGAGAACGAACTTAGCGGCTGCTGTCCTTTCTCACAGAGCAGCAGCTGCCCAGGGAGGGAGGAGGAAGTCCCGCAAACAGGGGAAAAGATCCCCATTCAATGCGGAGCCCATCTGCGGGTCATTGAACACAGAGGGCTGGGAATTCTGTTTTCTGTGCAATGTGGACTGCGGAATGTATTTTCAAGTGTCATGCGAATTGCAAAGCGGTGTAAGCCGCATCCAATTCGCATAGGTATGAACCCAGCCTTAAGGTTTGTTTGGCAAGGTATGTGGAGACTGCTGTTCAATATTTCTAAATGTAAAATAATGCATCTAGGGAAAAAGAATCCCCTTAGAGAGTACAGCATTGGGGGTACAGTGTTAGCCAGCACTACAGAAGTAAAAGATTGGGGGGGGGGTGCTTATTTCAGATGATTGCAAAATGAGCAAACAGTTTGACCAGGCAGTGGGAAAAGCAAATAGAATTCTGGGATGTATCAGTAGAGGGATCACCAGCAGGAGGAAAGAGGTTCTGATTCCTCTATATAGATCTTTTGTGAGACCTCACTTAGAATACTGTGTCCAGTTCTGGAGGAATAACTTACAAAAAGATATTGATAAGATAGAACGAGTTCAGAGACGGGTAACAAAAATGGTGAAAGGTCTGGGGGATAAAACATATCAAGAGCGACTTCAGGAACTTAATATGTACAGTCTGGAGGAAAGAAGGGAGAGGGGAGACATGATTGAAACCTTTAAATACATCAAGGGGGTGAATAAGGTTCAGGAGGGCAGTCTTTTCAATATGAAACTAAAATCAAGAACACGGGGACATGACCTCAAACTAACTAAAGGGAAGTTCAACACTAATCTTAGAAAGTATTATTTTACTGAAAGGGAGCTTGATGATTGGAATAAACTACCAACAGAGGTTGTGAGACAGTCAACAGTAAATGGCTTCAAACATGCTTGGGATAAACATAAATCCATAGTCAAACAACAAGGTTAATGGGAAAACAAATTAAGAAAAAAAAAAAAAAAGGCAGACTCGATGAACTACTCAGTGTTTTTCTGCCGTCACTTTTTTATGTTTCTATGGAGATGCAATTTTTACAAAAAATTAAGTAATATGCAATTGGGGCTGAATTACAACGGGTGATATTTGATAATAACTTAATATAATGGACTAGTTGAAAATCAGAATCATTTAATTTAAAGTGAACCTCTGCCTTGTCTATGCTAGGCAGAGGAACAGATGTTCCTTCATCAATCCTTTTAGCTGTAAGGAGCTAGGAAAAGTAGCCCTGAGTGAGCTAAAGTTGGATTTCCAGTCGGCGCTTACACTGGACTGTCTCCTCGCCCCTACTTGACAGTGCTAGCCAATCAATAAGCACCAATGCTATCACATGGGACTTTGTATCCAAAAGTATGAGCTTCATCTATTACTCCCATTGGCTGAACAGAGCAGTGAGGGAGCAAAAGAAAGGTGACTATGTGCTGCCAGGGACCAAACTTTAAAGCAAACCGGTAATTTTGCACTGGAAGGACAACTTGCAATGTTGCTTTAAAATAACCTCTAACTGGTATGGAGCTAAAGTTTTATTTATTTTTCTATCAACTGTACATGATGCACAAACTGACTAATTTGTTAATATGGTACTTGGCACTAACTCACTACAACTAATGAATATTTGACTCTTGGTAGTAGATGAATAAGGCCAACATTTCCTAAACATTCTGTAATTGTCATAGTTGTTTTGAATAGGGTAAAATATCCATTCTTCTCTATTGGGAGAATGTTATGTTGTATTTTAGTTGTCTTATTACAATAGTAAGTTAAGTAATGTCTCTCTATAAAATAGTAATGTGTAATGAAAAGTTTGGTAAATAGCTTCTTATTTTTTAATTTTACTTAGACAGCTAAAAATTTAATTTGCCTCATTAAACTTTTAAGCCTGGTAGCTCCTAAGGTAGAATCAGTGATGAAACATGTTCTGGCTAAGTAGAACTGAATATACAGCATGCATATAAGCAGAAATAAACTTGCAGAGTGTCAAGTGAATGAAATGTCTCTTTTCAGCATAATATGCCTAAGGCCTTGTATGCAGGTTTGCAAGATATTACTGGATAAGATAGAAAATATTGTTTTCTTTCCCTCAGGCCATTTCTGTCATAGCTGAAACAAATAAATTTAAGCCCATTGCTGTCAATAAATAACATTTTCAAGTCACAACAAAACCCTAGCTAAAGCATTGCAAAAATAGATGAAGGAACATCACATTATTGATGTAGGATTATTTTTATATTAGCATAGATCCTGCTCTATCATACTTATATTCTGTCGCACAGAAGATTACCACTGAGGCCATTTCTATACCCATGCCATTTCTGGGAGAAGAAATATAAACTTATGTTCTCCCTTTATGCAACCGACTAAAGCAAAAGTTGGTTTATAGAAAGATATTGATATTTGAGATGAAGCTGTTGTTGTGGAAGTTATGGGAAAATATGAACAATGTTCTGAAACCCACAATATGTTTCTTGTTCAAACATCTTTTTGAAGGATACATGTTAGATACTCCTCAGCTCTCAAAAGCCTGAAATGATAATAGGAGCGTGTGAATGATTTTTAAAGCACATCTCTGGGCAAAAAATAGCCCTCCCTCTTTCACCTGTTAAAGTGTTTAACTCACCTAAGTCCATTTTCCAGGTCCCTCACTGCCACTGTTTCCAGGATGGGTTACCAGTAATTCTGAGCTGCAGATGTGCCCACGCTGGGTGGCCTCTTTGCACTGACATCATCATTTGCAGACTCCCTTCTGGATCCTTAGAGGACTCTGGCACTGGCCCGCCAATGGAAGTTTTCCATGTCATGTAGGTAGTGACATGGACACCTGAAGAGGGATTCCCCCTCCTGTGCATGGAAGAAGCGAGAAGAATTGCGACCTGAATGTCCCTTAACAGCAGATTTGGGTAAATAAAAAGGGGCACTGATGTAGTTTTTTTTTTCTTTATAATTTTTATGCAGCAATTAGCTAGAGGGGTTCAGGGGGAGCCTGGAGGTCAGCTTTACATTTGAAACTATGAGAGTATGTCCAGTTTAAAAAGTGGTGGGAGGCATGTTCTCAAAGTTCTTATGCACGTGGTTATTTAAGATTTTAAGGCATAATGGGTTGACTCCCTTAAGCACCCTATATCTCTGATCGTCTGGCGTAAGATCTGGGAGAACGTGTCTAAAACCCCTAGATGTGTTCTCTACAAGGAAAACATTTACAAAATTCTTATGTACTAGTATAAAACCCTGACGCTTTTACACGCTATTAATCCATCTATTCCCGCAACATGCTGGAGATGTCTGGAGGGGGTTGGATCCTTGGCCCACATCTTCTGGTCATGCCCCCAAATACAGGGATTTTGGACCATCGTCCAGGAGATGCTGGAACAAGTCCTGGATACAAACCTTCTTCTGGACCCCATGCATTAGCTTTTAGGTCTTCCATTTAAGAATATACCGAAAAGCTCTAAAATTATGGCCACCCATATATTAACTGAGGCCAGACGTCTAATCCCCAGCCATTGGAAATCCGAGGAAGTGCCCACACAAACCCAATTAATCTCCATCGTGTCTGAGATAAGAGCTATGGAATACATAACAGCCCTAAGTGAGGACACTTTGACTAGGTTGAATAAAACATGGGGTGCGTGGGACGACTCTGCCTTTGGCCACCCTCACGCGCCCAACGCTGATATTGCACAAGTTTTCATCAACCCACAATGATAACTCCAACTAGTTGATTATTGCCTTTCTTCCTTATTTTTATTGAATGTTTTGTTGTTCTTAGCTCTATGTGTTATATCTAATTACACATGCTTTTCCAATTGTTAATTCTACTGCTAAACATGGCCAACTTGGTCATGCACACATGCTACAAAGGCACATATCACAAACTTGTATCTTCCTGTTGTGTTTTCAAGTTCACACATGTACTACAATACTCACCATGTTTAACCTGCATCTGATGTATTATTGATAATAAAACTTTAATATCGAAAATATTTAAGGCATATGCTATGAATCCCATGATACCGGAATTAAAGTTTAAGTTCACCTTTTGTAATTTGCTATGTTACACCTATATTCAGGGTGTAACATGTTACAAATGCACCAGTCCCTGCACCCCCGGACTTCCAGTTTTTGACAGCGAGCGAGGGATCTTCTCCCCCCACTCGCTGCCACAATCTAAAGAAAACATCTGGCAGAAACATCCACTCAAAGTGTTCTGAGAATGGGAAAACTACAAGTCCAGACGGACTGTCAGCTTGTAGTTCTCAATGAACTACCAGGACACTGTTGATCACTCTAGGTAGTTCATTGAGCTTCCTGTCAGAGTATAACTGCCTGCCTGTATTGGAGGTATGGGCAGACAGCTACACATACAGTCTGCAGGACTGAGACCTTACCCCCATGATCAGCAGATCAATGCTTTATAGGTCCCCAATGAAAAAATAAATAAATGCATATGTTTTTACTTGGAAAAAATATGTGAATTTATTATTTTTTTGTAAAAGTGAACTTATTTTTTTAACCACTTGCTGACCACCTGCACGAATCCCCAAAGGTGTACGTTGGTCTGTGCATGTGATACTGTAGGCGCGTGCATGCCGGTGGGAGCGTGCCTGCGGGTCCCACGGACTCGATGTCTGCCAGCAACCCGCAATCGCGGTATACAGAGGCAGAACGGTGATCTGCCTATGTAAACAAGGCGCATCCCCTTTCTGACAGGGGACATCTCAAAGATCTGCTGTTCCCAGTGATTGGGAACAGCGATCTCTGTGATGTCCCAGGCAGCCCATCCCCCCTACAGTTAGAGCACACCCAGGGAACACAGTTGTATGGGACTTGGCCTACCCACTGCTTAATAAAGGATACCATCTATACCTGGACAATTTTTATACCAGTTTGCCCCTTTTCAAGCATCTGTACCTTGTTAATACCCTGGCCTGCGGAACCATAAGGAAGAATAGGAAGGGCTTCCCACAATCTATTGTGAACAAGAGATTGCAAAAGGGAGAAAAAGCAATGTTGCGATGCAACAAAGTGCTGGCCTTGAGGTGGAGGGATAACCGTGATGTTCACATGATGTCCACCATCCATGGCGACACCACTGTTGAGGTTCCGAGAAGAAGTGGTCCCATTCAAAAGCCAACCTGCGTCCAAGAATATAATCTCTACATGGGGGGGTGGATTTCAATGACCAAATGATCCAACCGTATTTGGCAATAAGGAAGTCCCGGTTCTGGTACAAGAAGATAGCCCTTTATCTAATTAATTTGGCCATGTATAATGACTACATAATCTTCAGTAAATCCACAGAAAACCCTGCCCCCTTCCTAAAATTCATAGAAGAAACTGTCACGTCCCTCATTTATCCAGAAAGCCCCCCCCCAGAAAACCTTCGCTTCGCTGCGGTTAGCCAACTTCATGAGCGCCACTTCCCGGGCTCGATCCCCCCCATCTGAAACAGGCCGAAGACGCCAAAAAAGATGCAGAGTATGCGGCAAGAGAGGATTCCGTAAAGATACCAGCTTCCATTGTCCCCAGTGTTCCTCCAAACCTGGCCTTTGCATTGGTGAATGCTTCAGAGTGTACCACACATCCATAAAATATTAGCCCATACATTCCCCAATTTTTATCATCTGTGCTGACCATTTTCATGCTTCCCCAAATAACCATGCCACTTCCTTCCACGTGAACTGACCCTGGCCTGTTTTTTGACTATGCTTCTGCCTAACGTTTGGACTGCTTGCACGTGAACTGACCTTGGCTTGTTTTATCAACTACGCTTCTGCCCACTGTTTGGACTGCTTGCATGTGCACTGACCCTGGCTTGTTTTAGCAACTACGCTTCTGCCTACTTGTTATTGATTATGCTTTTGCCTAGCACTTGGACTGATCTATTGCCCTGCTACAGTAGGACACAGGGGTCTCACATATGTGAGGGGCACGGATGGAGAAAACAAACTTTTTGTTTACTCCAGGTTTTGTAATTTCCCGATTAGGGACTGGTTGCCCATAGGCTTCAAAGCGAAGGGTGGGAGAAGCCTCTACCCCTGTGCACAGGTCTTACCCGAATGAGGCCCTCAGCCTGCTGATGACTTACCGCCATCATGCCTTTGCCCTTGCTGCATGACCTGACCACACCTCTGCCTGCTACCTGGAATATGGAAGTAATTAGCTGTAGCAAGAGGCAGCATGTTTATGAAGGGCTGGAGAGCTGTACAGTGAGTGACTGCAGGTAACAATGTACCAGGACCAATGTTATGGCTGTGCTGGACAATTTCTATGGACAAATGCTTTGGCTGTGCTGACAATGTTCTTGTACTGACTATAGACAACATTCCTGCCAGCTGCCTGGATAACTACTATTGCCGTCACTAAGCACATCCCTGCCTGCTGCCTGGACCAATGCTCTCCTCGGTGGACACTACTAAAACCACAGGTAATACTTCTTTTTTACCCTTTCCTCAATATAACTTATTTTGGAGTGTAATTCTTGGTATGTACATGCTATTTGATGATGTGTGGTTCTCAGGAAATTATATGTGTAATTTATGTTCCTAGAACGCCTGATGGTACTATTTGGATGTTGGGCCTCTGTATGTGCCCAGGTTGTGTAAAAGTCTTACACATGTGGTATTGCCATACTCGGGAGGAATAGCAGAATGTATTTTGGGGTGTCAGTTTTGCTATGTACATGCTATGTGTTGGAAATATCTTGTAAATGGACTACTTTGTGTAAAAAAAATGCATTTTCATTTTTTTTCCACATTTTCCAAAAACTTTTGGAAAAAAATTACATGTTCAAAAGACTCATTATGCCTCATATATTATATGGTGTAGTGTTTGCTTTCCAAAATGGGGTCATTTTATGGGAAATTCCATTGTCCTGGTGCTCCAGGACCTTCAAAAGTGTAATAGGTGGTTGAAAAATGAGATGTGCAATTTATGCTCGTAGAACGTCTGAAGGTGCTAGTTCAATGTTGGGCCTCTGTATGTGGCCAGGCTGTGTAAAAGTCTCACACATGTGGTATCGCCATACTCAGGAGGAGTAGCAGAATGTATTGTTGGGTGTCATTTTTGCTATGTACATGCTATGTGTTGGAAATATCTTGTAAATGGACATCTTTGTGTAAAAAAAAATGCATTTTCTTTTTTTTCCCACATTTTACAAAAACTTCAGGAAAAAAATGACATGTTCAAAAAACTCATTATGCCTCATATATTATACGTTGGGGTGTTTGATTTCCAAAATGGGGTCAATTTATGGGAAATTCCATTGTCCTGGTGCTCCAGGACCTTCAAAAATGTAATAGGTGGTTGAGAAATGAGATGTGCAATTTATGGTCGTAGAACGTCTGAAGGTGCTAGTTCAATGTTGGGCCTCTGTATGTGGCCAGGCTGTGTAAAAGTCTCACACATGTGGTATCGCCATACTCAGGAGGAGTAGCCGAATGTATTTTGGGGTGTCATTTTTGCTATGTACATGCGATGTGTTGGAAATTTCTTGTAAATGGACGACTTTGTGTAAAAAAAAATGCGTTTCATTTTTTTTCCACATTTTCCAAAAACATCTGTAAAAAAATGAACCGTTCAAAAGACTCATTATGCCCCATATATTATACCTTGGGGTGTTTGCTTTCCAAAATGGGGTCATTTTATGGACAATTCTATTGTCCTGGTGATACGGGGCCTTCAAAAGTGTGATAGGTCGTCATGACATTAGATGTGTAATTTATGTCCCTAAAATGCCTGATGGTGCTTCCTGCATGTTGGGCCTCTGTATGTGGCCAGGCTGTGAAAAAGTCTCAGACATGTGATACTCAGGAGGGGTAGCAGAATGTGTTTAAGGGTGTAATTGCAAGTATACATATGCCATGTGAGAGAAATAACGTATTAATATGACAATTTTGTAAAAAAAAAATCTTCATTTTGCAAAGAATTGTGGGAAAAAATTACAACTTCAAAGAACTCGCCATGCAACTTACTAAATACCTTGGAATGTCTACTTTACAAAAAGGGGTCATTTGGGTGGTATTTGTGCTTTCTTGACTTGTTAGTGTCTCAAGAAATTAGATAGGCCTTCAGTACATCAGGTGTGATCAGGTGTGATCAATTTTCAATGATTGGCACCATAGTTTGTAGACTCTATAACTTTCACAAGGGCCAAATAATATACACCGATTTGGGTTATTTTTTACCAAAGATATGTAGTAGTATACATTTTGGCCAAAATTTATGAAGAAAAATCACTAATTTGCTAAATTTTTTGACAGAAACAAAGAAAAAAGCATTTTTTCACAAAATTTTCAGTCATTTTTTATTTATAGCACAAAAAAATAAAAAACCCACTAGTGATTAAATACCACCAAAAGAAAGCTCTATTGAAAAAAAGGAAACAAATTTCATATGGGTACAGTGTTGCATGACTGAGTAATTGTGATTCAAAGTGTGATAGCGCTGAAAGCTGAAAAATGGCCTGGACAGGAAGGGGGTTTTTGTGCCCAGTATTGATGTGGTTAATGTGCCAGTGACTAAAGTAGGAAGCTAGTAACTGCAATGATTAAGGAATCATGCGCTTCATGAAAATAAAAATAAAAAATATATATCTGCAAATAATGTGACCACAGAACATTTGGTTTTCAAACCAAATTATGTATCTAGCTCTTGTCTGCCTTTACTGCATAGATCTTTTAGATAATATTACACCCACAATCATCTAATATCTTACAGACTTCAGTTTCAGGATTATCATTTGATTTTTTGTGTTCCCCACGAGTGGCGGCTGGTGATTTTTTTTTGGGGGGGACAAACAACCACCCTTCCCCCCCACCCCGACAGGCACCCCCCCCGCTGTTTTGTTGGTACCCCATCGTAGCAGGTGGTGGCCAGCATGGTGCAGCGGCTCGGCTCCTCCTCCTCCTAGGTGTCCAACAGGATAACCTGTCCTTTCAGCCAATCGGATGTTGGGTGTCAAAACCTGCTTCCTGATTGGCCATGAGGAGGATCAGTGTTACAACATGCGCCCTTAATGGACAGGCCACCCCTGTCCCCCACAGAGACTATAATAAATGCATCGAGGTGTGCACAGTAAAATGAATCCATAAAAGTAGTGTAGCCAATCCTCTGGCTTTCCAATGACAGTTGGTTGAAAATTAGAATTCTGATAATAATATCTTGTTTATGGAGTTTCTTTGAGATGAGAAGCCAGGTTGTCTGCTTGCACTGTTTTGGATTTAAAGAGGACTATTGCAGTATATGTCTCATTATGAACTCACTGGTGGAAGTTTCTTCACAAATGACATTGTGGACTATTATGTGAATGTTATGATATGCACTTTTCACCTCTTTAAGGGCTGCACTTTTTTTTATTATTTATTTGTATAGTTTATCCTATACATAGTGTGCTGGCTGCTAACTTTATTACTTTTAGCGCAGTGATTACTTTTTGGGTTTGTTAATCAATATACATGTAAATAGACACAGTGTACAAAATTCTAACACGATTTGGCTAATACAGCCTTCCTCATAGCATGAAGCTTCACAATTGACTTTGTGGCACGCATACTTTTATGTATGTGTGTGAATAGAGTTGGCATGCAGTTGAAAGTTTAAGGTAAAGGTAAATACAACAGAAATGACACAAAAGAAAGATTGAAGAGACAGAAAATCAAAAGGAAGAGAGAGGAAGGAAGATTGATCAGAGAAGAAGGAAAAAACCTTTAACGATCCCAGCGCACAAACACCAGTACACATCTTTAGATCCTTGGTCTAGAAGGATAATTGCAAGTTTATAATTTGTTATTGTCCGTGACTATTTATAGTTATCTAAAAAAGCAAACCATTGTAATGTTCCTGAATGATATGAGATATCAACATTTGTGCACTGTTATGGATATCTATGCTTAGTCCATTAAAGCAGTGGTCTCCAACCTTTTTGGCACCAGGGAATGGTTTCATGGCATATGGTTGAGACCATACTACACTGAGGAGTCTCCCTGTTTTATATCCATTTTGGCTTTGAGGACCCATACATTTTTTATCGTGGACGGTGTGCTGGATCATCTTTGACTATTAGAGCAAGACACAGAGACTATCTGAGAGATACTTCTGGACCCCTGTCTGAGGATCAGAGATCCTACCAAGTGCTTTATGACCTTCCTGAATAAGGAAGGTCACTGGCTTTCTGGTAAGCCCCCATCTTATATCTGGTGAAGGTGTCACAGTGGTGGATGCATTATCACTGCGCCGTCAAATTGGCTTATCCATAATAAGAAACCAACTTTTTTGAACTGTTTGCACAAGGTCACTGGATGGAGGTTGTGGTGGACAGGTTGGGGGATGGGATATTCCGACCCCTTCACACCACAACCCACTTTACAGCACATTCCCCTCTTTATATCAGTGTACACAGTCCCCCTTTACATCCCAGTTCCCCCTTTAAAGCTGTCCCACAGTGTCCTCAGTTCCCCTTCACAGTCCATATTCTCATCACACACATTCCTGGATTGAGCTCTTAACCACTTGAATACAGGACGTTTATACCCCCTTCCTGCCCAGACCAATTTTCAGCTTTCAGCGCTCTCACACTTTGAGTGACAATTACTCTCTCATGCTACACTGCACCCAAACAAAATTTGTATAATTTTTTTTCACACAAATAGAGCTTTCTTTTGGTGGTATTTAAGAACCTCTGGGTTCTTTATTTTTTGCGACATAATTGAAAAGTGCGAAAATTTTGAAAAAAAAACACTTTTTTTTAGTTTCTGTGATAAAATTTTGCAAATAAGTAATTTTTGTCCATAAATTTTGGCCAAAACCTATTAATATGTTTAAAACAAACCCACGTCACATCGTACTCTCTCATTAACAGTGAGTTTCACACTCTCGCGACTTTCGACTTTTAACCAGACCCGTCCTTCCCCCATATTTGCAGGACATAAGTTCACCAATTCTCGAGTTAGGTCCTTACACACACTACTCTTATACCTGACACTTCCCCTTGACTCCTGTGACACCCTGTCGAAATTTCCCCCTTGACCCTACATTTCCCCCTGACACATGTGACTATATTTCTCCCCTTACACGACATTTCACCCAACACCACACTTCCCCAGCCTTATAGGGTAGGGGGTTGGACAGGTGGTGTTGGAGGTAGGTCACTGGAA
>BLSH010310417.1:162152-178185 GCA_018402905.1 Glandirana rugosa
TAACCGAGAAATGGGGCACTGGCCGACACAGGTTAGTGTCGGCCAGTGTTTGCTCGGAGTGCACGTGCGGCGAGCACGCGCGGGGACATTTGCACGCGCGGGGAACTACATTTGTTTGGTGCCATTGCTCGACAATGGCGCCAAGAGGGACAGTGTGTGGCTAGCACACACTGTCCCTCTAACGCCATACTCGGGTACTTTGATGGACAGGTGACAGGTACTCTGATGGACTGTGACAGGTACTTTGATGGGGTGGTGACAGGTCCTCTTTATTGGGGGGGAGTGATCAGTGTGCTTGGTGTACACAGTAGGCGGTAACGAGCTGTTACCGCAATCTCCCTGTCACACACGATCGGTGTGTGACAGGGAGAACCGCGGTAACAGCTCGTTACCGTGGTTTGTTTACATCAAGGGGCGCGCACGTTTACAGGGGCGCGCACGAGCGGCGTGCACGTGAGGCTCGTTTGTGACCGGCTGTGATTGGACACAGCCGGTCACGGGGTAAAGAGCCAATTTTATTGGCTCTTTACCCCGATCTGGGGGGGACACAACCCCCCGGCAGACGAGCGATCCGCGATCGCCGCTGTGCGGGCCCCTGGGGGCCCGTAGTAGCGGCGAGGAGCGGAGGACGTCATATGAAACTTTACTTGCTACATGTAAATAGACACAGTGTACAAAATTCTAACACGTTTCGGCTAATACGGCCTTCCTCATAGCATGAAGCTTCACAACTGACTTTGTGACACACATACTTTTATGTTTGTTCGTGTATGTGAATAGAGTTGGCATGTAGTTGAACGTTTAAGGTAAAGGTAAATACAAGAGAAATGACACAAAAGAAAGATTGAAGTGACAGAAAATCAAAAGGAAGATTGATCAGAGAATAAGGAAAAAACCTTTAACGATCCCAGCTCACAAACACCAGTACAGATCTATAGCTCCTTGGTCTTGGTCTATTTACTGTTTACCTGAATTTATTACACATTCATGGCAGCCAATTCACCTAAGGACTGGGGGGGGGTTTGGGGGTTGCGGTGAGCTGGGGGAGGATGGAGGCTGTGGTGGACAGGTTGGGGGATGGGATATTCAGGCCCATTCACACCACAATCCACTTTATAGCACATTCCCCTCTTTATATCAGTGTACACAGTCCCCCTTTACATCTCAGTTCCCCCTTTAAAGCTGTCCCACAGTGTCCTCAGTTCCCCTTCACAGTCCATTATCTCAACACACATGTTCCTGGATTGAGCTCTTAAGGTACCGGTTGCTGTAGCAACCGCCAGCTGGATACTGGAACCTGTACAATAATGTAGATATTCGCCAGCACACCAATAATGTTTCGGAGCCACGCATTAAATTGTATTAAATAATTGCACTTATACTTTGGTGTGCTGGCGAATATCTACATTACAATTCCCCTTCACATCACAGCCCCCCTTTACATTACAGTGCAGTTCCCTTTACATTAATGTAATGGAGACTGCTGTGTAAAGGAGGCACTTTAATGAAAGGGGGGCTGTGATTTAAAGGGGACTGAACGATAAAGGGGGCACTGAGATATAAAGGAAACTGCACTGTTAAGGGGGATTGTAATGTTAAGGGGGCTGTGATGTAAAGGGGGCACTGTGATATAAAGGGGGCTGCACTGTAAAGGGGGCACTGTAATGCAAAGGGGGCACTGTGATATAAACAGCCTGCACTGTAAAGGGGGCACTGTGATATAAAGGGGACTGCACTGTAAAGGGGCACTGTAAAGGTGCCCTTTTACAATGCAGTCCCCTTTATATTACAGTGCCCCCTTTACATCACAACCTCTCTTTACATTACAGTGCCCCTGCAGTCTGCCCCTCCCCTTTCCTCTCTAACATCAATCTCTTCCTCCCCTGCTCAGGACTTTTACCTGCAAGGCAGAGGCTATTAACAGTCTATTTGTCCTCTCCCAGCTCCTCTGTTCGCCAGCCCGGGCGACAATGTCATCCTATCAGCAGGGCAGGGGCTCTCTATTCTGATTTGCAGCTCCTCCCTCCCCCTGCTCTGCAGAAGGAGAGCAGCAACCGGGGTCTGTGATGGGCCTGTGCGGACTGCGGTTGCCGCACATCTCCTGCTGTGCAGCCCGGTCAGCAACAGGCCACGGAATGGCACCGGTCCATGGCCCGGGGGCTGTGGACCCCTGCATTAGAGAAAGCTATCAATAGACAATCTAGAGACAATAATTTGTATGTCTGAATTAAAAATCCTATTCAAAATCATTTAATCATAGAGCAATGCCATCATGTGCGATCATTACCTACCATGTACCTGTCTCCCTTTGATGCAAAACCCCAAGTTTGAGCCAGGTTTAATTTACAGTGCATACCAATATTGGAAGGATAGGGGTTTCCCAAAGATTGAATCGTTTGTGAAGTGTAAGGCAGAGCTGATCTCCTGTAATAAACTGAAGGATAGGTTTGAGAGATGAAACTCAGCTCATTATTATTTCAATCCTGGAAACTTCCTTAAAGTATAACTAAAGGCAAGACATTTTATTTAGTTTTGGATAGCGTGGAGAGGGATTACAACATTTGTCAGTTTTTATTGCTGTCTGTGCCCCCGTTTAGGAGATTCAACCTCTTCTTTGTCCTGTTTACCATTATCATTGAAAGTGAAAGTAAAAGAAAATCCCAAAGTTTGGGTTGTCCCCAAAATTGTAATAGAGGGAAAATCTTCCAACTAGTTCTGGTGAGCTGGGGGGTCCCCAATGAATTCCCGGGGATTGCCGCTCACTTCCTGTTTGGCTATAGGACAGGAAGTGAAGGGAAACCTAAGAAATGGGACACAGGTGGCAAAAAAAATCTGAAAGAGGCTATAACTCTCACTTGCTCTATTCAAAATGAAAAACAAATGTTGCCCATAGTTCTACTTTAAGAAGAATTAATATTTAGAATTTTTCCACTAAGATCTATTAATGCCATGTTTTTCGAGTCAGGTGTTAATGGGATGGATGATTGCTATGATGCAAAATAGAGAAGTTCTTCCCACATATAATGGAAACAGGACATTTTGTGTTAACGTTTATATATCAGTAAGTTCACAATAAGCTCTAATGTGAGAGCATAATAAATGCTAATTTAAATCACATAATATATGAATGATGTAAGATTAGAACATTTTGGAATTTTGGTGTAAGTTTGTGCAGAAATATCCACTTCAGCAAATAGTACAATGTTATTAAGGTACTATGAACTAAGTGTTTGATGTTTTATGGGGAGTAGGATGTTTTTCTTTGTATGATGAAAGCGTGTCAAATAAAAGATAAAAAGGAAAGAAAAAATCTATCTGTGCCTCATTTTCTCTACTCAGCAATATATTTCTGGAATGTAGTATGAAATCTGAGAAAAGCAACTGGTAATGCAGGTGGGTTCCATGAAGCGTTGCTTATCAATATCTTGGCAGGCCTCTTGTTTTTCTACATTGACTATTGGTATTCTGATTCAGATCTATTCCCCTGTCTTCTATATAAGTGAGTTTGTTATAATTAGAGTTCAATTCAGAATAAATAAGGAAAATGCTCCAGGATTTTTTAGTCACTTCTAGTTGCAGAAGATCTTGCAATATCTTACCTATGTTTCATAGATTCTCCAAGTCTCTTCAGAAGAAGTGGCTTTTAGAAGCTAGGAAACATCATCAACATTACAGAACAAGTCCAATTTAATGTGACCAACTACTAATAGTTTGTTGGAGTTATAGTTGGCAATTCTTAGAAAACCCTTATTGAGCCAGTGATGGGATTAACATTTATTTAAGCCCAGTATGAGGGCTGTCTTTTTCTAAAGATGAAGCTACCAGGCTATGCTTAGGCTTTAAAATATATTTTCAGAATAAAAAAATAACATAAATCATACAAATGATAAAATGAAGGGAACATACTATGTTTTTTTTTTGTTAACCATTTCCCGCCCGGCCTATAGCAGAATGATGGTCGCATGGTGGTTTCGTTATCCTGACTAGACGTCATATGACATCCAGCAGGATAACATGCGACCACGGGCGCGCAGCACTGCGATCGTTGGTGTGGTGTGCAACTCCAATCGTGGTAAAGAGCCTCTGACGGAGGTTTTTTACCACATGATCAGCTGTGACAAATCACATAGTGCAGGCTCACCGCTCAGAGGGCAGCACAGCTCGTGTGGATCTGGTGTGCTGACTCACAAGGGCAGGTGCAGGCTGATGAAGCAATCAAGTAGTAACAGCAACAAGGTTGGAAGTAGCTGCACTCAAACGATCCAATTTCCAAAAACGATTTTATTGCATCAAAGGGTGATACAGACAATGAACAGAAGGTCCAGCTGACGCGTTTCACACTCTACAGTAGGTTCGTTGTCTGTATCACCCTTTGATGCAATAAAATTGTTTTTGGAAATTGGATCGTTTGAGTGCGGCTACTTCCAACCTTGTTGCTGTTACTGTGACAAATCACAGCTGATCACAGTGTGAACCAGGAAGTGCGGGTAAACAGCTTTCCTCGGTTTGCACTGACAGAGAGAGCCAGTCGGTGGCTCTTCTGTCAGGCGGGAAGTCTGTGCTGATAATCAGCACATTGATTATCAGCTCAGCCCCCATCAGAGGTACCCACCACATGCCAATCAATGCTCATCAGCTGCCAACCAGTGCCCACCAAAGTGCCAGTCAGTGTCCACCAAAGTGCCAACCAGTGCCCATTAAAGTGCCCATCAGTAATGACTGACAGTACCTCCTCATCAGTGTTGCCTTTCAGTGCCATCTATTAGTGCCCATCAGTGCCGCCTGTCAGTGCCCATCAGTGCCACCTATCAGTGCCCATCAGTGCTGCCTATCAGTGCTGCATATCAGTGCCACCTATCAGTGCCCATCAGTGCTGCATATCAGTGTCGCCTATCAGTGCCCATCAATTAGACATATTAGTGCCTCCTCATCAGTGCCCATCAGTGCCACCTTATCAGTGCCAACTCATCAGTGCCCATCAGTGCCGCCTAATCAGTGCCCATCAGTGCAGCCTCATCAGTGCCCATCTGTGAAGGAGAAAACAAAATTTTATAAAAGAAATGAAGAAAAACTTTTTTAAAAAATTTCGATTTTTAGCAAAAAATAAAAATCCCAGTGGTGATCAAATACCACGAAATCAAAGCTCTGTTTCCGCAAAGAAAATGATAAAAATTTAGTTTGAGTACAGTGTTGCATGACCGTGCAATTGTTATTCAAAGTGTGACAGCGCTGAAAGCTGAAAATTGTCCTGGGCAGGAAGGGGGGAAGTGCCTGGTATTGAAGTGGTTAAAGTGACATTAAACCTTAATTTGTTTAAAATTAAAATAACAAACATGTTATACTTACCTGCCCTGTGCAATGGTTTTTCACAAAGCTGCCCCAATACTCTTCTTCTGTGGTCCCCCTACGGCACTTCAGGCTCCCCCTCTTCTGTGAGTGCCCCCATGGAAAGCCGTTTTCCATGGGAGCACCCATGTGGGCTCGCTCCCGAGCCGCCATGTCTGCGTCTATTGACACAGAATGGGCGGCTTGGCCCTGCCACCGCTCCCATATCACATCATTTGATTGACAGCCATGGGAGCCACTATTATCATTCTGCCCAGTGAGGAGGGAGACAGTGGCAAGAGCCGCTGCTCTCGTGTACATCGCTGGATCAGATCGGGATCAGTTAATTATAAGGTTGGAGTGGGCTGGGGGGATTCTGCAGCACAAAGGTTTTTTTACCTTAATACAAAGAATAACTTAAGGTTTTAGAAGCACTTTAAATACAACTAAATCCCTAGGTCTATAGGTTTTGGTAGAAGAAAAGAACTTCAAATAAACTCATTCAGGAAGAGACAGAGAGAAGCTGAATTTTTTAGCAACTTTTAATGTGATTGCAAAGCTTCATTTTTTTTTATAACAAACAGGTATATACTTACCTGTTCTGTGCAATGGAATTTCACAGAGCGGGCACAAACCTCCTCTTCTCAGGTCCCCCACTGGCGCTCCTGGCTTCTCCCCTCCTCCACTCTGGCGAGAGCTCCTTTAGTGAGCCGCTTTATATAGGGGCACTGGTACAGGTTCACTCCTGAGTCGGGCTCTCTGCATCTGTAGACACAGACAGAGGGATTGGGCCCCGCTCTGTCACTGGCTTTGATTCTCTACTTCTAACTCTCTACTTTTTCCTCCATCACCTCCACCCAGTAACTCGCTCACTGCTCACGAAATTGAAAAACACTTCAAAAACAAGATTGATGCAATTCTCCACTGCCCAAAAATCTAACCCATGTAACATACCCTATACAATTTCACTCTCAACACTCTCCTCTTTTGACCTTGCTACTAAAGGTCTCTAAAGTTTTCTCAGAAGGCTGCCTTACCACCTGTCCCCTGGATCCTGTTCCCTCACATCTACTACGGTTACCCTTTTCTTCTATCTTATGTTCCCTCACCCACATCTTCAATCTCTCCCTCTCTACTGGCACCTTCCCCTCCCCTCTAAAACATGCCCTGATCACCCCCATTCTTAGAAAGCCCTCATTGGATCCCACTAGCCTGAACAACTTAAGACCCGTCTTGCTCCCGGTTGCATCGAAACTTTTAGAATGCTTAGTCTACAACCGTCTTAGCTCCTACCTCATTAACATCAACCTTCTTGACCTCTTACAGTCTGGCTTTCGCTTGCTACACTCCACTGAAACTGCACTACCAAAGCTCACTAATGACCTACTAAATGCTAAAACCAATGGCCACTACTCCATACTCATACTACTCAACCTCTCTGCAGCCTTTGATGCTGTTGACCATCCCTTCCTCCTCAAAAACCTCCACTCTCTTGGCCTTCAAGACTCTGCTCTCTCCTGGCTCTCCTCCTACCTGTCGGAGCGCTCCTTCAGTGTGACCTATAACTCTGTTTCCTCCTCTCCACTTCCTCTTTCGGTTGTTGTACCTCAAGGTCCTGTCCTTGGGCCCCTTCTCTTCTCCATTTACACCTCCTCCCTTGGTCTGCTAATAAACTCCCATGGCTTCCAATACCACCTCTATGCTGACGACACACAAAACTATCTCTTTACTCCTCACCTCACTCCTTCACTCTCCTCTCGCATTACTAACTTACTAACTGACATATCAGCATGGATGTCACACCACCAACATAATTTTCCCTCCAGCCCATGCCCCTCCCCCTAAATTCTCTATCAAGATCAATAATACAACTATCAGTCCCTCCCCTCATGCTAAGGTACTAAGTGTAATCCTAGACTCAGACCTGTCCTTTCAGCCTCAAATCCAATCACTGTCCAAATCGTGCAGACTTCACATCTCCAAAATATGTCCCTTCCTAACATTTTTGACACTATTAAGCAACTTATTCACTCCCTTGTTATCCCTCCCCTTGACTATTGTAACTCCCTCCTAATTGGCCTACCTCACCACAAGTCTATCATGAATGCTGCTGCCAGACTCATCCACCTTACCAACCGTTCTGTGTCCACCACTCCTCTCTGCCAATCCCTCCACTGGCTTCCCATTTCCCAAAGAATAAAATTCAAAACCCTAACCATAACATACAAAGCCATTTACAATTCTGTCCCAAGCTACATCACCAATCTTATCTCCAAATATCACCCAAACCGTCCTCTTCGCTCCTCCCTAGACCTTCTGCTCTTTAGCTCCCTTGTCTCCTCCCCCCATGCTTGTCTCCAGGACTTCTCCAGAGCCTCTCCCATCCCCTGGAACTCTCTACCCCAATCCGTCCGTCTATCTCCTACTCTGTCCACTTTTAGGTGGTCCCTGAAAATGCATCTCTTTAGGGAAGCCTATCCTCCCTCCAGCTAACGACAGAATCTTCTACTCCCATCATCAGTTCATCCCTCACAGTCCCTACCTTTTGTTTCACCAGCCCTCCCTCTTAGATTGTAAGCTTGCAGGAGCAGGGTCCCTCTAACCCTCTTGTTTTGAATTGTACTGTTGCTGTACTGTCTCTCTTTATATTGTAAAGGGCTGTGCAAACTGTTTGCGTTATATAAATCCTGTATCATAATAATAATAATAATTGACAGCAGTGGGAGCCAATGGCTCCCTCTGCCCCAGCAAACCCTGTGAGACCAGGAAGTGAGGGGAGAGAAGAGCTGCAGATGTGCCCAGGGCTGAATGGAATGAGGGCAGATAAGTAAGGGGGGTGAGCAGGGATACTGATGCCTAAACATTTTTCACCTTAATGCAAATAATGCAACAATATTTAGGCTTTAGAACCACTTTCAGTACTTTGTAGGTAGTCTTATTTTTTTTGGCCTGCAAAATGGCCAAATTTAAGAAGCAAAAAGATAAATAATTATAATATGTTACCAACAGAATGTTCAATGCATTTCTAGAGGAAGTTGAAATATTTTTATTAAAAAAAAATTACTAAGAAATAGTTAGTAAATGGTTTAGGATTGAATGGGAAGGTTGGGGAAAAAATACAGATGGGTTGAAAAAAATCCCCCCCCCCCCCCCGAATAGCTGATGTAAATGGTGAAAACATTGGAATGGAATAAAAATAAAAACATTTGAACAATTGACAGCTGAAGGGTATAGTACAGGGGTCTCAAACATGCGGCCCTCCAGCTGCTGGGAAAATACAGGTCCCATGAGGCATTGCAAGGCTGACAGTTACAAGCATGACTCTCACAGGCAGAGGCATGATGGGTAGTTTCGCAAGAGCTGGCGGACCGCCAGTTTGAGACCCCTGGTATAGTAGATATTTTAAATTAGACATAACATTGCATTCAGCAGCACCAGCATGCTTCATGTGTTGCCCTTGAAGCCAACAAAGACCGCTTTCATACTGAAGTTTGTGCGTTAGCCGGCCGTTTTTTTTAAGGTCACGTGACAACGTGACCTTAAAAAAAATAAGACCCGTTTCGCTGTGATTTCAAATACGTTTTAAGGGGCTTTGGAAGCGCTGCCCATTCATTTCAATGGGCAGGGGCATTTTTGAAGTGCTATTTATAGCTCTCCAAACATGCCCCAAAAATGTTGCTTGCAGGACTTTTTCTAACGTCCCGCAAGTGCTATGGGTGATAGCACCCATTCAAATGAATGGGAGGCAGTTTTCAGGCACTTTTTCAGGCACTATTTTTAGCGCTAAAGTGCCTGAAAACTGCCTCAGTGTGAAAGAGGTCCTTTAAATGTAAGAAGAAAGGCATGTGGAAAGCTTTGTATTACACAAAAGAAGAAAGGAAGGGCCGGAAAAGAGGAAAATACAGTTATTAACTTGTTGGATCCACAAAGCAACTTATATTTTTTTCAGCGTTTGCAACTTATATACAACCTAACCTACAATCCTTTTTGAACTATAAGCAAACAATACATTTCCTAAAGACATATAGCAACAGCAAATTTTAATTACCCAACCTAAGCTCTAGGGAAAATTAGTGCAACTGGCCTTAAAAAGTGCACAGTTTATTTACCTTTAGTAAATCAACCCTATTGTCAACAATTTAGAGCTAATGGTTTGGCTAAATCAAGTTTGCTTGGTGAAACAAATGCTTTAGAAAGCCGAATACAGGCAAGCTTATGATTTGCCATCAAAAAATAGTCCACTTTATAAAACAATCGCCCACAGAGACATTTGAAACTGTTAGTGTTGCCTGGAGGCATCTGCAGAGAGCTGTATTAAGAAAATAATTCAGGCCTCACCCCATACATGAGTATTTTTTTTTCATTCAACCAATGGGTTGAATGCAAAAAAAACGCTTTGATTCCCCCATCAACAAATTCAAGGTGGATGAGGGAACCCTCCCCACTGAGCTACTGTATTCTGACAGTGGATAAATTATCCCACCATCAAGATACAAGACTATGGACAGTGGTACTGACCGAGGAGGGAAAATCTGACAGGCTGGTTGTACAGAAGTTGAACGGGATATCGACTTCTGAACAACCATCCAGTCCATCGAAACTCTGTCGGTCCATGCAAAACTGGCAGAATTTCAATCCATGTATGGTAGGCTTAAATATCCTATGTCTTTGCGTCACGTCCAGCTGTGACGTAATGTCTGCTGGGTTTTGCATTCTACAGACCAGGAAGCACTGAGAGCCTCCAGCACCCCTGAGAGTCGGGACCTGAGCCCATCCAATCCCCCTAGATGTAGACCGGAATTTGTGCTGGCAAGGACCTGTTTTTCTGGGCTACATGTTTGATTTGACACTACCTTTGTGAGTAACACTCCTTTATTTCCATTAAAGTTACTATATTGCTACACGTAGCAGGCGCTTGTGTCTCTCTCACTCCTTGTACCCATATAGAGTTGCTTCTTGCCTCTGGATCAAGCTGCCCCGAAAGTGAGCTTCATCACACATGGACTGTTTCTGCTTATGCATAATTTGTGCATAATTTGTCTATTGTGAACTTTAGTCACCCTTATTAGTCCCCTATATTTAAGCCAATCTCTGTTTGTATTCTTCAAAATGGGTTACTTTCTTGCCCAAAATGTAAGCTATAAAATCCCAATCACACTCACCTTTTTTAGTCTTGTCTTTGCATGGAAACTTTTTTGGAATTTTTTTTTAACCTTTATTCATTACATAATAGGTATTGATGGGCCCTTCACCTTCAACATCTGATTGGTCTACACCAGTGATGGCGAACTTTGGCACCCAAGATGTTTTGGAACTACATTTCCCATGATGCTCAACTATGCTGCAGAGTGCATGAGCATCATGGGAAATGTAGTTCCAAAACATTTGGGTTGACTCCGCGAGTGTGCAAAAACCCCTAACGCTAGGTAGATGGAAGAATATATGTATCTTGGGAAAAGATTTCTTCCACAACCACCCACTATAACAGACTAGGGATGAGCTGAACATTCCAACTGAATGTGACAGCTTTGTGTGGTCAATGGTTGTTAAGGAAGCAGCAATTGCCTGCACCTGCTGCATCCTTATCAACCAATGATGTCTCCTGGTCCATTCACTTAAATAGCTTGAATTCACCGGCTGCATAAATAAAGCAGTGGGGATAAGGGTGCAGAAGAGCCTGGTATAAATTACTGGGGAACCCCCCACAAGGTTTTTTTGTGTGGGGCCCTCTATTAACATCTATATCAGACCCTCATCAAAGATAAGAAGCTATTATCAATTAAGAAAATCCCTAGCCTAGTAAACAAAGGAGCTGGGAATAGTCTAAAAAATTGACTACTCATTTAAAAAAATGTAGTATGTAAATTAAAACACAAACAGTTTTTCACAAGTCCTTTAAAAAAAAAAGTCCCACAATGAACATCCATCATCAATAACATCATTTGATGTTGTAAATCCACATTAGTCATAAAGCCTATCACTCATCAACCTGCTGAAAAAAAAAGCTGCAGTCCATCTTACATCTTCTCTCACTCTGAAGAACAGGTCTAGTGGATAACAGCTGATGTATACAAAGAGGCAGAGTCTCCCAAGTGATGTCATTGACCATAGATAGACATGACAATAGCACAAGCTGCCTGTCCATGGCTAATCAAAAACACCTGGCCATGCCTGCCACAGAAACATGCTGATTTGGGCCCTGTATGGCTCTAATCAGCCATGTACATGAGCCCTTACCGTCAATCTCTAGACTTAATTATGTTTTTTAGTTTGCTTTTGTTCACTTTCCTTTTTTTATAGTTGCCACTTGTGAACTGTCACTTTTTTCTAAAGTGACCTTGTTACCACAAGCTCACTTTTACAAAAAAAAAGCCCACCTGTAAAAGAAGCATTTATTTATCTACCTTTTAGATGGTCCATGTAAGGAAAAGCCATCACTTTTCTGCTCCCAGCTGCTGTAAGTATTCTACTGTCAGGTGAGTCTAATGTTTGCTCCCCCTGCTGGCTACTGTGGTTAAGGTGGAGGAATCACATTGGCTAGCGGGGGGAGTATACATTCAACTCATCCAACAGTTGAATACGTGCCACAGTTGGGGAGTGGGAAAGGGGTGGCTTTTTTTATATGGGCCACCAGCAAATTAAGTGAATTAACACTTCTCATAGGTCGGCTTTTTTTTGTAAAAGTGATCCTGTGGTGAAAATACAACTTTTTTGTTTTTTACAACTTTTTCCACTGTCTGTTTTTGTAAATTTTGTGGCTCAAAAACAGATCCAAGATAGTTAAAGAGCTTCTGTAACCATTTACAGGACAATGAACCCTAAGGCTGCATTCACACTATAGCCTTTTGAATCGCGAGCTGATTTGCCACGAATCTGACAGTGCCGATGTGTGAATGATAAATCGCATTTGAGATGCCATTCATATGAATGACACCTCAAATCGCGGTGTGGGTCTGCCGCGATTATCGTGCGATAAACCGTGCTATTTTTGGGCGACATGCGTCCCGCGATGCGGGCTGCCGCGATTGCAGAACGATTTATCAAGCAACAATCAGATCAGACCCGCATTGCATATGTAATTATAAATACATTTCAGTCAAGTAATGATTGAATGATAGGAACATCTATTTATGTATTTATTACAGGTACATAACGCTGACAATTTATACCACGCTTTACATATACTGTATGTTGTACATTCCCATAAGTCCCCACCCTCTAGGATCCTACAATCTAAGGTCCCCAAGTCACATTCATGCATACACATGCTACGTCTAATTTTAGACAGGAGCCAATTAACCCAGCATGGCTTTAGAGTGTGGGAGGAAACTGGAGTACCCAGAGGAAACCCACGCATATCAATATACGGTATATGCATACATATTTAATAATAATATGAGATATGGGTGGAATGCTGTTTTTTCTGCATGCAAGAAGACACAGAACAAAATACAGACTACCAATAGAAACCAATCAGAATAGACTCTTCATTTGCCTGCTAGCAGCAATCTGATAAAAGCTGATTTCTGATCAGCTGCCAATGGTAACATATTTTTTTGATTTATATAATTAAATTTAGGTTTTTATATTTTAATACCTAAAATATCATCTAGGAAAGGCATGTTTTTTCTTGTAATGTTACATTATGTTCTGTCTTTCTGTTCATTCCTATTAACGAGAACCATTAAATGTTCAGTGTATTTTCTCATCCCTTCCTCACTAATGCCTTCTAGATGATTCACTAATAGGTGAGCTACTCTAACTCTATCTTTACTTTGCAGTGATTTCAGGATCATTTACATAATTGGTAGTCTGCAAACAAAGGGACTAGGCATAATTATTTATATTGCATTAACCTCAACTAGTCTCTGTGGTTGCTCGGACTGAATTTCCTAAAGGTGACATTAAGTTCCACTGAGCAGGCTGTGATCTGCTTTTTTGTAAAGAATACATTTATTTGTAGAACACTGCAACTTATTTACTTCCAGTTAATGACCACTGTTCTTTGGAGTAATTTAATTATTCAACTGAATTTATACTAAGCAGAGTGTGGCATGGATAATAATAGCTCAGTTATAAAATATTGGAAGGCAAAACTAATTGAAAAACTAATTTACATTTAGGATCAATTTATCTAGGCTTTCTGTTTTTTCATTCTGTAAGAATATCTTATACTCCCTCTAGTGGTATGCGAGTATACATACATTGAGCAAAAGACAAAACACGCGTGTAAGATGGATAAGCTATTCACACTACGTGCTATGCAATCCCTCTAATTTACTAGAGTAGACAGTTCCTGTGTCAGTCAGTAGATTTAGATGTTTATTAAAGAAAAATCATTTTGCAAGGTGCACAGTTGCTCAGGTCCATGCTTACTGTTTATTAAAACCGCACAATAAAAAATGGAGAACTAAATTTGTTGACCAAAGTGACCACTAAGATATCTTTTTTTCATTTATTTAAAAGAAAAAGAATAAAAGATTAAGCCATATGCTTTATATGTTTTTTTTTTTACCTTTTTCTGTGTGAGCAGGTTTAAGATTTTTTTTCCTTTTCCATTTTTTTATTGGTTCAACTAGATGGACTGATATTTACTTTCCAACTATATACAGTAACTATGGGTCGCTGTGGGAAGCAGCTGCTCCTTTTCTTCGTTTCTTCTTGCTAGTTTTTATAATAGGCCCTGACACCCATCGCAATAGTCTATTATTTCCAGTGCCAAGTGTGCAGATTCTTGCCTCCTGCTATCAGCTGAACCTGTTTATTTTTAAAATATATTTATTAATGTTTTAAGAATTAGAAAAGCACAGTACAGTAAAATAAAGATCAATCAGCATTATAAAAGCGGAATACAAAAAAAGAAAAACAGAGTACATGTATGATGACCAGGTGCATTATAGTACCACATGTGTAACAAGGTAGAATACAACACAACATTTTCATCAAATTTACAGTAATACATTTTCTTGCATGGAACGGGAAGGGAAAACTAGTATAGGGGTTGCATCACTCATGTCAAAAGAATGTTGGGTAAAACAGACTACAGCGTCGTAACATTTGTAAGCTCATATGTACACAGATCTAAGTACTAGAACTTGACAACTAAAGTGATATCAAATAAGGGGGGAAGAGGGATGAAAGAAAGAGGGGAACGTGGTTGGCCCTCCCTAGAAGTCCAGGCCCATAAGGTGAGAAGATTTGGCAGCTAGTGTAATAATCAGACAGTTGAAATATTAGAAGTCGAAAGTGCAGGTACTTTCAATTTACCCAGGGAGTTGGTCAGGTTTGCCTTGAGGTACCACTCCATGTATTGAAAAGACTGCATTAAAGACTGAGTTTCCACAGGAGTGAAAGTGCGTTCAATGTAGGAGTGCCAACTAAAAAAGAACCATTTTATGGGGCCATAACTCAGTGTCCAGTTTTTCTCCTCAGTAGAGAAGTTTTGTGAGCTCTTTTTTGACTGCTGCAACTGTAGGTGGAGAGGAAGATGTCCACACTTTCAGCATGTTCTTGCAAGCTGCTAAGAGGCAGAGATGTGTCCATTGGGAGGCAAAAATACATAATTCGCCAGGATGTGAGCAACCAGGAGCGTTATAGCTAAGCAATAGTAATAGAGGTGTCTTGAGAAGCAGCTACCAAGTTATGCTGTGGATAAACATGATAAATTGGTCCCAGATGGTTGAAATCGGAGAACATAGCCAGAAGCGGTGAAACAGTGTGGGTTTAGAGGTCCCACACTGCAGGCAAGTCACTGGGTGGGGGGTAGCGTTTGAAGAGGTGAAAGGAATAAATGCCCTGTGTATTAATTTAAATTGAGTCACCCTCCATAGTTTGTTGGTGATACATTTGCGAAGTTTCAAATAGCCCTCCAAAATCATGTCTCCTAAGGTCTTCTGGAATGTTCTTGTGCCATTTCATAAAGAGTGTTTTGGCTGTCGTGGTATGAGCAATGAACCTGTTTTAAATGGCGTTCAAAAGTATTATATTTTTTTTACCCTAGATCATATTTGGAGTTCAGTGTAGTAAACTATTTATGAGGTATTACCCCCTAAGATATACCTACTAAGATGAAGCGGTGGGACTTGTGGGGTCAAATCATTATAAGAACTATTTGGTAATCGAGTAACTACCAGTAGGGCCACTCATGCCAGAAAGGTCTCTAGTAATGTCTTAGACATAATATGATACCAAGGTCCTCCAGGTTTGGAGCTTGGTAATTGGCTAAATGTCAAATACCAGCCTAGAGGCTGAGTTGATGAGAGGGCTCCCCTTGCAGCTGAGAGCAGAGTACCCCCGAAGTTGGTGACAGAGGGTGCTATACCAGAGATGCACGGGTTGCCTGTAGGTGAAGCTGTCTGATGAGACGAGAGTCGACGTTCCCCTCGGGAGAGTAGTTGAGTCGGAGATCCGACCATAAACTGTAAATCGGTTAATGGTTCGAGGTTTGGACCTCCTGGAACCATAGTATAATACAGATTCTGTAATGATCTCTGGAAAGACCGTACTCACCGGGATGACCATCAATGAGCTAATGGTTTATCAAGAATATTACTAAACTGGGGTGTTCAGGGTGGCGAAGTAGAATCATCCATATAGAATCCCCCATTATGGAGTATTTATCAAATGATGTGACTTGAGGTTTATACTAGATCCCATTTTTTTTATATTATGAAAACTTGCGGTAAATTTTGTCCAAGTAACGAGTATG
>BLSH010310417.1:179021-189021 GCA_018402905.1 Glandirana rugosa
ACTAACAGACCTCCTCAGCAGAAAGAGTCTGCTCTGCCCTTTCTTATAAATTGCCTCAGTGTTGTCTGTCCAGTCCAGTTTGTTGTTTAGGTGAACACCCAGGTATTTGTAAGAATCCACTCTCACAATGTCCTTCCCCTGAATGTTTACCAATGGAAATGATGAAGTGTGTTTGTGTCTACGGAAATCCACCACCAGTTCTTTGGTTTTCCCCGCGTTTATCTGGAGCCAGCTCCATTGGCACCAGTCCACAAAGTTCTGTATAAGTCCTCTGTACTCTCTGTCATCATCATTCGTGATCAGACCGACGATGGCAGAGTCATCAGAGAACTTCTGTAGGTGACAGGTTGCTGAGCTAAACATGAAGTCTGCAGTATAGATGGTGAAGAGAAACGGGGCAAGAACCATTCCCTGCAGGGCTCCAGTGTTGCAGACAATCATGTCAGACTCACAGTCACGAGTCCTCACATACTGTGGTTGGTCTGGGAGGTAGTCCAGTATCCAGGCAGACAGATGATGGTTCACTCCCATGTGCACCATCTTATCCCTCAGGAGCGCAGGTTGGATGGTGTTAAAAGCACTAGAGAAGTCAAAAAACATGACTCTCACAGTGCTCCCAGCCTTTTCCAGGTGTGAAGTAGCCCGATTTAGGAGGAAGATGACTGCATCTTCCACGCCAATGTCAGGTTGGTAGGCAAACTGAAGTGGATCCATTGATGGGCTCACCAGAGGTCAGAGATGAGTGAGCACCAGCCTCTCCATTGTCTTCATCAGATGGGAGGTCAGTGCTACTGGTCGGTAGTCCCCAAGGTCTTTTGGGTGCGACGTCTTTGGAACAGTCACCACGCAGGATGTTTTCCATAGCTGTGGCACCTTCCCCAGCTTCAGGCTCAGGTCAAACATGTACAGCAATATGCCGCACAGCTGGTCTGCACAGGACTTTAGTAGCCTGGAGCTGATGCCGTCTGGGCCCGCAGCCTTCCTCTCTTTGATCTTCCTGAGCTCCATTCTCACCTGGGCTTCTGTAAGGGGCAGTGTGTATTGGTTGGAGTGTTGACTTGAGGGAATCAGCAGGGGGGGGGGAAGTTAGGTGTATTGTGAAATGACTGCGAGCTGATAGCAGTGCAGAGAGAGGTGGGGCTGGAGCTGTTTGCTGTGGAAGCAGAGAAGGGGGATTGCAGCAGGGGGGACTGGATGTGGGCAGGGGAGGGGAGCCGATCAAATCTGTTAAAGAATAGATTCAGATCATTTACTCACTGCTGGTCACCCTCAGCCTGAGAGCTGGGTTCCTTATGACCAGTGATGGTCTTGAGCCCCTTCCACACACCTCTGACATTGTTCTGCTGCAACTGATCCTCCATCTTCTTCCTGTAGCATGCTTTACCTTCCCTGATCTTCTTTCTTAGTTCTCTCTGGACAGTTTTCAGCTCTTCCTTGTTTCCTGATTCAAAAGCCCTCTTCTTTTCTTTAAGGAGAGTCTTTATATCAGGGTTAATCCACGGTTTATTGTTGGGAAAACACCATACAGTCCTGGTGGGTACAATATTCTCCACACAGAAGTTGATGTAGTCAGTAATACAGTCAGTTAAACTGTCAATATCCTCCCCATAAGGATTGTACAATTCCTCTCACATAATAGTTTCAAAACAGTCTTTCAGAGCCTCATTGATCTCATCAGACCATGTCGTCACTGTGCGGGAGGTAGCTGGTTGCCTGCATACAAGGGGTTTGTACACAGGTACGAGATGTACCAGGTTGTGATCCGATCTTCCCAAGGGGGGGAGGGGTGCAGATGTATAAGCCTCCTTTGTGTTTGCATAGAATAAATCCAGTGTTTTATTGTCTCTGGTGTGGAATGAAAAATACTGGGTGAATGTGGGCAGAGTGGAGGATGGAGGGGAATGATTAAAATCTCCAGAGATAATGAGAAGGGCATTTGGGCTCTGTGTTAACAGTCTGTTAACAACAGAATGCAGGACATCGCATGCCGATTCACCGTCAGCAGAGGGGGGAATATACACAGCCATCACAATAACATTCGAGAATTCCCTCGGCAGATAGTATGGCCTCATGCTAGCAGCTAACAGTTCAATGTCCTTACAGCAGATCTGCTCTTTAATAGTAATGTGTCCAGTTTTACACCATCTATACACTGCCAGTCCTCCTCCCTTTCTCTTACCACTCTCCATCGTTCTGTCCGCACGCAGTAAATCAAATCCATCCAGAGCCATGGTCGTATCCGGTGTTAGCTTGGTTAGCCATGACTCCGTGAACAGCATGATGCTACACTCCCGGAATTCCCTCTGATGCCGGGTAAGAGCCGCTAGCTCATCCATCCTGTTGGGTAAAGATCTTATATTTCCCATAACGATGGACGGGAGAGTTGGTCTGTAACGTCTCTTTTTATTACGACACATAGATCCAGCACGGTTCCCCCGTCGTCTCCTTCTTAGCTCGCGGGGAATATCTGTTTTTTCTCCTAGTAGCATCGGCGTGTTGCGGAATGCTAACAGCTGATCCCTGGTGTAAACAATAGGACCGTGGCTGTGAACAGAGTTTCCAGACGTGACTGTGAACAAAGTCCAAAAAAGCAGGAAAATTAGAGCAAACTCCGTGGCTTTGTTAATGTCCATTGTGCAGTTTCCAAATTGACACTCATACACTTAAAAAGAAAAAGACACAAAGTGCCGGAACACTATAAAATAAATAAAAAAAGCACAAGCTTAACAGGAGCTGCTGCAACAGGCTGCCACTTGGGCGGCGCCTACTTCCTAGAGCATGGTAGTAAACTCTTTGAGTTGTGTTATTATACATATTCTGTAATTTACAGAGATTATGTTAAATGTTGTTTGTAGAATCGTTAGATGGAAAACAAAATAATGGCAAGTAACAGCTGCCCTCTGCAGGAGCAAAACACTTTCTTTTTAGTTTCATTTCTATAATCGCTAGAGAATACAGGGTTGAATCGTTTTTAGATTCATACCTGCCAATCATTCTTACAGGAGAATAGATCTTGTAATTACATAGAAAGAAACTCTTTCTGTTTGTTAACAATTCTTTACACCGCACAAGTTATTTTTAAAATAAATGCTCACTTTTAGCGCTAAATTATTACAATACCTAGAAAGAAAAAGATATAATGAAACAAATATTGTGGAAATGTTGCACAATCCACCACGGAATATACTCTGTTAAACTTAGAAATACATTGTTGTCAAGAATGAAGTGCATGTAGCAGTGGCGGGCGCTCATTAGAGGCGCAGGGGTGCCGCTCCCCGATCCATGCGTCCAGCCCCTGATCTGCATGCAGGGCGCCGGACACATGGATTTCTATGGGGGTTTTTTGAAGCACATGATTAGAGCCTAAAGCTCTAATTGGCTTCAAAAAAGGGTCGGTTTGGGGCGCATATGTGCGGCAGTGGAGGAGGAGTAGAGGAGCAGAGGAGGAGGCACGGGGAGCTGGCGACAGCCAATGAGTGTGCAGTCTCCGGTGTTCTGCCAAAACACCGGCGGTGCAGAGGCAGAGTTGAAGCAGGGAGAAGAATGGAGAGATTTCTGTAGGGAGTGTGCTGCGGCCTGTCTCTGTCCATCTGCCTGCTCTCCTACTGCTTCTGCCGAGAAGGAGGGGAAGCGATTGTGGATAGGGTATGTGCGCACCCGACGGTGGGGGGGGGCCCAAAAAAATGGAGCACCAGCCGCCACTAATATGTAAGTCTTGTAATTGCAAAGCACTCTATGTTATCTAATATAGTCATTTTTTGCAAAACAAATGAAAATCAAGTCAGGAGATCTTAGACTGAGGGTTTGATATATGCATTTAAATCACAAGTAAAATAATAAATTAACAATCTGAAGAAAACAAAACATAGCAAACGTGCACTTTTAATACAGGTGTAGATGTAGCACCCCTGACTCCCAGGAACATGCAAGCGACCCCCAAAGCCAGGGTGGGCTAGCATTGAGTTCTTGGCTGAACATAGGGAATTTGTAACAACTGCTTGCCAGTCACTTTTTTCACATGTAATGCAACCCACAGGGAGAGAGGAGTGGTAAATTCAGAGACACAAACTGTGTTACAGACTCCATCTTGGTACTTTAGTACAGGAAAAAGGGCATTTACATTGAAACCAACATCTTATACCTTCTCTAGCAGCAACAGCAGTTTCAGTCAACATTGGCATCTGGATCTCCGGCGGCAAAGTCCCCTCTGGTACTTTATCCCAGGCATCCCCTTCAAGACCCCAAACCACTACAAGGCCAATTGTACCCAGGGGCCTCCAGCAGCAGGACCACCCTGGACAAGCAGACTTCCATTACACACTTCCACGCTTTGCACCAAGCACATGCAAAGGCCTCCTAGGCCAGAGGCCTAGATGAATAGCATAGCCCCTACACCTGCCTCAAGTTGAAGGTCAGGGGGAAGAAAGCTCACAAGGTCAACACAATATTTACAGTATGCCTTGTCCAAGCATGCACCACTGATACTAAACCTCCTAGTTGTTGGCCAGATGGTACATAGATAGTACCAGTAACACTGGCAATAGGCAGAAGCAACAGCAACATTGAGCTTAGGGGACCAAAGATCAAGATCAAATGAGTGCAACACCAATAAGGTCGGGCTAGTTACAAGCCAGTGAATTTTAGACATGCCCTTCTGTTTAGGGCAAGATTGCTATATTGCAACTTATCTGGCTTAGTACTAATCTAAATCCTGGGGCAACAAATACTCCTCTGCATATCATAGACAAAAAGGCCCAAACCATTTAAAACCATTTAGAGGTAAATATGTCTTTATTGGTTTCATGAAACAATATATGAATACAGACAACATCATTTGTGAGTGTAATGTTCATACATTTAACACAGCTTATCTAAAACTATTTTCTGAAAGAACCACAAGGTGAAGTGATAATAATACATCTTTTTAAAGAAGAAGAAACGTATGAACAGGGTGAAAGAGGAACAAATGAAAGAAAGAGGGGGAGCACAGAAAGAAAATAGAGGTAGAAAGAAGAAGTTCAGAAAAGTCCAAAGCTGTGATTTAAAAAGAAAAGTAGTGAATCCCTAGCAATCCAAGCATCCAGAACAGGGGGAGCAGTAGATTGAAGCATGCGTTTTAAGGTGTCGGAGGTGGAAAAGTCAATCCAAACATACCATAGGGTCTTGTATTTGTCAAAGGAATCAGTGTCCATGGCCAACATCTCCTCCATCCACATCATGTAATTTACGGTCGAAACCCACATAGCCAAAGAAGGGGGCATAACCGATTTCCAATGCAGGAGAATTAATTGTCTGCAGAAAGGAAGAAGTGAAGCAGGCCCTTTTTCTGGGAGGCTATCGAGCCAGGCAGCATTGACAAAAGTGCTACCTTAGGGGACGGCTTCAGCGACATGTTATATATGAAGTTATACACCGTGAACATTTTGACCAGAAGGGCTGAATCTTCTCACAGGACCACCAAATATGTAGATCATTTCCTTCAATGGATCCACACCTCCAGCACACTGGGGATGTGGATGGGAACGTTTTATGTAATGAGAGGGGATCCCTGTACCATTTAGAAAGGAGTTTATAGTTTTTTTCATGTGCATAACGGGATATTGTGGATTTGTGAGTAAAGAAGAAGGAGGTCTGCCAAGCCGTGAGCTCCTCTCCCAAGTCTTTGGACCACATCCTCTTAAAAAAGGAAAGCTCATCATTGATTAAAGCATTTAGGAGTTTATATATAACAGATAACAAATGTCTGGGCATTTCAGACAGGGAGCACAATCTTTCATGGACGGTCAAGGGGCGGTGTATCTGTGTGGACTGGAAAAGTCTAGTACAGAAAGTAGACATGTGGTGCGCGGTAAGCCAGTTCCTATCCCCATCCGGGACCACAGGTCTCTGGGTGTCAGGGTGTACAATTTGATGTGCCACAGGCCAGGATGTTCTAGTCAGAGCACCAACTGTATAGGAGCCTATACCCTGGGGAAATAAAGAGTTGTAAAAGTGTGATATCAGAGGGGATGGGTCTGAAGATAAGAGATCCTGGAGCCTTTTTTATACCACATGTATAGCACAGCTCACGTTAGGGGGGAGGAAGAGTTTAAGCTAGATAGGTCATTGCTATTGCCCCATAGGAGTGCCCTAAGGTCTATGGGAGAAAGATCTTGTTCAATCATGGTCGATGCTTTGGGGGATGGGCGAGGGAACCACTCCAGTATCTGTGCTTGAACGGTAGCTTTGTGATTTAAACTGGTAATCCCACTCCTCCGCGTATCTTGAGGAATGTAAGAAGCTTATGTCTAATATGGGATAGGCCCCTGTTCCATATGAAACGAATAGACAGAGAACGTAAAGAGACAAAAAATTGTCTAGGTGATCAGATGGGAATAGTCTGGAAATAGTATGATAGTTTCGGGAGTGTATCCATCTTTAAAGTGTTTATTCATCCAAACCAGGGAAGCGAGTAAGAGCCCCATGCGGTTAGGTCTTTCCATATGGTAGCAAGGAGGGGGGATAATTTAGTTCATACAATTTGGAGAGATCAGATGGAATAGGAGATGCCCCTAGCTGACCATTGGAATGAGAAATTTGAACGCAATTGGGAGACCCTGGTAACCTGTAAGGAAATATTAAGGGCCTCTGTCTTGGAAATGTTCAACTTGAAGTTGCTCCATTCTCCAAACCTCCAAACCTACAAAATTAATGCAGTAGAGATGGCAGAGAAATATGGAGCTGCTGGATAAATACGAGAAGGTCGTCGGCGTATAGCGATAGTTTTTAATGCATAGATGGGGTTGGGACGCCTACGATCGAATCATTCTGTCAGATGGCGTTAGCCAAATGTTCCCATCACAATAACAAAAAGTAATGGAGACAGGGGACAGCCCTGGCATGTGCCATTACAAATATGGAATGGCTCCGAGGATGAACCATTAACTAACACGGAGGCTAACGGCTAAGAATACAGGGACGTGACCCTGGCAATAAAGACGTTACCTAGTCCAAGCTGTTCTAAGGACAAGTGTAGGAAAGTCCAATTCACCCGGTCGAACGCTTTTTCAGTGTCAAAAAAGAGCAAACATGCCTTCAGGCCATGTCTCTGTATATATGAGATGAGGTGTATAGTTTTAGTGGTGTTGTCCCTGGCTTCGCGGACACATCACTCTTTATGTATGAGTGATGGTAGAAGCATTGAGAGGTGATTAGCTAGAACTTTGGAGAATAATTTAATGTCTATATTAAGGAGGGATATTGGCCTGTAGCTACTACACTGGGAGGAGTCTTTGCCCGGCTTAGGAATAATAGATATATTAGCGGAAAGTAGAGTTCTGGAGGGCTGCCGGGTATCGTCAGCGGAGCTAAAGGCCTCAGCCAGTAGAGGAGCCAAGAGCGGGGCAAAAGTTTTATAGAACCTGGGAGAGAAGCCATCTGGGCCAGGACACTTCCCGGTCTTTAGACCCTTGATGGCACTCAGAAACTCCAATTCCACATTGAGATCTGTTCAGGTCCTCTGCGGCAGTCGGATCTATTGTAGGGAGTGCAGTTTCCATAAGGAAAGCATATCCGGGGGCTGGGAGGAGGCATGTCCATGAGTTTGTGAGGTAAATTATATAGATGCGAATAATATTGAGTAAAGGCCTTAGAGATGCCCTGGGTGTTGTGTACTTTTTGGTGTGTCTCATCGTCTACCAGATGGATAGGGTGCCTGGGGGGTCGTGAGTGTAAAACTCGAGTGAGAGGTTGGCCGCATTTGTTGGAGAGGGAATAATGGTGGCATTGACCCTTGTCCCTCACTATGAGGGAGTAGAAGCCTAGAATCTGTAGGAGTTCCCTTCGGCATTAGAGAAATCAACATAAATGGAGGGGCTCAGATTGTTTATGAGTGTTTTCCAATATGGCTATTGTTGATAGTAGTCTGTTTATGTCTAGGGTGCGAGCCTTCTTCAGAAGGGAGCCATGCCGGATGAAGACACCAGGAATAACGCATTTCAGCGCCTCCCACTTCATTAGCGGGGTGGTCGTGTCGTCTGCCCTGTGGCCCAGCACAAAGTTCTGAATTGCTAGTTTGACTTTGGCTACACAGAGGGCATCTTTCAATAGGTTGTCATTTAAGCGCCAAGAAAAACCAACGTGGGGTTTGGGTACGTTGCCTAGGCTAAGGTGGACGGGAGCGTGGTCCGACCATAAAAGGCCGCCAATGGAGGATTGAAGCGGGTAATCTAAGAGGGACTGGGATATGAAAAAATAGTTGAGATAACTATAGGAGTTGGGGGCAACAGAGTAACAAGTGTAGTCCTGCTCTGAAGGATGCTGTGTGCGCCAGACATCTATTAACTGTGAAGAGTGTAAAACCGGGAAGAGGGGCACATTGAAATCGCCTCCTAGTATATAACAGGGACCCCCGAAGGAAAGCAATTTGTCGAGGACCATGGTCATGAAGCGGTCTTGTCCTTGATTAGGGCTGTAAGCATTCGCCACTGTGAAAACAGAAGAGTGATATTTTAGTTTAAGAAAAACATACCTGCTATTGGATAAGAATTTGGCTCCTCTTCTCGGGCGTGTTAAGGCCCCGACAATTATAAGAGGAAAAGGTGATATGGTCAAGTGCTGCCATGTGTTTGACTAGGATATCAATTCCATAATATTGCTCCCAGGGGAAACAAATTGTTCGGAAGCTGGAGAGCCAGGGAAAACACTGAGACTCAGACAGAAAGGAAGAGAGACAGAAAAGTAAGAAAAAAATAGAGGGTAAGGTGATGCGTTCCCTCCACCAGAATTGTTAAAAATTTAGACCTGGAGCATGGGGGGGGGGGGGGGGATACCTGCAGTTGTCATAACATGACTGGCCACCAAGTGGCAGGAGAACTGTATAATCAAAAAATGTAGTTATCAACAGATAATAGAACTTTAAGAACATATACCAGTGCATATCTCTGCACCGGAAGGCCTGGGGAGTTGTCTAGGAAAGTACTAAGACCAGCCTCCAGACCCGTCACCCCACGGGAACGTAATGTAACAATTATAAAACAAAGAAAACAAAAATAAAATTAACAGTGGATTACCTGAAAGAAAGCTGAGTTAATATCAAAGACAAAGCACTTGCAAGGTAATACTGCTGTAAATGGATTTACCGTGTGGGCTAACCAAATCAAAGCTAACAACAACTTAAACATTGCATTAGTAGGCATAATATGAAAAATCAAAAGTGCTCATTTTAAAGACTTATATGCAATGTTATTGCCCTAAAGGCATATAGGGACCCGGGTCGTGCCCCAGGGGACATGTATCAATTAAATTGTATTTTCAGGAGCAGTGATTTTAATAATGCTTAAAGTGAAAATAAAAAATGAAAAATTCCTTCAAATATTGTGCCTGGGGGGTGTCCTTAGTCTGTGTGGTGTAGAACATAGCCAGAGCAAAATGACATGTAACACGGCTGTAATGTATTGCAGGTTCCCGGCAATATACAAAAAATCGCTGAAAAAAAACAGGCTCTTCGGGTCTAGTTTGGATATTAAGGGGAACCCCGCGCCAAAAAAAAAATTGACGTGGAGGTCCCCCTAAAATCCAAACCAGACCCTTATCCGAGCATGCATCCCTGGCCGGTTAGGATGGGGGGGATGAGCGAGTGCCCCCCCTCCTGAACCGTACCATACTGTACATGCCCTCAACATGGGGAGTATGGATGCTTTGGGGGAGGGGGGCTCTGCCCCCCCACCTCAAAGCACCTTGCCCCGCATTGATAGGGACAAGAGCCTGTTCTCCACAAACCGGTTCACCCCTACCCATTCACCAAAAAAGGAGTGTAGTGTAAAAAAAAACAGGAGGCAGTTTTTGACAATTCCTTTATTTTGTAAAATAGCGTTCTTCTTTCTTCTTTCTTCCTCCATCTTCTCCTGGTCCGGTCCTTCTTCTAGTCTTCTGCTTCTTCTTTTAGTATTCTTGCTTCCTCTGTTTGTCTTCAATCTTCAATCTTCATCTTCTTTCTTCTTTCCCCGATGCCGCTCTCTCC
>BLSH010310417.1:191521-197438 GCA_018402905.1 Glandirana rugosa
GCCTTTAGTGAAAAGTGGTGGTGGCGGACATGGTGCATCCTCTGCAGGCGGGTCACGCTTGTCCTTTTTTTTGCTGTTGGCCGTGTTATTGAACCACAACATGCAGAAGAGTTGGTGGAGTGGATAACTAAGCCATCCTCATCCTCCTCATCCTCTGTCACCCAGGCTCACACCAGTTTGCCTTCTAATGAAGCTGGCAAAGCAGCCTATTCCACTGGATCCTTGTCCACAGTTACTCCTTCTGTAGCCCCACCATCATGCACGGAGGAGTCACCAAAATTATTCGACCATAGTGTCTGTTACATGCAGATGGAGGATGTGCAGCAATTTGAAGGCTCCGATGTTGGTTCCCAGGTTGAGGAAGGGAGTAGCGTGAGCCTACAGACAGGGGGTGCCGCAGAAGGACAAGAAACTAGTAGTCATGTTCTGCCAGCTGCAGCATACTGCCAAGCTTGCTCCAGTGAAGAGGAGGACATGGACTGTACTTGGGTGCCTGAGAGGAGGAAAGTGAGGAGGAGGCACAACTCCAATGAGGCAGAATGTCCTCCAGGGGCCAGGACAGCCACCCAATTGCATCAGACCACAGAGCTCCACAGGTGCAGGGTGCTGCTGGCTCCCCACTTACTTCCAAAAGTTCATTGGTGTGGGCATTTTTCAACACATGTGCAGTAGATCGCACCTTTGCCATTTGCAATCTATGTCTGAAGCGGGTCAAGCGCGGCCAGAACTCCAGCCCTTTGGGCACTACTGTCTTGACAAGACATATGATGACCAGCCATGCAGTCCGTTGGCAACAGTACCTGAAAAACCCACACCAGAAAACAAGGCAGGCTTCTCCTTGCTCCTCATCTGGGATCTCAAGCCCTACTATACCTCCAGTCCTCTCGAAAACCTGCACTGAATGGAATAAAGGTCTAGCAATGCGTGCCACGAGTACTTGCAGCCAATCTGCTAGCAGTACACCACCAGGTGAATTCAGCAGGCAAATATCCCTACCCCAGTTGCTGAACCATAAAAAAACACTGTCCTGGCCATCCACGTGCTCAGCATCTTAATACTAGCTTGGCCAAATTGCTAGCACTCCAACTGATGTCTTTTCAACTGGTAGACTCTGCCCTCTTCCGTGAATTTGTGGAATGTGCTGTCCCACAGTGGCAGGTCCCTAAAATAAATTTCTTTTCACGTAAGGCCATTCCAGCTCTCTACCGTCATGTGGAAGACAATGTTTTGGCCTTGTTGGACAGGGTCATATTACCGCTGACTCATGGTCCAGCAGGCATGGTCAGGGATGTTACCTTTCCTTCACGGTGCACTGGGTAACTCTGCTGACAACTGGGAAGGATGCAAGACAGGGTTCAGTGCTGGAGCTAGATCCACCACCGCATCTCCAAAAAGCTGGTGGTGATTTTGCCACATCCGCCTCCTCCACCCCCTCCTCTTCTTATCCCTCTGTGGCCTAGTCTATAGAATTTTCCTCTGAACCTGCAGTGCTCCCTAAGCGTTCAAGGGCCTTCCATTTGCAGTGAGGCTAAAAGATGCCATGTGGTGCTTGAGTTAGTCTGTCTTGGGGCAGAGATTCTATCAGCTCTGTGGGAGCAGGCTCAGAGGTGGTTGATGCCAGAAATGGTAGTATGCGACAATGGCACCAACCTTCTCTCTGCCCTCTGACAGGGACACTTGACACATGTTCCATGCTTGGCATATGTCTTGAATTTGGTGGTGCAGCATTTCTTAACCAGGTGCCCAGGCTTACCAGATATCCTGAGGCAGGCCAGAAAAGTCTGTGGTCATCTTCGGCGGTCATACAATGTCAGTGCCCGGCTGGCTGACATACAGCGGGAATTCAACTTGCCCACCAACTGCCTCATTTGTGACATGCCTGCCAGGTGGAACTCAACATTGGCAATGCTGCAGCAGCTGCACGCACAGCAGAGGGCCATCAATGTGTGCCTCTGTGAGCATGGCACCAGGACAGGCTCAGGGGAGCTTGGCTTCTTTTCACCATGTCAGTGGCTACTGATCAAGGATGTATGCACTGTCCTGCCACTATTTGAGGAGGCCACAAGGATGGTGAGCAGCGACAATGCATTTATCAGTGACGCTGTCCCTCTAATATTCCTTCTGGAGCGCATGCTTCATGGAATCATGGACAGGGCACTTTATGCAGAACAGCGGGAGGAAGAGGAGGACTTAATTTCCTCTCAAGGCCCCCTTTATGCAGATAACATTGCTGCAGAGCCACCAAACACACAGGAGGTGTCACGTACCTGGTGGTAGAGTCTGGCTTATGCGGGGGCAACCTCACTTGCGGCCCTGGCTTGAAAACCCCTGATAGTGTGGACAGGGAGCTCTGGAGCACAGGGGGGCATGAGGGCTGGACATTCTTCAGATGATAAGCAGGAGTCCACTGAAGCTCGTGCAAGCGGGAGAGTGGTGGTTCAGTCCGGGTCGGCAAATGGCAGGCGGAGCGGTACAGCGGGATCAGGCAAACGGATGGTCGGGTACAGGCAGGGTCGGCTACGTTCTGGCAGCGGAAGTAAAAGGGAGCAGACAGGCGGATAGTCGTAAACAGGCCGGGGTCAGATGCAGGCAGATATCAACAGGTCCAGAGGGAATATCCGGGGTCGCAGGAACAGGAAGTCAATCACAGTAGTCACTGGAGGGTCATGCAGGGACCGCTGTAGAATGGACAGCACTGGCTGCTGGGTCCTGCTGATTGAAACAGGGCCGTCTGGCGCCGTTTCCGGCACGTGCATGTGAGGCGCACGCACCACCGCGGAAACACTCATGAGAGCTGTCTTTTCCTGACAGGAGGAGGAGGATTGTGTCAGCATGGATGTGGAGGATAACACCCAGCAGTCTACAAGGGATCATGGTTTTCAGTCCCCAGAAACCCAAGGAGTTGTACGTGGCTGGGAGGAGGTAGTTCCTGATAATGTCATTCTCAGTGACCCAGAGGACACTCATGCCTCCTCAAACCTATGCTGCATGTGCTCTCTGATTCTGAAAAGCCTGGGAAAAAACCCAAAGATTCGTGGTATCAAGGAGAGGGATCATTACTGGCTGGCAACCCTTCTTGATCCACGTTACAAGGGTAAAGTTGTAGAGCTCATCCTGCCTGCACAGAGGGAGCAGAGGATGAAACATCTTCAGGATACCTTGAAGAAAAATTTGTGCAGTGCCTTTCCAAACCCTGGGAGGTCACCATGTCCTGGTGCTGGACTATGTGTTTCTAAAGCTTCGGTCGTTCAGAGGCAGAATGGTGGAGAAGGTGGCCTGCTGACCGATGCCTTTAAACAAATTTTCAGTCCTCAGCGCCCAGGCCTGATAGCGTCAGCATCTGCATTATATGGTGCAGGAATATCTAGGGGCAAGAGCAGACTTGGAGACCTTTCCAACTGAGCATCCACTGAGTTACTGGGTCTTGAGGATGGACCACTGGCCGGAACTTGCTGAATATGCAATTGAGCCACTGGCCTGTCTTACATCCAGCTCGCTTACTGAATGGACATTCAGTGCTCCTGGAGGGTTTGTAGCCGATCAAAGAGTGCGCCTGTCCACAGACTCGGTTGATAGGCTCACATTTATAAAAATGAATCAGTCCTGGATCAGCAGCTATCAAGCCCCGGATGCTGATGCAACTGACTGAATTTGCTAGGGATCTGGGATCCCTTGAAGACTGCCTTTGCTGCCTATCCTATTCCTCATGTCCTGAAACTAGATGATGATAGCTACCAACATGGGCGTCCGCAGGTAGGGGCAAGGGGGGGCAATTGCCCCCCCCCCCGGAATCAGGGATTGGATCAGGGGTTCCCCACAAGGTCCTTATCCTCTTGAGCCATGTATGCAGTTTCTGACCGTCTCCTGTACTATGTCTGCAGTCTCTGACCATGATAATGTGATAATGACATTGTCAAAAAATGCAGAGCATGGGTGACCTTAAATGATGCCCCCCCTGAAAAAAGTTCTGCGGACACCCATGGCTACCAACGATATTTTGTATTTAGGGCACCACCAACACCCAAGGCCCAATTTTTCTGAACCTGGTTTACAGGGGCATGCCATAACAATTTTTTAAATAATTTACAACAGCTGGGCCCATTCCTGTACCCAACAAAAGTAACTGCAAGGGGTTACAGTGTTCTGGCACCACCAACATCCAAGGCCCAATTTTTTGGCATTTTTAAATAATTTACAACAGCAGGGCCCATTCCTGCGCCCAACAAGAGCAACTGCAAGAGGTGACAGTATTCTGGCACTGCCAACACCCAAGGCCCAATTTTTTCCACCTGTTTGACTGGGACATGTAATCACAATTTTTAAAATAATTTTCAACAGCAGGGCCCGTTCCTGCGCCCAACAAGAGTAACTGCAAGGGGTTACAGTGTTCTGGCACTGCTAACTCTCAAGGATCAATTTTTCTGCACCTGTTTGACTGGGGCATGTCATCACAATTTTTTAAATAATTTACAACAGCAGGACCCGCACCAAAATTAAAAAAAAATTGTGTGGGGGGTCCCCCCAAAATCTAAACCCTTCAGGTCTGGTATGGATTTTAAGGGGAACCCCGCACCATTTTTTTTTTAAATGACGTGGGGGTCCCCCTAAAATCCAAACCAGGCCCTTTAGGTCTGGTATGGATTTTAACGGGAACCCCCACACCAAAATTTTTTTAAAAATTACTCGGGGTTCCCCCCAAAATCCAAACCCTTCAGATCTGGTAGTATGTATTCTAAGGGGAACCCACGCCAAATTTAAAAAAATGGTGTAGGGGTCCCCCAAAATCCAAACCAGACCCTTAACCGAGCACGCAGCTATGGCATGGCAGGACGGGGTGGGGACAAGTGAGCACCCCCCTGTGAACCATACCATGCCACATGCCCTCAACATGGGGAGGGTGCTTTAAGGTCCCCCCTAAAGCACCTTGTCCCCATGTTGATGAGGAGAAGGGCCTCATACCCACAACCCTGGCTGGTGGTTGTGGGGGTCTGTGGGTGGGGGATTTATCAGAATCTGGAAGCCCCCTTTAGTAAGGGGCCCCCCAGATCCCAACCCCCCCATGTGAATTGGTAGAGGTACATTGTACCCATTCACCAAAAAAGGAGTGTAGTGGTACAAAAAACATGAGGCAGTTACAATGTACCCCATACCTGTTCACATAGGGGGAGTCAGGATCTGGGGCCTCCTTATTAAAGGGGGCATCCAGATTCTGATAAGCCCCATGCCCGCAGACCCCCACAACCACCGGGAAGGGTTGTGGGGATGAGGCCATTCTCCCGATCAACATGGGGACAAGGTGCTTTAGGGGGGACCTCAAAGAGCCCTCCCCATGTTGAGGGCATATGGCCTGGTATGGTTCAGAGGTGGGGTGCTCACTTGTCCCCACCCCCTCCTGTCATGCCAGGGCTGCATGCTCAGATAAGGGCCTGGTATGGATTTTGGAGGGGACCCCTACGCAAATGTATTTTTTATTTTGGGCGGGGTTGCCTTTAAAATCCATACCAGTCTTGAAGGGCCTGGTACAGACTTTGGTTGCCCTTAAAATTCATGCCAGACCTGAAGGGTTTGTTACGGGAGCGGAAGGGGGGGTTTCAGGCATTGTTTGGGAAGTCCAGACCGTACTTAAAATTCCCGTTGGTTTCAGACATGGTCCGGGAAGTTCTGACCATACCTAAAATTTCCGTTGGGGCGGGTTTTATTTTTTATGTAAACGCATCCCCAGGGGAGGTTTTAGGTATGGTCCGGGAATAGACTCGTACGTCGGGACCGTACTGTCCTCCCCCACCCCTGTTCACTCGTGGGGTGGAGACTTGGTATGGTCCGGTATACGGGAGTTGTACCCCTCCCGAGAAACTCCAGGGGGGATTTCGTGGAACAGGGGTACAACTAGCCCTCTTACCGGAGTAGGGGTGTTGGG
>BLSH010310417.1:199537-209574 GCA_018402905.1 Glandirana rugosa
GTATGGTTTCTCTCGGCTTTAGTTAAAGTGTTACACACAGTTTCCAGATGTTTGCAGAACAGTGATATGGGTTCTCCCGGCTTATTTATACTTTTTTTGACACAGTTTGAAGATGATTTTAGAACAGTTATATGGCTTCTACCGTTAATTAATACTTTTCAGACCCAGTTTGAAGATGGTCCACATCCACCTCCATTTTTGATTTTTTTATGTTTTTATTTTTTTTTAAATGCTTTTAGTTATTTCCCTGTCCCCATTTCTTTGTAGGGCACTTGTCCCATCCTTACCCCCATTTTCCTTCCTTTTGCAGACCTCTAGGACTTTCCTGGACTTTTTTACAGCAATTTTCAGAACTTTTGGTAAAATTACCAGAACCCCGGACCCGAACCAGGACTTTTTTTGAAAAGTCCAGGTTCGGGTCCGGGTCCCAGACACCCCAAAGTTCGGTATGGACCCGAACTTTACAGTCCGGGTTCGCTCAACTCTACTTGTTAGAACAAATTCTTTGCCTGTTCGCAAGTTCTGGTGTAAACCAAACCAGGGGGTGTTCGGCCCATCCCTATACAGCAGCACTAAACAGAGAAGCACTGATCCTGACTGAAAAGTTTCTTGTCAACACTAAGAAACAGCTAAACAAGGTATGCCCATCAATTAACAAGAGTGATACTAGCTTTATTCCAACAAGCAGGACTACTATACCTATCACGTATCATTATCACCATTGCTGGGGTATTCTGACATCAACACCTCCTCTACTACACATTAGTAGAGAGGCTCAATGCTTATATGGGCTTTAAGGATAGTTTCTCATCAATATTTCATTTAGGTTTTATACATACACGTTTACGTTTATGTACATATATATGTGTGTATGTATGTATGTACAGTATCTCACTAAAGTAAATACGTACCCCACATTTTTGTAAATATTTTATTATATCTTTTCATGTGACAACACTGAAGAAATGGCACTTTACAATGTAAAGTAGTGAGTGTACAACTTGTATAACAGTGTAAATTTGCTGTCAACTCAAAATAACTCATCACACAGCCATTAATGTCTAAACCGCTGGCAACAAAAGTGAGTACACCCCTAAGGAAAAATGTCCAAATTGGGCCCAATTAGCCATTTTCCCTCCCCGATGTCATGTGACTCATTAGTGTTACATGGTCTCATGTGTGAATGGGGAGCAGGTGTGTTAAATATGGTGTTATTGCTCTCACTCTATCATACTGGTCACTAAAAGTTCAACATGGCACCTCATGGCAAAGAACTCTCTGAGGATCTGAAAAAAGAATTGTTGCTCTACATAAAGATGGCCTAGGCTATTAGAACATTGCCAAGACCCTAAAACTGAGCTGCTGCATGGTGGCCAAGACCATACAGCTGTTTAACAGGACAGGTTCCAGCCAGAACAAGCCTTGTCATGGTCGACCAAAGAAGTTGAGTGCACGTGCTCAGCATCATATCCAGAGGTTGTCTTTGGGAAATAGACGCATGAGTGCTGCCAGCATTGATGCAGAGGTTGAAGGGGTGGGGATCAGCCTGTCAGTGTTTAGACCATATGATGCACACTACATAAAATTGGCCTGCATGGCTGTCGTCCCAGAAGGAAGCCTCTTCTAAAGATGATGCACAAGAAAGCCCGCAAACAGTTTCTTCAATGTTGTCACATGAAAAGATATAATAATGTATTTAGAAAAATGTGAGGGGTGTACTCACTTTTGTGAGATACTGTAGGTATAGCCTGATAGTGTTGTATGACAGAGTCAGATGAGTGTGGCAGTAAGACATGAAGGCCAGGACGTGCTTCATGTCAACTGAGCCCGCCCAGGGGCATGTGGCAAGGAACTTGCAGTAGGCGTTCTAGGCGGTGTGATAGGCCTTCAGCGTGTTGAGTGATAGTGACCGGTTTATGAGCAGAGTAGCATTGCTACGGTGGTCTCTTAGCTCGTCGTTAGCTGCGACCAAGGTGGGATAGGACATGAGGTTGGGTCGGCTCCGGGTCTCTGTAAGAAATATAAAGGAAAATTGAGGAGGAAGAGCGCGTCTACTGCAAGATTGCACTTGCCAGGTATGTAGGTACAGTGGATATTGAAATTGTAATTAAGAGATATCTGCCCCAGCCTGCGTAGGAAGGACATGATGGCCAGGGTTTTGGACCTGCCCTTGTTGACCATATCGGCTGTAGCTAAGTTGTCAGTGGAGAAGACCACGGTGTGCCCCACCCAGGTGTGTCCCCAGACCTAAGCTGCTGCGACTATGGGGTAAAGTTCGAACAATGAGGACATCTGGCTGAACTTGGGGACCAGGAGGATTTCCTGCGGCCATGGACCTGCAAAACAATGGGTGCCAAAAATGGCAGTGAAGCCTGTGGAGGCTGCTGAATCTGTTAATACGTGAGGTGAGGAGGCTAAAGTTACTGGGTTGAACACGGACACGACTTTCCAGTTTTCGAGGAAGTTATCCAACATAGCCAGGTATCGAAGAGCCAAGTACTGCTCTTTGAGCCAAAGGTCATTTTGGTAGCAAAGCAGTATGAATCTCTCCATTTGATGCCATGCCACTGCCACAAGAATGGCTCTATGGGTAAGAGCTTAAACGCATCTGAAATGTCCGCTTTGGACAGCCATGCTCCCGAGCTTATGCTAATGATGGACCGTAAAGCTAAGTCAATGGATGCATATTTGAGGGAGAATTCTGTGGAAGGAATCAGTGAGTTAAGACTGGGAATGTGAGAGGAATGAGGCGTGGACAAATCGTACACCAAACGTAATTTATTAGAGAATTTGCCCTTGACAAGCCCAATAGGGCTAACTCTCCATCTCTCAAATAGTGATTCAGCGAAGGGGCCGATAATGATTCAGCGAAGGGGGCGGTCCAGCTCGGTCTGCAAGAGCTTGTCGATTACCTGATAATCAGTGGAGGTTGGTTGGAGGTTTCTGCACTCATGGGTGGTGTGGGGTTGGATGATGAGCCCCGTGTGGAACCCAGAAATAAATCTGCGTGCCAGGAATAGAATGTATGTGGGGGATGGGTGAGAGGAATGGTAGGACTCCAGCCATCGTAAGTTCACCCACTTCATTCATTATGCATTAGGGCATTTGAGGGTTCACGTGCTCTTGGGATGAGCGCTATGGTAATTGGCACAAATATGGAGCAATTAGAATTGGGTGAAGCTGCAGGTGCTGTAATTGAAGTTATTTCAGATAGGCATCTTGCCAAGTAGACTTGTCCACTTGAGGGTGTTGCATAGGAACAGGCATGTCTTGAGGCACTAGAGGTAGAGGGGAGGGTTAAGTGACATCTGGCATCCATGTTAGAGCACCAGTTTGCCGTTTGCATGGAAGACTGGCAAACAGCTCAAAGCTGGCAATAGAGACCCGCAAAGTGGCAGCAGAACAACTCGGTGTCCACTATGCTCCAGTTCGTGCTGGCTTGGAACTAAGCGAGTTTGGCTGCAGCTCTGGGTGTGAACAAGCGGTGGTAATCATAAAAAGCACAGCCTCCATATTTGTACCCCACGTCAACCACTGCATGGGGTATAAATCCAGTTCTTCCCTCCTACCAGGATTGGCCGAACACAACACCTCCCTAAACACCCGGGGCGGGTGAGAGGCCAATGCACTTTTTGCACTTACATTCGGTAAGCTGCTAATTTAACAGGTGGAGGTGTCAAGGTGTGAGGTTCTTTTCATCACGGGGTGTTACATGGCTTTTGACTCTTGGACATTTATATAATTGGACGTACATGTTTACCCCCATTTAATTTCCACCTTGCAGTACTTTCCAATATATGTTCACTTTTTGTGTTCATCGTATGGATGGTGATTATCTGTTATTGCTATTTGATTTATCACGGTGGTTTGTTTAGCCTTTGGTCTGTATAAACCCAGTACAGATCATTGGCTTTATGTTTAAATGGTACCATGTGAGGTTTAGTCTTTTGGCATCACAGTAGTTTCGCATGGTTGATTTATTGAAATAGAATCTTTTTTACCCATGATGTTCACATATTAATTACCTCTAGCGCAGCTTATTTAGTTTGAATACGTCCCTAAACATGCCAAAGGCTAACACAAACTCGGTGACCGAGAGTTTGCAATTAAGCCTGGGGTCTTTGGCCTTCAGAACCATGGACACGTCCCCCCCCCAGGTGTTGGACTTATTCTCGGCTGGAGGGAAGGAGCCCAGGTTAAGGTTCTTTCCCTCCAGGATGTCCTTCCTGATGCCGGCAGGGATGAGGTGTGCAGGAAATATGGTGGAACTTGTGTCCAGCATACCTGTGGGTGGTAGTGCCACGAAGGGCGCTGCGACCGTGTCTAGGGGGGTCATCGCTGGGTGCGTGCCTCAAGGACTCCTACTCTCATCTGCATGTTGGTTACAGCTGTGGTCAGCGTGCGGATCATGGTGTGCAGCTGGGCAAGAGCTGAGGAGATAGACTGCAGGGATGCCTGCCGAGTGCCAGGTGCAGCTGCTGCTAGTCTTGGGAACAGCAGCCTGAATAATTTAGCTTTCCAGGCTATGGTGGGATAGGGAATAGCTCTATGTCACAGCTCTGCTGTGAGATTGGGGATAGTCCATCCCCTGAGGGACTGAGTGCTGCCTTTCTTTGAAACCACGGTGAGTGACAGAGGGGCAGAGGCAAGGTCCTCACTGCCGGACCATGACATGACTCCAGCTATAATGAAAAAAAAGGGGGAGGGTGTGTGTTTAAGAAAGTTTTTAGGAAATGAGAACAGTGAGGAGAGATGGAATACGTAAAAATAAGTAAGAAGCAAGAGGGGGGGAAGAACAGAAAAAGGATGCATTCTGACGAACGTTTAAGAGTGTACATTTAGAAAACTCAAGTGCGGGCCAGGAGGTGACTGGCCACATAACTCAGGTGCCCAGTCGGTGTCATGCACGGACCTGCGAACCAGAGCCCCAGGGCGTACTGAGTTGGAAGCAGCAGTCTGGTTGTGGCCTAAGTAGGAATGTTGCTTTCTGTAGTAGGTGACGTATGGTTGGTCTGCTAACAGCTGAACTGTCAGAAAGCCATTGTTTATCAACCGTGTCTGCAAAATTTGAAGGTGATGTCCTTCTGCAATAGGTAATAAAGAAAATGTGACAGTAGCTAAGCATCAGCCCGGCAGCCCAATTTGTGTATGTGAGGTATCGAGATGAATAAAGGGTGCAGCAGGTTGATGTGGGAGAGTGTTCCGTATATTACCCACCTGACTTGTGCTGTGCCCTGATGGAATAAAGGTCCTGGTTGTGGCCGAGACTAATCTGGCGACCGGGTACCTGAAAAAGGTAACATGGAGGTCCAGGTTTAATCTTGAGTCCACCTCACCCCCTTGTACATAACCCCCCCCGCAAGTAAAGCCTTGTATGTTTGCACGTATGCCATATTACCTGCGAGAATAACGCCCGACCTTGTGCAGGATGAAGCATCCCGACCTCACTGACCTACGGAGAAAGATAGACAGGTGAGCGGCTGGGTTGATTGTCACTGGACACGAGCTTGCAATGCGTGTTGCAAAAAAGTAGCCTCAAAGGGAGGCGAAAAACAAGCAGTAGAGAAAGAAGAAACATGTGTGGGGATAAGCAAGGCCATGCTGACCGAGTGACGTAAATTGAAGAGCTAACACTGCAATGAGGTGTGCTGAAGCAGGTTGGCATTTGCAACCTAAGAAGTTGCATGAGTTGTAAATGTGGATCGGGTAAATTTGAGTGGTATGAGTGGCAACTGAGAGCTTATGGCAGAGACCTCATGTGGGAGGTCACTTTTGCAGAAGTTTGTGGTTTTTTGCGAAATGACAGTGATTTGGAATAGTACAGTGGTTTGACTGAAGGTCTACGAAGGATTCATAGTTTGTAGATAGGGAACAACAATGCAAAGGGAACATATGCATTGACAATGCTTGTATCAGGAAAAGACGGGGAACTACCAACACCAACTTGGAGGCCGAAACATACGATGGGGTGTGAGTATGGGAACATAACAAATCGAAAGTTTGCATATGGTACAAGAAGTTAGAATCCTACCTGCAACAGTGAGCTAGAAGCGCCGACAAAGAGCTTGAATGGAAAAGCTGCAAACACGCTGGAATTTGAAAACACACAAAGACTCACGAACACGCAGTGAGCTGGGAAGAGTCAGCCTGGTGACGTAATGAATCGCGCACTGGAACCGACAAGGAACAAAGGAGAGTGAGCTGCTTAAATACCCCCCCGGGCTCCTTCCATAAATTCAGGCCACCATACTGGCCTTCTAATATATATCTTAATTTTTTTATTCTTTCATTATTACCCCTTTTTATTGTGACATTTATTGTAAGGCTTACTAGTATTTGATTCCGGTCTATGTGTAACCGGTCAGAAATCAGTTATCTGCTACTATATACTAATATATTTCATGTTGTTTTATTTTACTTAACCTATTTGGCCATCATTTGATCACATTGGGCACTATGAAATGATGAGATTGACCAATAAGGGGGTTACTACCATTTGTGTCAGTACACCATATATACAGTATCTCATAAAAGTGAGTACACCCCTCACATTTTTGGAAATATTTTATTCTATCTTTTCATGTGACAACACTGAAGAAATTACACTTTGGTACAATGTAAAGTAGTGAGTGTACACAGCTTGCATAACAGTGTAAATTTGCTCTCTCCTCAAAATAACGCAACACACAGCCATTAATGTCTACACCGCTGGTAACAAAAGTGAGTACATTCCTAAGTGAAAATGTCCAAATTGGGCCCAATTAGCCATTTTCCCTCCCCAATGTCATGTGTCTCGTTAATGTTACAAGGTCTCAGGTGTGAATGGGGAGCAGGTGTGTTAAATTTGGCGTTATCACTCTCACTTTCTCATACTGGTCACTGGAAGTTCAACATGGCACCTCATGGTAAAGAACTCTCTGAGGATCTGAAAAAAGAATGTTTGCTTTACATAAAGATGACCTAGGCTATAAGAAGTTTTCCAAGACCCTGAAACTGAGCTGCAGCGCGTTGGCCAAGACCATACAGCGGTTTAACAGGACAGGTTCCACACATAATAGGTCTCGCCATGTTCAACCAAAGAAATTGAGTACACGTGCTCAGCGTTATATCCAGAGGTTGTCTTTGGGAAATAGATGTATGAGTGCTGCCGGCATTGCTGCAGAGATTGAAGGGGTGGGGGGTCAGCCTGTCAGTGCTTAGACCATACGCCGCACACTGCATCAAATTGGTCTGCATGGCTGTCATTCCAGAAGGAAGCCTCTTCTAAAGATTATGCACAAGAAAGCCCACAAGCAAGCAGACTAAGGACATGGATTACTGGAGCCATGTCCTGTAGTCAGATGAGACAAAGGTAAAATTATTTGGTTGAGATGGTGTCATGCGTGTGTGGCGGCAACCAGGTGAGGAGTACAAAGACAAGTGTGTCTTGCCTACAGTCAAGCATGGTGGTGGGAGTGTTGTGGTCTGGGGCTGCATGAGTGCTGCCGGCACTGGGGAGCTACAGTTCATTGAGGGAACCATGAATGCCAACATGTACTGTGACATACTGAAGCAGAGCATGATCCCCTCCCTTTGGAAACTGGGCCAAAGGGCAGTATTCCAACATGATAACGACCCCAAACACACCTCCAAGACAAAGCTCTGGTGAACTTCATACCCAAGAGGGATAAGGCACTGCTGCAAAATAATGGTGGCCACACAAAATATTGATACTTTGGACCCAATTTGGACATTTTCACTAAGGGGTGTAACTCACTTTTGTTGCCAGTGGTTTAGACATTAAAAGCTGTGTTATTTTGAGGGAACAGAAAATTTACACTGTTATATAAGCTGTACACTGACTACTTTACATTGTAGCAAAGTGTAATTTCTTCAGCGTTGTCACATGAAAATATAAAAATAAAATATTTTACAAAAATGTGAGGGGTGTACTCGCTTTTGTTAGATACTGTAATTATGTGAAATGGACATGTTGTGTAGGCTTTGAAGAAGAGGGAAGCCTTGAAACACATTAGTCAGTGTGACTACAAGTGTTGTGAATTGGACATAAGTGGATGATTTTTTGATCACAGATCAAAACCAGAAGTACTGGTTTGTGAGCAGGGCCGAACTGGGAATAGAAACCAGCCCCAGGAAAAAATTTCGTACCAGCCCCATAGCATTTTTATACCAGCCCAACAGCATAACATCATTATTTTTTGTTCTCAAAAGGGAAAACCATGCATGTTAAAACACATTTAAAGAGTGTATTATGAAATGGCCATTTTCAGTACAAAGATCAATATTTAAGTTATAAACATGTAGTTAGTGCTATTAGCAAAAGTCAAAAAAACATATTTCTCCATTTACATGAAAGTCAGTTTAAAATAGCCCAGCACAGAGTTCCCCCATGTATCAGAGTCTGCAGGAATCCCCCTTACAGTTCAAGGGAACTCTGACATAAAAGGGAACATTGCAGTTCATGATCTAAGGGGGCACTCTGATATAAGGGGGGCTCTGGTGACCAGAGACCCCCCTTATATCAGAGTCCACTGCATTCCCCTTTACATCAGAGTTCCCACTTACACCAGGCTCGGCAGCATTGCTCTTTACATCAGAGTTCGCAGAGTTTCCCCTTGCACTGTAAGGGGGAAACCTGCAGACTCTGATGTAAAGGGGAACTCTGGGAATGTGGGGAGGACTCTGGTGACCAGAGAACACTTTCCACAGAAAGAAAACACTAAGGTAAGGGGGGGTTACTGATATAAGGGGGAAACCTTTATACCTGAGCCCCCTTACATTATTGTATTCACTCCCCCCTTACATCACTGACCCCCCTCAGACTGGCCTTGCGGCTCTGTCACTGACCTCCTCTCAGGTGCACCATGCAGGGCTCAGTCAGTTGGCTCCAGCTCGTGGCTCTGGTTTTATCCCATTGTTTCCTCTCCAGCAGTCCACACACGTCTGACTCCTCCTGTGACCCCCATCCCGGCAGCACTCTCAATCTTGACTGCTCTCCAGAATCCCCCCTCAGAGACTGCAGACATGATAAAAGACAAGAGATGGTCAGAGACTTCAGACATGATACATGAGATGGTCAGAGGTTGCGTACATGGTACAGGAGATGGTCAGAGACTGCAGACATGATACAGGATATGGTCAAAGACTACAGACATGATACAATAGATGGTCAGAGACTGCAAACATGATCCAAGAGATGGCCAGAGGCTGCAGACATGATACAAGAGATGGTCAGAGGCTGCAGACATGATACAAGAGATGGTCAGAAGCTGCAGACATGATACAAGAGATGGTCAGAGGCTGCAGACATGATACAGGAGAGGTCAGAGGCTGGGGGATGGGACAAGAGAGGTCAGAGACTGCAGATGGTACAGGAGAGGACAGAGGCTGGGGGATGGTGCAAGAGAGGTCAGAGGCTGAGGATAGACCAGGAGTGGTCAGAGGTTGCGGATGGTACAGGAGAGGTCAGAGGCTGCAGAAGGTACAGGAGAGGTCAGAGGCTGCGGATGGTACAGGAGAGGTCAGAGGCTGTGGATGGTACAGGAGAGGTCAGAGGCTGCAGGATGGTATATTAGAGGTCAGAAGCTGCGGAGGGGATGGGAGAGGTCAGAGGCTGATGAGGGGATGGGAGAGTTCAGAGGTTGTGGTGGGGATGGGAGAGGTCAGAGGCTGCAGTGGGGATGGGAGAGGTCAGAGGCTGTGGAGGTCAGAGGCTGTGGAGGGGACAGGAGAGGTCAGAGGCTGCGGTGGGGACAGGAGAGGTCAGAGGCTGCGGTGGGGACAGGAGAGGTCAGAGGCTGCGGTGCAAACAGGAAAGGTCAGAGGCTGCAAAGGTCAGAGGCTGCGGAGGGGACGGGAGAGGTTAGAGGTTGCAGAGGTGATGGGATAGGTCAGAGGCTGCAGAGGGGATGAGAGAGGTCAGAGGCTGTGGAGGTCAGAGGCTGTGGAGCGGACAGGAGAAGTCAGAGGCTGTGAAGGTCAGAGGCTGCGGAGGGAAGAGGACAGGCGAGGTGTCGGAGACTGGAGGTGTCGGAGAC
>BLSH010310417.1:218199-229549 GCA_018402905.1 Glandirana rugosa
AGGACCTTTCAGGATCTCCAGACGTTTTCCTTCCATTTACCCCCGTTCCCAGCCTGTTCAAGGGATGTTTCTTTACCCCTGTCCCTTTATTGAATTTTCGTAAAAATTTGTTTTTAGTGTATTTTTTTATTTTTTACCTCCACCTACACCTAGAACAGTGATATGGCTTCTCCCGGCTAATTTATAGTTTTCTCACACAGTTTGCAGATGATTTTAGAACAGTGATATGGCTTATCCCGCTAATTTATAGTTTTCTCACACAGTTTGAAGATGATTGTAGAACAGTGATATGGGTTCTCCCGGCTAATTTAGACTTTTCTCACACAGTTTGAAGATGATTTTAGAACACTGATATGGCTTCTCCCGGCTAATTTAGACTTTTCTCACACAGTTTGAAGATCGTCCACATCCACCTCCATTTTTTATTTTTTTATGTGATTTTTGTTTAAAAATGCTTTTAAGTTATTTCCCTGTCCCCATTTCTTTGTAGGGAACTTGTCCGACCCTTGCCCCCATTTACCTTCCTTTTGCAGACCTCTAGGACTTTCCAGGACTTTTTTACAGCAATTTTCAGAACTTTTAGTAAAATTACCAGATCCCCTTTTTTTGAAAAGTCTGGGTTCGGGTCCGGGTCCCGGACACCCAAAAGTTTGGTACGGACCCGAACTTTACAGTTCGGGTTCGCTCAACTCTATTTATGATTATATTCTGGTAAACATTTTCTAGGCTTTTCGCCAGACCACCTAAAGTTATCTTTCTTTCATTCAGTATCTTCTTTTCTATAATAATAACAATGTTGCCACATATTAAAACGTGTCAGCTAAAAAGCCAATGTTTAAGAAGCACTCTAAATTAAGCTATAGCACAGGACAAATTAAGTACATAATTAACCACTTCAATACCAGGCACTTAGAACACTTCCCGCCCACACCAATTTTCAGCTTTCAGTGCTGTTGCGATTTGAATGAGAATTGCGCGGTCGTGCGACGCTGTACCCAAACAAGGTTTTTATCATTTTGTTCCCACAAATAGAGCTTTCTTTTGGTGGTATTTGATCACCCCTGCAGTTTTTATTTTTTGCGCTATAAAAAAAAGCCAGAAAATTTTGAAAAAAAAAAAATTTTTCTTTGTTTCTGTCACAAAAGTTTGTATAAAGTACATTTTCTCCTTCACTGACGGGCACTGATGTGGCTACACTGATGGGCAGTGATGAGGCTACACTGACGGGCACTGATGAGGCAGTACAGATTGGCACTGATGAGAGGGCACTGATAAGGTTGCACTGATGATGGGGCACATATACAGCACTGATGGGCGGCACTGAAAAGCAACACTGACGGGCACTGATACGTGGCACTGATATGCGGCACTGATGGACACTCATAGGCAGCACTGATAAGTAGCACTGGGCACTGATGGGCAGTGATAGGTGGCACTTTTAGGTGGCACAGGTGGGCACTTTTAGGTGGCACAGGTGGGCACTGATAGGTAGCAGTGGTGGGCACTGATGCAACAAGCACTGTTAAGGATGGCACTGGCAGGCATCATACATGGGCACAGTGCCATCCCTACAGTGCACAATATTGCTCTTACCTGGTGGCCTCTGTGATCCTTCCCTGGTGGTCCTGGGCGGCCTCTTTGTGATGTCCGGGGGGGGCTCCCTGGTGGTCCTGGGCAGGCTCCCTGGTGGTCCAGTGGGGTGATCCTGAGGGTGGCTGCGCTGATAAATGTTCAGCGCAGTCCCCCCTGTCAGGAGAGCAGCCGATCGTCTGCAGACCTGAGCAGAGGAAAAGCCGATAAACGGCTCTTCCTATTTACATTGTGATCAGCCGTGATTGGTCACGGCTGATCACATAGTAAAAGGCTTCGGATCAAAGCCTTTTACCTCGATCAGTAATGCGGTGGGTCAGACTGACCCACGGCACCACCGATCGCCGCGATGCGTGCCCCCAAGTGCACGCGATCGTGGATTATCCTGAGGACGTCAATAGACGTCCAGTCAGGGTAATGAACCCCCCGCCCGGATATCATTTGTCTATGCGCCGGGTGGGAAGTGGTTAAGGGGGGCGGGGGTATTTACAAGACACTTACAATCCTCCCCTTTGATCCTGCAATAGGATCACTAATATAGGTCTAACATATAGTCCTGCTAATCCTCTTAATCCCTTTCAAATCTTCTAGATTTTAGTTTTGAAATCATACACATAACACATTTCATTGCATATGGCAAGATAATGATACATACATAAGGGTCATTTCAACTGTCATCTCAACTGTATGGCAAATGTTGATGAGAAATACGGAAACAAGGAGAACATGACAGTAGTGTTGAGCGAACCTGGACTGTAACGTTCGGGTCCGTACCGAACTTTGGGGTGTCCGGGACCCGGACCCAAACACGGACGTTTCAAAAAACGTTCGGGTTCGGGTTCTGGGTTCTGGTAGTTGATCACGTATGTTGAATAGCTGCAGGGCAGCCAATCAACAAGCGTTTCACTGGCCTAGAAGCCATCACAGCCATGCCTACTAATGGCATGGCTGTGATTGGCCAGTGCATCATGTGACCCAGCCTCTATATGAGGCTTGAGTCACAGTGCTGCATTTCACATGCTCTTGGGTTAGTGTAGGGAGAGGAAGCTGCCGGCGTTTTTGTGAGGGACAGATTGTGAGGGACAGATTGCAGACATTTTAACCTCTTGAGATCCGCGCTATAGACGAAAGACGTCTACAGCGTGGATCTCAATCTCCGGGTGAACGTCCATGGACGTCCGCCCCTTTGCACGCTGCCGGCGTGCACTCACAGGCGGCAGCGGGGCGCGTGCGCGGCCGCCGCACGCTTCGTGGGCGTGCCCGCGGGTCGGGCGGACTCGATGTCCGCTCCTGACCCGCGATCGCCTGCAGAGCTGCAGAACAGGAAACCGCCAATGTAAACACGGCGGTTCCCCGTTCTGTGAGAGGGGGACAAGCAGATCTACTGATCCCTATCACTGGGATCAGTTAGATCTGTTATGTCCCTGCCAACCCATCCCCCCCACAGTTAGAACACACCCAGGAACACATTTAACCCCTTCACTGCCCCCTGCAGGTTAACCCCTTCACTGCCAATGACATTTATACAGTAATCAGTGGACATTTAAATTTCTGATCGCTGTATAAATGTCATTGGTCCCAAAAAAGTGTCAAAAATGTCCGACATGTCCGCCCCAATATCAAAGACCCGATAAAAATTGCAGATCGCCACCATTACTAGTGAAAAAAAAAGTTATAATAAAAACGCCATAAATCAATTCCCATAGTTTGTAGACGCGATAACTTTTGCGCAAACCAATCAATAAACGCTGATTGCGATTTTTGTTTACCAAAAATATGTAGAAGAATATAAATCGGCCAAACCCAATGAATCATTTTTTTTTTTTACATTTTATTTTTGGATATTTATTATAGCAAAAAGTAAAAAATATTGTTCTTTTTTCAAAATCGTCGCTCTTTGTTTGTTTATAGTGCAAAAAATAAAAACCGCAGAGTTGATCAAGTACCACCAAAAGAAAGCTCTATTTGTGGGGAAAAAAGGACATCAATTTTGTTTGGGTACAACGTTGCAAGACTGCGCAATTGTCATTCAAAATGCGACAGCGCTGAAACCTGAAAATTGGTCTGGGCAGGAGGGGGGTTTAAGTGCCCAGTAAGGAAGTGGTTAACATCTGATCCTGCATCCTGAGATTACTACTACTGTTGCTCTGAGGGACAGATTGCAGAAATTTGAGATTTCACATACTGCTGCTTTGAGTGACAGATTGCAGATCAAACCCTTCATAACACAATGATCGTTACGATCGTACACAACGATCAGATTGTAGGAGTAATTTGAGATTTCACATACTGCTGCTTTGAGCAATCTGACTGCACTAGATAGAGGCTTCTGCTTAGAGGGACAGATTATTGTTCAAAAATCATCTCCTAGTTCTAAAGGGAGAGGTTCTAGCTGCAGCTGTAAGTGACACATTATTGTTCAAAAATCATCTTCTAGTTTATTTGATTTTAATTTATTTTCCCTATCCCCATTTTTTTATAGGGCACTTGCCCTACTCTTACCCCCATTTTACTTCCTTTTGCAGCCCTCTAGCACTTGCCAGGACTTTGTTACAGCCATTTTTGTGCCTAAAAGTTCGGGTCCCCATTGACTTCAATGGTGTTCGGGGTCCGGGATAACGTTCAGGCAATGTTCGGTGCCGAACCCGGACTTTTTTCCAAAGTTCGTTCGGACCCTCCGAACCCGAACGTCCAGGTGTTCGCTCAACTCTACATGACAGTCATCAAGTTAATAAAGTATTCTTCAGCAAAATAGAACAACAGAAAAGGCTCTCGTGTATTGAGCCTTGCAAAAGTCCAGGTTGTACAAAGTCCACATTATTTCAGTCCTCGAGTTCATTTCTTAAACTTTTAAACACTTTTGAGGATTTTGTAGCATTTTCATATAACCAGGAGAAATCTATCACCCCATAAGAGATTGCCTCTTGGTAAGGACAAAACTTAACATCCACGGACAAGCTGGAACTGATGCTGCAAAGAAACAAAGAAGTTATCCTTCAAGTTAGGTCACTCGGATCTTCAGGCTGGCACCACAGATTGCTCTCTCTTTTGTCCACTGGAATTTCCAGGCCTTGGGTTCCTCCAGGCACTCCAGGAACTTTCACAGGAGTCTCTTTCAACCTTCAGTATTTCAAAGAGTAGAGAAGGGTCATGCTGAAATGATGGCTTGGCAAGGCCTTTTCAGGACCTCATGAGCCTTTAACAACAAAAAGGATCCCCATGCAAGGATCCAGTAATTTCTTCAAGTCATCAACATCCAGATAGAGGCGTAAAAAAAGGTGTAAAAATAGGGGGCAGATACTCTCCAGTCAACATGAATAACCACAGAATCAAACTACTAGATAAAGTCTTTTTCAAGTCTCTTTCCCCCGGAGGTGTTAACAATGACATTCTTGCCATTTAAAAATTCAAGCATAAGTCCATAAGCATGGGAAAATAAAAATGTTTCATAGCTGTTTTTTTTATTACTAGACATGTATATGCTCAATTGAACATCTTCCTCAAACTCAATATTGCAGCAGGATTCAACTAAACATTAAAAGAGCCAAATCCTAGATTGGATCCAGAAGTGACCTGAGGCAAAAATACCCTCAGTTCCTCTTATCCTCTGGAGCCAAGTGGAACCAGAGGGCCTCAGAACAGCACACTTTACCTAAGCAGATATTCTGCCTTAGAACTTTTTCTGCAACCTTGCAACACATAATTGTCATTAGGGATGGGGTTTGAGTTCGGATCAAACATATGTTCGATCCGAACATCGGCTGTTCGTTTGTTTGGGTATTCCCGAACATTATGGGGCGTTTGCGGCAACTTTGCGCACCCAATAATGTTTTAAAATGACGCCGGAATGCCGTGCGCTGATTGGCCAAAGCATGCACATGACCTGCATGCTTTGACCAATCAGCAGGCGGCCTGCTGTGAGAGCTTTGATTGGCTAAAGGCAGGATACCTTTAGCCAATCACCGCACAGCAGTCTCAATCCACGCCCCACGCTATATAAAGCCGCTCGTACAGTGGCTCTATGTAGTGTGTTGGCGGTGTCAGTGAGAGAGCGTAGGTTCCTGTATCAGGCAGTTTAGATAGCTATCTATAAAACAATGTAAAAAATAGAAAAAAAAATAGATAGCTAACTAGATAGATAGTTAGACATCTAAAATATATCTGTCAGTTAGTGCAGACAGGTTAGTGTAGGGAAAAAATAAAATAAAAAAATGTAAATAATAAAAAAAAAAATACGCTTGTCCTTTTTTTCTGCTGTTGGACGTGCTATTGAGCCACAGTATGCAGAAGAGTTGGTGGAGTGGATAACAAAGCCATCCTCATCCTCTGTCACCCAGGCTCATACAAGTTTGCCTTCCAACGCATCTGGCAAGGTGGCCTATTCTACTGGATCCTTGTCCACAGTTACTCCTTCTGTAGCCCCACCACCATCCGAGTTAGTCTGTCTTGGGGACCGAAGCCACACTGGGGAAGAGATTCTTTCAGCTCTGCGGGGACAGGCTCAGAGGTGGTTGACACCACGGCAGTTTGAGCTAGGAAAGGATGTATGCGACAATGGCACCAACCTTCTCTCTGCCCTCCTACTGGGACAATTGATACATGTTCCATGCTTGGCACACGTCTTGAATTTGGTGGTTCAGCATTTCTTGACAAGGTACCCAGGCTTACCAGATATCCTGAGGCAGGCCAGAAAAGTCTGTGGTCATTTCCAGCATTCATACAATGCCAGTGCCCGGCTGGCTGACATCCAGAGGGAATTCAACTTGCCCAACAACCGCCCCATTTGTGACATGCCCACCAGGTGGAACTCAACATTGGCAATGCGTCAGTGACTGCACCCACAGCAGAGGGCCATCAATGTGTACCTCTGAGAGCATGACACCAGGACAGGCTCAGGGGAGCTTGGATTTTTTTCGCCACGTCAGTGGCTAATGATCAAGGATGCATGCACTGTCCTGTCATCATTTGAGGAGGCCACAAGGATGGTGAGCAGCGACAATACATGCATCAGTGACACTGTCCCACTAATATTCCTTCTGGAGCACACGCTTCATGGAATCATGGACAGGGCAATTGAGGCAGAACAGAGGGAGGAAGAGGAGGACTTACTTTCCTCTCAAGGCCCCCTTTATGCAGAGAGCATTCCTGCAGAGCTGCCAAACACACAGGAGGAGGAGGAAGATTGTGTCAGCATGGATGTGGAGTATAATACGCAGCAGTCTTCAAGGGATCATGGCTTTCAGGCCCCAGAAACCCAAGGAGTTGTACGTGGATGGGAGGAGGAAGTTGCTGACAATGTCATCCTCAGTGACATAGAGAACACTCATGCCTCCTCAAACTTATCCTGCATGGGCTCTCTGATTCTCAAAAGTCTGCAAAAAGACCCTAGGATTTGTGGTATCAAGGACAGGGATCATTACTGGCTGGCAACAAGGGTTGCCACATCATCCCTTTAATCCAGGACACATACTAATTACACAGGTTCTGTGGCTGATTAAGGTGGTAATTAAACTCACTTGGTGCCTCATCTGCATTAAATCAGCCACAGAACCTGAGTAATTCATATGTGTCCTGGATTAAAGGGATGATGTGGCAACCCTACTGGCAACCCTTCTTGATCCACGTTACAAGGATAAAGTTGCAGAACCCATCCTGCCTGCACAGAGGGTGCAGAGGATAAAACATCTTCAGGATACCTTGAAGAAAAGTTTGTGCAACGCCTTTTCAGACCCTGGTACTTTACCATGTCCTGCTACTGGCCCTGGACAACGTGTTTCTGATGCTTCGGTCGTTCAGAGGCAGAGTGGTGGAGAAGGTGGCCGGCTGAGCAATGCCTTTAAAAAAATTTTCAGTCCTCAGCACCCAGGCCTGTTGGCACTCAGGCCAAGCAACCATCAAAAGTGTCTGCATTAAATGGTGCAGGAATATATAGGGGCAAGAGCAGACTTGGAGACCTTTCCAACTGAGCATCCACTTAGTTACTGGGTCTTGAGGATGGACCACTGGCCGGAACTTGCTCAATATGCAATTGAGCTAGTGGCCTGTCCTGCATCCAGCGTGCTTTCTGAATGGACATTTAGCACTGCTGGAGGGTTCGATCAAAGTGTGCGCCTGTCCACAGACTCAGTTAATAGGCTCACATTTATAAAAATGAATCAGTCCTGGATCAGCAGCTATCAAGCCCCTGATGCTGATGCAACTGATTAAATTTGCTAGGGATCTGGGATCCCTTAAAGACTGCCACTGCTCCTATTCCTCCTGTCCATAATCTAGAACTATATTTTGTATTTAGGGCACCACCAACACCCAAGGCCCAATTTTTCTGCACCTGATTTACAGGGGCATGCAATAACAATTTGTGAACAAATTTACATCAGGCCCAGTTCCTCCGTCCAACAAGAGTAACTGCAAAGGGTTACAGTATTCTGGCACCGATAACACAAAAGGCCCAATTTTTGGCCACCTGTTTGACTGGTGGTTTTTGTCCCAATTTGTAAACTAATTTACAATGTCAGGCCCAGTTCCTCCGTCCAACAAGAGTAACTGCAAGGGGTTACAGTGTTCTGGCACCACCAACACACAAGGCCCAATTTTTGGCCACCTGTTTGACTGGGGGCTTTCGTCACACTTTGTAAACTAATTTACAACATCAGGCCCAGTTCCTCCATCCAACAAGCATAACTGCAAGGGGTTACAGTGTTCTGGCACTGCCAACACACAAGGCCCAATTTTTGGCCACCTGTTTGTCTGGGGGATTTTATCACAATTTTTTAAACTAATTTACAAGAGCAGGGCCCGCGCCAAAATAAACAAAAAAACGACGTGCGGTTCCCCCCACAATCAAAACTAGGCCCTTCAGGTCTGGTATGGAATTTAAGGGAAACCCCGTGCCAATTTTTTTTTTTAAATGACGTGCGGTTCCCCCCAAAATCCAAACCAGGCCCTTCAGGTCTGGTATGGATTTTAAGGGGAACCCCGCGCCAAATGAAAAAAAAAATTGCGTGGTGTCCCCCCAAAATCTAAACCAAATCCTTATCTGAGCACGCAACCCTGGCATGGCAGAAGGGGGTCGGGATGAGCAAGGCCACATGCCCTCAACATGGGGAGGATGCTTTGAGGTCCCCCCCAAAGCACCTTGTCCCATGTTGATGGGGAGAAGGGCCTCATCCCCACAACCCTGGCTGCTGGTCTTTAATAAGGGGGCCCCCAGATGCCGACCCACCCCCCATGTGAATAGGTTTGGGATACATTGTACCCCTACCCATTCACCAAAAAAGGAGTGTAGTGTAAAAAAAAAACAATAGGCAGTTTTTGACAAGTCCTTTATTTTGTATTATAGCTCTTTCTTCTTTCTTCTTTCTTCCTCCCTCTCCTTCTTCTGGCCCTCTTCTTCTTCTTCTTTTAGTCTTCTTGCCTGCTCTCTTCATCTTCAATCTTCAATCTACATCTTCATCTTCTTTCCCCGCCACCGCTTTCTCCGCTGCAGCAGTCTGGCCCCTGTGCGACTTGCCGAATGGGTGGTCTTCACGATGACAGTACATTTATAAGAAGGGGCGGGGCCACCCAGTGACGTAACTGAGTGAACCCGCTCCCTTCTGATGTCATGTGATGTCAGAGGGGGCGGGTCACCTATTTAAATCATGGGTGGCCCCGCCCCTTCTTATAAAAGAACTGTCATCGTGAAGACCGCCCATTCGGGGAGACGCTGCAGGGGCTGGACTGCAGCAGCGAAGAGCGCAGCTGCAGGGAAAGAAGAAAGAAATTGAAGAAGAAGATGAAGATTGAAGATTGAAGATGAAGAGAGGAAGCAAGAAGACTAAAAGAAGACCAGAAGAAGGACCGGGCCAGGAGAAGATGGAGGAAGAAAGAAGAAAGAGCTATAATACAAAATAAAGGACTTGTCAAAAACTGCCTAATTTTTTTTTAAACACTACATTCCTTTTTTGGTGAATGGGTAGGGGTACAATGTACCATGTTGAGGGCATGTAGTCCAGTACGGTTCAGGAGGGGGGTAACCGGCCAGGGCTGCATGCTCGGATAAGGGTCACTTTAAGCATTATTAAAATCACTGCTCCTGAAAAAACGATTGATTTAAAAAGTTTTTTTTTCATTGATACATGTCCTCTAGGGCAGGACCTGGGTCCCCCTAAACTTTTTAGGGCAATAACATTGCATATAAGCCTTTAAAATGAGCACTTTTGACTTTTCATGTTCAGGTCCCATAGACTTTAATGGTGTTCGGTAGAGTTAAGCGCACCCGAACTGTAAAGTGACTTTAGGGTGTTTGTGTCCCAAACCCGGACATTTGAGAAAAAGTCCGGGTTCAGGGTTCGGGAAGGGCAGCCAATCAACAAGCATTTTACTCGTTTGCCCTTAGAAGCCATCACAGCCGTGTGGTAGGGAGAGGATGCTGCTGCTTGTGTGAGGTATAGATTAGCGTTATAAAATCATCTCATACTAGTATAGGGAGAGGTTCCTGCTGCTGGTGTGAGGGATAGATTAGCGTTATAAAATCATCTCATACTAGTATAGGGAGAGGTTCCTGCTGCTGGTGTGAGAGACAGATTAGCGTTATAAAATCATCTCATATTGGTGTAGGGAGAGGTTCTTGCTGCTGGTGTGAGGGATTGATTAGCGTTATAAAATCATCTCATACTAGTATAGGGAGAGGTTCCTGCTGCTGGTGTGAGGGATAGATTAGCGTTATAAAATCATCCCATACTAATATAGGGAGAGGTTCCTGCTGCTGGTGTGAGGGACAGATTAGAGTTATAAAATTATTTCATACTGGTGTAGGGAGAGGTTCCTGCTGCTGGTGTGAGGGATAGATTAGCGTTATAAAATCATCTCATACTAGTATAGGGAGAGTTTCTTGCTGCTGGTGTGAGGGATAGATTAGCGTTATAAAATCATCTCATGCTAACATAGGGAGAGGTTCCTGCTGCTGGTGTGAGGGACAGATTAGCGTTATAAAATTATCTCATACTGGTGTAGGGAGAGGTTCCTGCTGCTGGTGTGAGGGATAGATTAGCGTTATAAAATCATCTCATACTAGTATAGGGAGAGGTTCCTGCTGCTGGTGTGAGGGACAGATTAGCGTTATAAACTCATCTCATACTGCTGTAGGGAGAGGTTCCTGCCGCTGGTGTGAGGGCCAGATTAGTGTTATAAAAATCTCTCATACTGGCGTAGAGAGATGTTCCTGCTGCTGGTGTGAGGGACAGATTAGCGTTATAAAATCATCTCATACTGGCGTAGGGAGAGGTTCCTGCTGCTGGTGTGAGGGACAGATTAGCGTTATAAAATCATCAAATACTGGCTTAGGGAGAGGTTCCAGCTGCTGGCGTGAAGGACAGATTAGCGTTATAAAATCATCTCATACTGGCGTAGGGAGAGGTTCCTGCTGCTGGTGTGAGGGACAGATTAACGTTATAAAAATCTCTCATACTGGCGTAGAGAGATGTTCCTGCTGCTGGTGTGAGGGACAGATTAGCGTAATAAAATCATCTCATACTGGTGTAGGGAGAGATTCCTGCTGCTGGTGTGAGGGACAGATTAGCGTTATAAAATCATCTCATACTGGCGTAGGGAGAGTTTCTTGCTGCTGGTGTGAGGGACACATTAGCCTTATAAAATCATCTCATACTGGCGTAGGGAGAGGTTCCTGCTGCTGGTGTGAGGGACAGATTAGCGTTATAAAATAATCTCATACTGGCGTAGGGAGAGGTTCCTGCTGCTGCTGGTGTGAGGGATTAGACAG
>BLSH010310417.1:236413-250299 GCA_018402905.1 Glandirana rugosa
CCCCCCCCATTTAATATTTATTCATATATTATATAATCCATCAAAGATTAGTTCCTTTTTTGTTTTGGTTTTAGTTTTTGCTTAACTGCTCCTTTTCCATTGTCCTCATCCATTCTTGAACTTGATCCGGTGAAAAGAAAAACATGACTTTGTCATTAGCCACTACTCTTAATCGCGCGGGGTATGCCATTGAATATGTGATTTCTTTTTCCCTTAATCTCCGCTTGACTTCATTAAAGTTTGCTCTTTGTCTCTGAAGCTCCAAGGAGAAATCAGGGAAAATTGATACCTTGGCGCTTTCATAATTAATTGTCCCCTTCTGTCTTGCTTTTCGGAGAACTAAGTCTCGGTCTTTGCAATTCAAAAATTTTGCCAAAAGTGGTCGAGGGGGCATCCCAGGCTTGGGAGCCATCCCTGGCACCCTATGTGCATGTTCAATTGCAAACGCTGAAGAAAATGCAGCGTCAGGGAACAACATTACCAACCACTTTTCCACAAAGTTCCCAGGATCCTGACCCTTCACCCTCTCAGGAAGTCCAACTATCCTTATATTACAGCGCCTCATGCGGTTCTCCAAATCATCGATTTTTTGTTGTAGCGCTAATAATTGTTTTTCATGGTTTAGAACCTTATCAGAAACAGGAGCCACTGTATCCTCAATCTTGGATATTCTATTTTCTGTTTCCCCCACTCTGTCACGCACTTTTTGCATATCTTGCCTCATAAGTCCAAATCCATCCTTATTTCCTCCATTTTTCCTGTCACAGTCACATTAATCGCTTGAATAGCATTTAAAAGCTGGGTATTTACCTGCTCCAGTGTCAGCTTACCTGACTTCTCCATTTGTTTTTCTGCTGGTTTGTCCATTCGTTTTTCAGCTTTAGCAGACTTCTCACTAAGGGTACTGCTGGTCAAAGTCCCTTGCATTAATAGCCCAGTACTACGTGTGAGTGGTGGGCTACAACTTGCCTCTTGCTTCTCAACTCTGGCAAATGCTTTCAGACGATCTTTTGGTGTCAGGGCGTTTTCTCTTTGGTTCTCTAAGATAGTCTGTGTAGTCTGTATAGTCCCTGAAGTTTTCAGGCCAGTACGCTTACCTCCCCCACTCCCACTGCTCATACTGTGAAGTAGCAATATGCAGGTCCTGACAGGGCAGTATATATCCAAGGGCTCAGAGATGTCCAACAGAGTGGGGCAAAACAAATCACTCTCCGTAAATTAAGTTTAAAATGATACAGCAATAAAGCGGCTTACTGCTTCCTCTCCTCGAGTTCCTTTTCTCCATCCACAACTTCAAGAAATAAAGCTTGGCTTCTTAAACAGCAAGGAAATATGTTCCTCCAACAAGTGGCTTGTAAGCATGCTGCTGTGTACCGATGTGCGGTGTTTCAGCGGTGATTCAGCGGCTCTGCATCCGGATTTTAGGCTAGGTACACGGGCAGTTTATCAAATCATTGCTGGGCTCAGCGTATGGAGCACAGAGCTCCCGCTAGTCACGTCCGTCCATGACACCGGAAGCCACGCCTCTCTAACTTCCATATTAGTCAACAAAATTTACATCAAAGGATGAAAAGGGAGGTCTAAAGTTGAGATTTACATATAGCTTTACCCATATTACTGGAGTAATGGACCCTTTTAGCAATGCGGCTAACCTTTGCTTATGCATTTTGTTGATTGTATGCTCCATTTAGGCTGCCAACCTTTTTTTGGAAGGTTTACTTTAACAAAAAGTCTACTTATATTGAACATTTTCTAGAAACAGGGCCATATTTTTACCTAAAAGCATTCTACTTCTTAGCTTACTAATGAAGCATTGCCAAGTCAGCTCACTTCCCTTTTTCTTCCAGCACTCGGTTGTGGCAAGGAATTAGGCCTATGGATCAAAGGTAGCCTGGCTAGTAATGAACCATGCTACTTCCAAATCGTACACCTGATGTCATCATTTTTTCCACTTTTTGTCAAAGAGGAAAATGTGCTAGAAAAAGAAGACTTTAGAGTTGATTTAGTAAAGGAAAATAGACTGTACACGTTGCAAGTACTGTTGCACAAATTTTACCCAGAGCTTTACGAATGTGGCGAATCTCTACTGATTTCCATCATTCAATCATGTGCAAGTAAAAATGCAGATTTTTTTACTTTCCTTGGACCTGAGTGGGTATTCGTTACAAAGTGACGCTTCACTTCGTTCACTAAGCTCTGAGCGCAACTCGTGTACAAATGAGTGCACCTATGCTTGCAAAGTGCACAGTCTGTTTGCCTTTAGTAAATCCACCTGATTGTTTTGACTTGGCATTCTTTGGTGCTTTGCAAACATACGGGCCCTGCTCCGAGATACACAGCCTTGCTTCAAAAAGTGTCCCCGCTGTCCTCTCGATTCTGTGAAGTGTGCACAATGGCCCAATTCATGCTTATGGGAAATGTTGTACTCTGCCTTTTTGCTGGAGGCTACCATGAGTACAGCTCTGTTGCTTTTAAGGGCAACTTGTAACAAAGGTATATGCGTCCTTTGAAGCATAAAAAAACTGCCAATTTTGATTACATTTAACTTGCTAAAGCACTGTGTATAATAAACAATCGCCATGACTTTTTTCATAAAATACTATTTTCACCTATTTTTCATTCATTCTTTCCTCCCCAGCCACTTTTTGAACCACTTTCTGTATACATACAGTAAGTAGTCCAGCACTGGCTGTAGATAATAACTCAGGACCAGCTTCCTAATATTGACAACAATGGACCATGAATGCATAATGTGTGTTGGGAAGTCCACTTATAGGGGTCAATTTACTAAAGGCAAATTCTTATTTTGCAAGGGAATTTTCCCTTAGCTTAGTGAATGAGGTGAAGCTCCACTGACTTACTTCAGCCAATCATGTACAAGCAAAAATATGTTTTCCTTACATATGGGTACTCTTTGCAAAGTGAATTTTCACTAATTTAAGTGAATATTACATTGGGGCCTTCTGTGGCACACATGCAGAATATCAAACCTTGGATGCAGATCCCTGGACTACAACAAAAGTGTCACCTTCATATTTTTCCCCCTGCCAAAGGGTCGCTTTAAGGCTCCTTTTTAAATTCTAGGGTTGGATTAAGGGATAAGGGCAGGGTTAGTATAGGGTTTAGGTTGATTTAAAGGGATGATTAAGTGTGAGGAGTGGCTTAAATGTTAAGTGTTGGGTCAAACAATGTGTGGAATATAATCATTTTTAAAACGTATTTTTAGGACATGCGCTGCATGAGGAGGAGGTAGGCGAACAAGCTACCGCTCCGTTCCTCTCCTCATAAGCCAGCTAACACCCGGGGAGCCCCCCCACTACCTCCCCATACCCAGTTGCACACATGAATCATTTAGTGAAAGGATCCCTCATATGATCGCCCACCTTTCTCCCTCAGCTCCAAGCTGAAACACAGGCGGCCACAGCTAAAATGGTGCCCGCTCCCAGTAACTCTGAAATCTCTCAGTCTCTCACAGGACAACCTGCTGCTGACCCTACCATGCCTGCGGACATAGCACAGGCGGTGGTCACTCTCCTCACCCCCACCCTAGCTGCCAAAGTGGATGCCACAGTACAGAAGGGGCTGGAACAGCTGCATATGGAGCTGCAGAATCAAGCAGAGAGAATCACACATGCAGAGGAGCGGATCTCCTCCATTGAGGATGATAGTGCTGCCAGCTCAGTAGCACTTGCATGCCTCTCACAATCAAATAGAGATCTCTGGGACAAAATAGATGACTTGGAGAATCGTAGGAGAAGTAATAATCTGCGGATCATAGGTCTACCAGAAACATTCTCTAGCACACAGCTTACAGAGGTATGTTCTAAGCGTATCCCTGAGCAGCTTGGCCTCCATGTTCCATGTGTCATTGAGTGTGCACACCGCATTGGACAGGCCTCAGAACAGCGTTCTAAACCCAGACCTGTTATCGTCATATACCTTAATTACACTGACAAGAATGCAATCTTGCAAAAATTCCGTTGCTCATGCACCCTCTCAGTAGAAGGCTCAGACTTGCTATTATTTGCCGAGTATTCAATAGAGGTGATAAAGCAACGCAAAGCATTTTCCTTGGTCTGCTTAACCCTGCACAACAGCCATGTCAAATTTACCTTGGCATACCCGGCCATCTTGCACTTCCAATCTCCCACTGGAGAACATCTTATCTTCACCTCTCCAGCCGAAGCAAAACACTACTTAACAATACTTCAGACATGGAAATGGAACTTACCTCTCCCACCACTAGCTCTCTCTACTGTTCCTCAGGCCTCTTGAGCCTCCTCAAAACACCAACAATCTCCTGAGAAACCACCATTTAAAAGGAGTTGCATCAACAATCAGCCCAACCACTCCAGAGTTCATTTAAATGTTCATACCTTCAGCATACCTTGGAACTCATGATATGACCTAGTAGCTATGGTCCTCTCCTTTCTCTCCGTCAATACTACCCTGTCCTGTGTTTACCACACAGCAAATGTTGCACCTCTCATTGTTAGCCACAGGTTTTGTTACTGGTATTATGTTTAAGTGTGAGTCATTATATGCGTCTTGCTCCACAGCTTCTCATCCATTCTTTCACTGGGTAGAATCTGGGAACCCCATCCCCTGCTCCGGCCTGTAACAATTAGGCTTATACCTACACCCCCACCCCCTCTTTTTTTCTTTTTTATCCCCTCCTCGGGTTGGTTTCTGCTTTTGAGGAAGGGGCGAGCATCTGGCGGGTGCTGCACATAGGAGATAATCCTCATGTGCACATAGGAATAATGTGGAAAACATCACATGGAACATAGCCAGAAATGTTTTACAGGTGGTTTCCCCACCTGACCTTGTTTTGGTACCTTTATCCTTATCTGTTTGTAGCATCTACCTACTATGCAAATGTTCATGCAGAATGTTGTTCATGTATTGATTACCCTTACCACGTTACATTCTTAATGCCAGGAGTCCACGTAATGTTCTATTACCTTTTCTATCTTCTTTATCCTGTTGTGAACAGATATGGCTCATCAAACCAACAGAGATAACCTAAAGATGGAGGCATGGAGGAGCTCAGCTATGAGGAAAGATTAGAGGATCTGAATTTATTCTCTCTTGAGAAGAGGAGATTAAGGGGGGATATGATCAACATGTACAAATACAGTATATAAGTGGTCCATATAGTGAACTTGGTGTTGAGTTATTTACTTTAAGGTCATCACAAAGGACAAGGGGTCATCTCCAAATACGGAAAGGTTTCTTCAAAGTAAGAGCTGTGAAAATGTGGACTAGACTCCCTCCAGAGGTGGTTTTGGCCAGCACGGTTGATTGCTTTAAAAAAGGCCTGGATTCTTTCCTTAATGTAATTAATATAACTGGGTACTAACATTTTTAGGTAAAGTTGATCCAGGGTGAATCCGATTGCCTCTCGGGGAATCAGGAAGGAATTTTTTCCCCCGTTATAGCAAATTGGATCACGCTTTGCTGGGGTTTTTTGCCTTCCTCTGGATCAACTGTGGGTGAAGGATTGTATATGGGATTATTTGGTTTTATATATATATATATATATATATACATTTTTTTTTTCTTTTGGTTGAAGTAGATGGACTTGTGTCTTTTTTCAACCTGACTAACTATATAACTATGTAAAGATCATCTCCTGGAATGTCAAGGGACTCTGCTCCCCTAATAAACGTATGCGTATTCTCAGACACTTAAAACGTCTCCGGGCAGATGTGGTGCTTCTCCAGGAGACCCATCTCTCCGCAGATGATCTACCACACATCCGCAGATTATGGGTTGGTGAAGTCTACAGGTCTCCAGTAGCTGGTCGCAATGCCGGGGTAGCCATCCTGCTGCATACAAACCTGAAACACTCTGTTTGAGACATCCAGGCTGATTCAACTGGCCGTAAGTTGACACTTCACTTAACGTTATCCTCTAGTGACATCTCTATCACCAATATCTATGCCCCCAACTCCCCTGATAATAGCTTTTTTCGGGAAAGGGTGTCCTGGATACAGGACGTCTTTTAGACTCTCCACCTTCTTGGAGGAGATTTCAGCTCGGTCCTGAAACCATTGGAGGACTGTACAGGTGCTTGAGCCCATATAACCTGCAATCTAACACCCGCAAATGAAAATCTCTCCCCCCTAGCTCAGGACATTACTTCGACCCAGCTTATAGACCTATGGTGATTGACACACACGACTGACCAAGCCTACACTTTTTACTCTCCCCCTCATAATTCTTTCTCACGCATTGACTATTTTTTTGTTTCACGAGCCCTATTGTCAATGTTAGACAATGCGGAGTTTAGAGATATAGCCATCTCTGATCATAGCCCCATTACACTACATTTCGCTGGAATTAAACCACAATCTCCCTCGCTCACCTGGTGCTTTCCATCATACCTGCAGATAACGACGACTTCCATCACGTATTATATAAAGCTTGGTCAGAATATGCCTCCACTAATGGGGCACATATTACCGAACCTAACCTTTTTTGGGAAGCTGGCAAGGCATTCCTTAGGGGTAAAATAATTTCCTATACCACCCAATTTAAGAAACACTCCTGACAGCAATACATACAAGCCAGCGAGGCCCTTCACTCTGCACATGAAACATTAACACACGCTCGCACTCTGGACAATATCAAAGCCTGGAAACTTGCTAAGCAAAACTTTGATCTATGGACAGAGCAACAGGAAGCTGCTAAGACGTCCTACTCTGCCTTATGCTACTACATAATTGGTGACAAAGCAGGTAAGCTGCTTGCCAGATTGTGTGCTGGTCCTAGGCGCCCTACTAATATCGCAGCACTGAAAGACACTGCCGTCTCTCTTGTTACCTACCATGCTGAAATTAGTAAACTACTTTCTGAGTATTACACATCCTTCTACTCGGAAGATCAGACAACGGCGGATCATTTATTGTGCAAAGTGCATTTGCCTCAACTCACTCCCGAACACCTGGAAGCCCTTAATGCCCCTATCACAATAGAAGATATTCAAAACACGATTAAATCATTAGCGCCACCCAAGGCCCCAGGCCCCGATGGTTATACTGCTGAGTTCTACAAGCCTACTAAAGACTTCATTCCAGACACTTTAAAACATGTATTCACAGCCATGTGGGAGGGTGGCCCATACCTCCCTACAAGAACCCAAGCTCAAATTAAACTTATATCCAAAAAAGATAAAGATCCCCTACACCCTATAGGCTCATATAGGCCTATTTCATTAATCAATGTAGATGTCAAGATATTGTCTAAAATATTAGCCACTCGATTGGCCTTGTTACTCCCCTCTCTATTACACCCTGCTCAGTCGGGCTTCGTCAGGAGACGTTCCGCAACCTTAAATATCCGTGAAGTCTTACTAGCCCTAGAATATGCTAAATCACACCCTGATCAAGATATCGCCATCATCTCCCTAGACGCTAAAAAGGCGTTCTACAACATTAGTTTTGCGAGATTATTTAAAGTAATGAATGCCTTTGGCTTCTTGTGCTCAATTCTATGCTCTCTCCAACAAATGTACACATCCCCGACAGCTCGCTTAGTCACCCCCAACTTCAACTCAGATATAATGTTTCTAACTAAGGGAAAGAGGCAGGGATGTCCTCTTTCCCCTCTATTGTTTAATATAGCGATTGAACCACTGTCACGGCTTCTTAACTCGTCCATTGGGGTTAGCAGTGTCACTATAGGGAATCAAACTCTCCGTACCGCTTTGTTCACGGATGATATACTACTGTTCTCCTTTGATCCTCTCTGAGACTTTGGCAGGCTCTCTAACATATTTGTGGCCTTTCGTCTCAGCTCCGGTTTCAGGATCAACTTTGGCAAAAGTGAGGTCTTAGCCCTACACCTCCTGCTATCTGCTAAATAGCAATTATCTTCTCCATTTGCTATAGTCACTCAACATATTACAGGCATTCATATAGGCTGAGGACCTTCCTCTCTGTATACTCTTAACTACCCACCCTTAATAACAAAAATTACAAAGGAATTGGAGGCTTGGGCAACCCTCTCACTTATTAGAAGATGTCACCTTTTCAAAATGGTATCTTTTGCACGTTCACTTTACCCCATGCAGACCATACCCCTTTTGCTAAAACACTCCGAAGTACTAAAAATACATAAAGTGCTGATATCCTTCCTATGGTCGCGCAAAAGACCTCGCATAGCTCTCCAAAAAGTCTGTCTTTCTAAGTCCGAGGGCGGTGCAGGTTTGCTCAATTTGCGTTTCTATAATCTTACATATTTGCTTAGACAAGGTATAGACTGGCTGTCTGTAAAATCTAGGTACTCTAATTATATAGCCAAGAATGCCCTTGTATCTCTGTTCACAGCAGCAGTCCTCCATTCTAACTTGAAGGCCTTACCGCATCTCTGATCTAATATACTCATCAGAGATACAGTGGTGGCATGGGGACAGGTTCGGAAGCTACTAGGACTTCCTGCAAACGTATCTGCCTATCTCACCATTAAGAGTAATCCTATGTTTTCTCCGTCAACTATGCACTCGGTTTTTAATGAATGGTATACTCGGGTATACTCGGGGGCTCACTACTGTTGCCCTTCACTATTGTGGCAACCAGGGCAAAATCCTTCATAAACGTTGCGCTCCAGAGAGAGGACTATTCTATCTCCAAGCTATATTCTCACCTCATCAATCATCAAACAGACAAGTACTATCATCTTTTAGAAATGGTCATCCATCTTTAGTGGTCCAGACCTCTCGAAAAAAATCCTACAAGGCTATGAATATGTTTGCAAACTAGTCCTTACGGAAACCAGGAGAGGAACTCAATTTAAAATTATTCATAGAGCATATTATCCATTCCAGACTAATAGATTGGAACCTTCACAAGCACAGTGTCTGTGGTGCTCACTACCTTGTCCTAATCTGCTACATCGACTATGGGAGTGTCCGAAAGTTTCTGCCTTCTGGGACTCTGTGCTCTCATACATCTTTAGAATCAATCGGAATCGCCAACCAAAGGATCTTTTACTATGCCTTTTTGGATGTGACATTACAACCCCTCCTTCCTCAACAATGGGACCACCTACTCTGACACAATGGACACATATATGCCTGCTAGTTGCTCGCAGAAGGATTATGACCCAATGGATCAAACCATCTCCACCCTCGCTACAGGCTCTGAAACAAGCTATACTGTCACTTTTTCATATGGAAAGACTGGATACTATCGTTCTAAACTTTCGCTCCACCACCCGGTTCTTTGCTAGATGGAAAAAATACATGGAGGCCACTTTCCCCACTGAAAAATCATCACTTGTCTACCCATTTTGGTACACTGATTGGTACTTAAAGAAAGACATTAACAATTCTCTGGGCAAACTCAAAATCTCTGAACAGTTAAACAACTCTGACCCCTTGCTCTGAGCTAATGCTGTTTAACGCCTGTTAATTTTCCTTTAATAGCTGGTAGCTGGTAGATACAAGATGCTTTAAATGACCTTGCTATAGAACTATGGATAATACGATTGTTGTGTTTTTGTACACATTTATTATTGAAAATCTCAATAAATATTAAAAAAACAAACAAAAAAAAACATATTTTTACAATGAAAACCAACCAACCGTGAAGATCTCTTCAAAAACATAGACTATCAACCCAGTCTGGTTCTGGGAAAATTAACAAATACTTATATAACATTCCTAAACCACTGAAACTAAAAATAAGAACATTCCCCTAAACCTGATTGGACATTTGAAGTGAACTGCAGAAATTAATGATTGTAAATGCTGGTTTCTAAATATTAGGCAAAATATACCAATGTTTAGCAGAATACGTCTTCTGTCATATTTACCATCATTATGATGCCCTGTAGGTCATTGATTGCCCAACAAAAAATATTTTTCACATTGTATATGCCATAAGAATAGTGGAATACGAAGGCACCGATGTTAAAGTACTGCCGGCTATTTCATTGTTATCACTTGGTAAATGTAACATTTACTATACAATAAAAGCTTATAGGCAGACATTATGTTGCATATGTATTTTTAAAAATGTAACTTTAGCTCTTTTTTTCAATATTAAATGCGAGACTGAAAGCACAGACTGTTCTGAACTTTCCTTATTGGAGACATCACACGCAATTCAGTAACTCTTAATGGGTGACAGTATAAATGTGATTGCAAATATCTTCACAAATGGAACTTCAACTGATGTGTGATATATTGCGTAATAAATGTTCATGCTGACAGTGGCAGCTTAAAAATAATGTGTATTGGATGCATACTGGCAACAATGCATCATTTCATTTATCGCTATTAGCAGTGATTTGGTAGATAATATATCAAAAACTCTGTTTGAAGAAATACAATATCATGTTAAAAACTGTCATATTGAAATATGGAAGGTGATGAAGGTCATTGGCATAAAAAAAAAGCGATGTACTTACCTCAGTAACACCTGCATGAAATGTAGTAGCCTTTGCGTCATAAAATTCTAATCATTATCCCCATCATTTTCAAAGCACTTATGCTAATTGGAACTTAAGGTGGATCTTGATGAGTGGAAGCATAGTCCATTTGTTTCTTTGCTTGGCAATGGACTCAAACTTTTCCAGAAGAATTCCAATATGTTCCCAGGCAATTTGGGAATCTAGTCTCTATTGTGTGTTCTGAGTTTGCTCTTAAAGTGGATGTAAACCCTCACATATACCCAGTGAAGTGAACAACCTCAGATGATACACAGGGATGCATGCATATTTGCTGTCTTCAGCTGTATATATCCTTTAGAAAGTGCACATTGTGTTACAGATTTTCTCTTCCTGTTCAGCACTGAGTGTGAAGTCTGGGCATACAGCCAAGACAGATGATTGGAGGAAAGGCACACACCCTCCTCCACATTGGCAAAGGAAGGAATGTGCAGAGCACTGCTGTGAGAAGGCAAGCTGTCTTCTGCTAATCTATTTATAGCAACCTCCCTTGACACAAATTTCAGGCTGCACTTATCTCCTGTGCCGGAGAACTTGTCAGAAGTTATCAGGCTGGTAACAGAGCTACAGAGCAGGAGAAAGCCATGGAACTCAGCACTTTGGAGAGGGACAAGAAAACACTGCAGATATATGTGCCCAGCTCAAATTTCATGAATCAGGTTTACATCCACTTTAAGCTTTCTGACAGACAATATGACACATGTGCCAAGACAATTACTCTAGGCATCAATGTCATTGTCACACTGAGGCACTTTACAGGCGGTCTTGCGCTAAAAATGGTGCCTGTAAAGCGTGACTAAACTGCCTCCTAATCCCCCCCAGTGTGAAAGCTAGAGTGCTTTCACACTGGGGCGGTGCGCTTGCAGGACAGGAAAAAAATTCCTGCAAGCAGCATCTTTGGAGCGGTGTATACACTGCTCCTGCACCGCCCCTGCCAATTGAAATGAATGGGCAGGGCTTCCAAAGCGGCTGAAAACCGCTTCAGAATCGCTGCACACCAGCGCTTCTAACCACATTTAACCCCTTCTTAGGGGTTAAAAGAGCCCGCTGCTGCCCGAATAGTGGCGCCAAAACGCAGCTATAACATCAGTAAAGCACCGCTAAAACTAGCGGCACTTTACCGCTAACGCCCTGCCCTCCCCAGTGTGAAAGGGCTCTAAATGTTTGGGTTTTTTTACCATGTGAAACAAAATTAGCATGTTACATGGGAAATGTTGTTGTGCCATCCAGTGACCTTAAATGTTGGAATTGGTGAAAAGATGAATTTCAGCAATTTGTCCAAGCTTGCTAACCCTGTAATTGTGTAACACTCTCTGGATTTCAGTTGTCTAAATGTGGTTTACAAAGCTGCACCCATCTTATCTTAGTGTGCTACATTAACCCCCCTGGTGGTATTCCCGAGTGTGGTTCGGGGTGAATTTTCTGTACCAAGAGCCGTAACCCCGAGCCACACTCAGGATCGCATCGCTGGATCCAGACAGCGTTACTTACCTTGTCCCCTGGATCCAGTGATGTCCCCCCACTGTGTCAGCGGGCTCTCTTCCGCCCGATGCCTGTGTGATGCCAGGTTCCATTCCCTGCGAACCCATGTTGCATGGGGTGCAGAGTAATTCAAATAGTGAAACACATAGTAAACATATAGTATCCTGTGATCTGTAAGATTACATTACTGTATCAAATCATGTCACATCCCTTTTGTCCCCAGTGGTTTGCCCAGTGCCCTGCATGCACTTTTATATTATATATGCCATTCTTTCTGCCTAGAAACTTGGGAATGTCCATGGCAACCAAAAAGCGTCCCTTTACGGTTTTTGATCAGCTAGAAAACAGCGATAGTAAATAAGAATAATTTGCAGAATTGAGTGATACTGATTTTTGGGGAAATTTATCATCAGACACTGAAAGTGACGACAGCGACAATTCTGCAAATGAGCACATTTCAGTGTTTTTGATTTGATTACATTATTGAATACATTTTTTTACTATTATGTTATTATTTTTGATAATTATTTATAGTTATTTATTATATTATAATTTATGATTTCGTGTTTCAAACCTTATCATACCCGGGATGTCTAATAGACTATTGTTTGGACAATTTTAAGTGAGTTATTCCTAATAATTACAGGCCTACAATATAAAACGCCAAATGTCTATGCAAAACAATGTACCGCTTTTAGACGCAAAAATCTGACATAATCATACCCCCAGGGAGGTTAAGAAGAGAATACGTGCATGGTGGTCGACTTGTGTGTCTCTTATTAAATATAAATGAAGACCTATGGAATAGCATTAACTAGGTATGTTTAAGCTGCACTGAAATGATCAGCCAGGAATGTGTCATGAGAATGTAAGTAGCACCAAGGCAGAAAAGTAGAAATAACATTCAAAAGAGGAGTTGGAGGAAGAATACAGCAAAATTAAAAAACAAGGCATGGTTTAAAATAGTAAGTATTTTGGTGGTGGTGGTGGTGGGGGGGTTGAATTGTTTGTATAACAAATTGAAAATGTAAATTGTATTCATATTGCACAACTCTATCATTTTTATTTGTAATCAATGAGCAAAAAAATAATGATAATAACAGATAAATGCTGTTTTCCTATGTGCTCCAGTCACCTCTTCAGAGACTTCTAAAATGTATAGCAAAAGTACAAAAAAATTGCATGATCAAAGCATAGCATACGTTTTAGAAATGTTTTCTTTAAGAACTTACAAAAGGAAACACAATGACATAAATCATGCATAATAGGGATAATGTGAGACAGGATCGTTAAAGTAAAGTACTGCATGTTCTTTCTAAATTGGTTACAACTGAATGTTTATGTATATAGAATAAAAAATGGGATGTGCTGCCGGAATGTCAGCACAATAGCAAACAAACTCGCTGCAGACTTATGTGCATTCAAATGAATTTGCTGGGGGACAAGCTGAAGGCACCAGACAGTGAACAGAAGGAAGAAAGGGTTTCGGGGGATGCAAGTTACGCAAGCATTCAACATCGGAGAGCTGATAAATAATACATAAAGAAACTGTAATATATGATTTATTTATGAATAATAAAATTCATAAAATACAATTTATCTAGGACTTTCATAATACAGTCACTAACTCATAAAGTTGTGTGATTATTTTATATCATATCATGAGCTTAAGCAAAAGCTTAAAGTGGATGTGAACCCACCATCCCCCCAGCATAAACTAATGACACAGTATTAATGTATATATACATGCAAGCCTCCTGCATCTATCCCTACCTTTCAAATGTCCTTCCTGTAAGCACTAGCAGCTCTGTAAAACTCTGAAAACAGTGGGTGTCTGTGTTTGCTGGAATTTGGTGGGTGGAGTTGTGATGTCACAAGCCTCCCCACCCACCTCTATACTGAGACATTGAGGAGGGAGGGAGGGAGGGGGGGTGTAAAACTTTCTCTGC
>BLSH010310417.1:258207-270997 GCA_018402905.1 Glandirana rugosa
AAAGTAGAACTAAAAAACTGAAAAAAATGACTGAAAAAAATACTGGAAAACAACAGGGTGGTGTTTTGAGGGCGTCTTCATATATCATGTATCAGGCGTCTGAAATTTATATTTATAGTTTCTATAATTCATAGGCAAGTGTCTTGTCAGTAACTATCCAGACCAAGGTACAGACAAATGACTTGAAAAACAGTCTAACACTCAAATTGGACGTGATGGTTCAAAATATGGTGACTTCACACGGTGCTCCCCTCCTGAGTCCCTACTTACCAGAAACCTGCACCCCTGCAGGGGTAGAAAGCGTGTAGGGACTTTAATCCTGGGTGGGGGTAGGGGGATGGCTCCACAGTGCCCGTGGTCGGTGCTGGTTCCCTTTCCTGTACTGTTGATGTTCCTGGGTCAATCCGGTGTGTCCGGGGTCCCGGGGAGCTCACTCCGGTCAGAAAAGATATTCCTCCAGTAGCTTGTATGTATAAGGAACGGAGAAAACTTGCATAGTGTAAATCCGTTTAAATATTTATTTAATCAAGGGGTTTGTTCAAACAAGTTAAAAATTGGTTAAAATTTGAGTAAATAGGCATGCAGGGCTCACAGACAAACCAGCAGCGCAGCTGCTGTTTGAGAAAGGGACGTCTCCCTTCCTCTCGCTGTGGCTTGCGGTTCAGAGCGCTAAACCATTGAACCCGGAAGTGATGTCAAAAAAGTGTGACGGACGTGCGTGCTGGCCCCGCCTAACGCGTTTCGTCATTGGACGTCGTCGGAAGCCCCATTGGGGACATTTATCTTAATTTCCTGTTCCATGGCCAAAACAGGAAGTGAGAGGAAATCTTTGCAAATTAAGGGAATCTCTTGGGTACCCCCAGGCCAACAGAATTAGTGTCCCCATTGGAATATTTCCTCTTTATTACTTTTCTGGGGACAACTCAAAATTTGGGATTTTCTTTTAATTTCACATTCAATAATAATGGTAAACAGAACAAATAAAGAGGGTGAATCACCATAACAGGGGCACAGACAGCAATAGAAACTGAGAAGTGTTCTAAACCTTCTATATTCTGTCCAAAACTAAAGAAGAAGTTCTGCCTTTAGTTATACTTTAAGTTCTAGGAATGCTTTTTCAGAAAACTAAGTTATGATATAAATGTTGCTTGAAACATGGTATATTATAAAACACATAAAATAAGTGCAGCCTGTGCTGGCAGTAATTAGCAGGATGGTACGGTAATGCATACTGCATTTTGGAATACTATACTCTGAGTTTGTCATGTCAGGGAGTAATTGGGAACTCTCTAAAGTAGAAAGGATCCCTTTATTACAGTGATTTTTGTTTCATGACATTTACCATGTTCTTAATATTAGCACGATGATCATTTTGATGAAGGACACAGAAACTGATTGCATAACATAGGAAGTTTGATCAATAAGTGATTGATTTCAGTGGAAAAGGAGAAATAAATTCAGCTAAATTTAAAACGATCATGTTTACCTTGGAAAGCATATGTCCATTTTGTTAAAAGAATGCTGGTTCATGCGTCCAAACTATGTTTACTTTAAATGCTCAAATATGTGCAAAAATCCCATTCCCTTCAAAGTGGAACTCTACTGTATCTGGGCACCACAAACTGAAAACACTATTTATTTAATTTTTAATATTCAAAGCAAACTCACATATCCATCAATGTCTGCATGTCTTATTTTGCTGAGAAATCACTTTGAAAAACACCCCCTAGTATTTGTAGCCACAACCATCTTGAGCAAGGGCAGATGTTTCATACAACATTTACTTTATGGAATCTATCTGTCCTTAGCTCAGGCATGTAGGCAGAAGAAAGCTGAGAAAGCCATGAGCTGAGAAAATACAAACAATGTATTATATCATTTGGTCTGGGCCAGAAACCAGAAATCATTTGAAGAAATTAAAAAAATATATATATTAAATCAAGTAAGTACAATATACCTTCCTATCTACTTACTAATTAAGGGCAGTCTTATATGGATTAAAAATAGTTATTGTTGATTGAGAACGTTTAATTCTGCTTTAATTTGCTTTTTACTTTGTAACGAGAACATACACTTCCCCCAGTGCATAGTCCCTTTGTTAGGGAACAGCCTGTATTTCCTTAGCAAATTGACCCCTATGTGAATTATCAGCATAAGACATATTAGGCCCCTTTCACACGCCCATTCCAATCAGGTCCGCCTGTCAGTTTTTCAGGTGGCTCTGATTCGGTGATCCATTTCCCTGTATGGACTGGCAATGTAGAAAAAAAAATGGAAGGGGATCTGTTGTCCTCCATGTAGGCAGATTAGATTGGAGGGCAGTTGGGTGTAAATGGACAGGAGAGTCTGTCCACACCTGGCTGCCCATAGAGCAAAGCAGCTTATGTCCCAAACATAAAAAGCCCCTGTGCATGAAGCTCCGCATGCTGATCTGTAAACATCCTCAAGTCATATGTCAAAAAAATATTTATTCACTTACCTACATCTTATTTTGTTGCACTTCATGGTATTCAGGGGCACTACTGAATAGTGCCCAGTGAGGGCTAGGGCCTCCCAGTGTCCCACTGGGAAAGCTACATCATCAGTGCTTCCAGGGAGATCTCAGTAGTAAACCTCAATTTTCCTCCATATTTCATGAAATTTCAGAGATATCAAGTAAAACTTTTTTTTTTCCAGAGATCTGGCCAAGATCTGGAGTTGGCATCATCAGTGGACTAGCAGAGAACAAGCTGGCTACCTAAAACATTTTAAAAATGCCAACACAGATTTCCAACCTATGAAGGGAACAGACCGCTGAAACTGAGGAACAAATACAAGAAAGGGGCAATACTGACTAAGACTAGCAGTATTTGTTTTTTCATTTTCCTACAGAGATTTCAAAGTTATTAGGATGCGGGAGGGGGGGGGGCTGAATTATAATTTGTACATATTTACCTGCAGTGATCAGCAATTTCTACAACTTACTTATCACATCAATGCATTGTATTGTACTGTATATAAAATAATTAATTGTATTGGTACATTTACCATGGGGCAGCCATATTTACACAGGTTCTGCTTTCAACTGTGCAGTATAGATCTATGAGTCAGGAGACTAATTAAAAACATTGTACTCCCCATGTGGCCAATATATTCTATATGTAATATATTCTCCAGATTGTTCACTCAAAAATGCAGGCATATTCACTTCAAATAACAAAACAGGTCAAAATCATCAGTACATGGATGTGTATTCAAGAAGAATTTGCTTTTCACATGGTTGGATAATTGAAGGGAATATTCATGCAATTTTTTGAGTGATGTTTCTTAACTTCTTTAGAAAATTAGAATCCTTATTTCAACAGTTGTTAAGCAGGAATGAAGAGCGAACCTCTAAAATCTGAAAATTACAGAACATTAAAAAATGTAAGTGTAGCTCTGCTTTTGCAAACAAATTTGAAAATCCCCCCCCCCACACACACACACACACTATACGTTTGTAGCATACCTAAACTATACATTTGTAGCATACCTAAAATATTTCTTTTTATTTGTGCTATTCCTTTGGAGCAGTTTTATACAGGACTGCAAACTATTCAGAACAATTTTAAAGTAGGGACAGACTGGGGACTTACATACAATACATCCAACCAAGCTTTGAGATCTTTATCCCTTTATTATGATATTAATCAAGTATTATGATTAACAACTCCACAGCCCCCTCCCCCCTTACCATTACAAGGGAACGCTAAGTAGGCTTTTCAGCACATAAAAAGCAAGTAAAAAGGTAAGCAGCAATTCTCAAAGTGGGTCTAAACTAAACATTTTTTAACCTAAGGCATTCTATGCATTAAGGTAAAAAATTTCCATACTTGCTCCCCTCCCTAATCCTTAAAAACATACTTGACTCCTATCGCGATCCAGAGCTGTCCTGCTGGCAGCACCACTAATATCTTCCTGGTCTCACAGGAGACTCTGAGAGTAGTGAGAGCCATAGGCTCCTGCTGCTGCCAGTTAAATCCTGTAAGGAGGGATCAGAGGATATGGCTGAGCTGCATTGTGCGTGTCTATGGACACATGCAACCCAGCTCGGGAGCATACCCGCATGGGTGTCCACTCAGCAAATAGGCTTTCTATGGGGGCATGCACAGGAAAGGAGGATAAGAGAGTGCCATTGGAGGACTCCATACGTGGAGGTAATGGGTTGCTCTCAGCAATACCATTGCACAGAGCAGGTAAGTATAACTTTTTTCATTTTAATTTGAAAAAAATGCTTTTACAATTACTTTAAATATATATATTTAAGCTATACTATGTGAACGGGAAAATGTAACAAATTAAACATAGGTATTAACTCAAACAATTGGTTAAATGAGTCTAAACAAAGAACACAGACCTGTTACACTAGATTGCCACCATGCTTTCACTGTGCTATGTAATAATGACCAGCCTTGTACTAGCATTTGCTGCTATGTTGTTACTGATTCAGCTGAAAAATGAATGAAGTGCTTGCATAATTAAGATGTTTTTCCTTTTCTCCACAGAAAAGGTAGTGCTGTACATGATACCCTATGATGACCTACTTGTTTGATGTTGATTATATCCATTGATTGAATTTGCCCTTTACTGCACATCTACATGCTCTGCTTGTTGAAGAGATGCCTTTTACAATTCTTGCTTTCATCAAGAGGTGTGTGCCAAGACTCGGAAATTGAATGCTAATGAGTATACTTTGGGAAAAAGAATTACAAATGTATAAGGTGTTTCAATCATTTCCCTCCTAACATAAATGGAACACTCTAGGCTGGAATGCTTAGTACACTTTGGCAATGATTTGCTGCAGGGTACTATTCCCTTGCATTACCATCTTTCTTCTTAACTGCTGCATTGTCTTATCCACTAATAGAATGCTTATTCCACTACCTGCACTGCAATTATATTTCTGAAAGAAGAAACTGTTGTGTGATCAATACTAATTTAGTTAACATATCGGCTGTGTCCTCAGTGGAATCTTAAAATGATTGAAAGAAATAGGGACAAAAGCCATCACCAGTTGTTTTCCAAGAATTAGAATAGGCATTCAGTTGATCTAATATAATAACAAAAAATAAATGGCATTTTATATTTATGCAGAGGTGCAGCTATAAGTGCCCTTTCACACTTGGAGTAGAGTGCCCCCTGAAGAGTGTTTGGATTGTTTTTCAGAAGGCATTTGACAGGCTCTGAGGAGGCATTATATAGCCTTCTTACCACCTGATTTAACCGTTCTCTTATTTGCTCCCTTTTGATGTGTTAAATTTACCTTTGAATATTTTTTTTTATATTTGTCCAGCAAGTGTAAAAAATATCTGTTAATCTTGTCAACTTCCTGTGCTCTCTGCCTGTGCTGCAATCTTATCATTTACATTATTCCCAGCTATCTCTGTGGACTCAAGGACCCCTCCCCTCTATGTTACTGAGAAGAGGGGAGCGGAAAATGTTTGATGTCATATGGGGACACCGCTGCTTATCCATGGATACAGTATGGTGCGTTATTGCCACCTAGGGACAGGAATGGCATTACTGGCAGGATCAAAAGGTGAAACAAAAGAAAAAAAAATGATTGCAGAACTATTATAATATTTTTCTAGAATTTTTCTAGAATTTCAATGCGACTGCAAAGTCGTGCGAATTTGACAGCCGACATCCTGTGTGACTTCAGCAGATTCTCACCTCATTCACTAAGCTCTAGGGAAACTTCCCCTGCAAAGTAAACAGTCTATTTACTTTTAGTGAAAAAAAAACACAATTGTCCTTTTTCAAAACAATTTTTATCCAGGAGAAAAAAATACAGAGCTTTTCCAGTTTAACTTTCCAGGCAGTAAAGAAATTTGACAAGTATGGGTGCAACAGATTCAGCATACAAATCTTCAGTTCTTACAGAGATGGGAATTACTGTAGGATGTCTTCCATAAGATCACCAAGTCTAAAACACACGGGCCGAATGTCGGGAGACAACAGCCAACTAAAAAAAAAAATGTCCGACATTCGGCCTGTGTGTATGTCAATCCATTAGGCCAGCTTCTGTCAGACGTGCATGCTGGAAAACCAGCATCCAACCAACTCCTGATCAGTTTTTCATAGCTAACAGTTTTTTTTTTTCGTTCAACCCAGCGTGTATCCGGCTTTAAGCCAATAAAGGTGTTAAATGGAGTGTGGCTGTCCAGCAAATTTCTTGTACATTTACACGGCTTTATGCTCAGGAATTCTCTAGTGACTACTCCCAGTTCCTCGTGAAAGGTTCTCTGGGGAGAAGTGTTTTTCACAAAAGGGTGAAACTTTGATAATTGATGGGGCACTATCTCAACAGTGCACCTAGCTAACTGTGTAATGCACAAGGGAATCCTGGACCTTGGGTTGTCTGAAACCTCCTGCTCCTGATCCTGTTCCCTGCTAAAGGAGTAAAACCACTTCTGGACCCAAACTGGCAACTCAAGACAGGTTTCTGTCATTGTATAGCACATCTGTATCTCAAAATGGCTTCCAAAAACTTCAAAAAACTCACATGAATTCTATGCCAAAAGTAACACAGGCTCTCTCAAGATGGCACCTAGAGCCTATGGCAGAAGACACATTAACCATAGAGAAGTAGAAAGCAGTGATAAAGTGACTGCTCTGTTTAGAACTAAAAGAAAAGGGGGCTTAGAGATCATCATTTTCCAGTACAACAAACTCAACAAAGCAAAACCATCACTCATTGGTAGGAAAATTACTTTCTGGCTAACTGTGCTCTATGCACTCTGTATGTTGAAAAAAATGGCAATTTTTTACATTTTTATTTTCTATTCAATGTTTTTAATAGATAAAGGTTCACAAAATAAAATATATGGCAGATGCATTTTTTTATCACACAATGTACAAAAAGTTTGGTAACATTATACAATTGTATGGAAAAGTTTAGGAACCCCTGACAATTTCCATGATTGTCATTTATAAATATTTGGGTGTTTGGATCAGAAATTTAATTTTTATCTATCAAATAACTGAAGGACACAGTAATGTTTCAGTAGTGAAATGAGGTGTATTAGACTAACAGAAAATGCGCAATATGCATCAACACAAAATTAGACAGGACAGAACTATTTAGGGTACGGCAGAACTCAACCAGCACCACACCCCAAATGGAAAATTGAATACAATGGAAGAAAAGGAAGAAAGTGGTGGGACTTTAAAGGTGCTGGTGTAACCCCCTATCTGAAAGAATATCACTAGTCCTTAAGATAAAATGGTACAAACTATATTAAGTACATTAAAACGATCACACGATCAAGTCCACCAAAACTGTGGAGTAGAGATCAAATGTTAAAACATAGCAACATAGTGACTTTGAATCTCTTTAAAGTAGACCGCAAATACAATGTCAATCCATGGATAGATAGTGTGTAGATGGCCCTAAGGGCCTGCTCACGCAACTGGTGAAACAGATTTAAACCACACCAAGATGGTGAAAAAGTTCATATCCATGAATCGTGCAGTGATCCTTGCTTGCCCAACGCGTTTTTCCCTTAGGAAAGGGATCGGGCTTCTTCAGGGGATCAAGATATAGAGTCACTATAATAATGAATACAATAGTAATCAATCATAGGTGAAACATAGAGACATATATGTAAACAAAGACACATATTCTCACACTGACTGATTCAATCCTTCTAATAGATAAATATTATATTTCTTCTATACAGATAAGATATATCATCACATATTCAATATACACACAAATATCCCCTCGGGGATTTCCACATAATGCATTGTTATTCACATACCTGTCAAAATAAACAAAACCAAAAAACAGAGACAGGACGTTGAGGCTTTCGAGGGGGCCTCAGTAGATGGTTAGTCAGGTTGGTGACCCAGACGCAGCCACCCTGGATCTTAGCTAGTTGGATCACTCATATCTTCAAAAGGCAAATGGGTGCATGCAGATAAAAAGTTGTTTGCACTACCAAAACGGTCCCATCTGAAAAGCCAATACAGAAAAAAGGGTACATAAAATAGAGAAAAAAGGAAAATTAGACAGGTGCATAAATTTGGGCACCCCAACAGAAAAATCACATCAATATTTGGTAGAGCCTCCTTTAGCAGAAATAACAGCCTCTAGATGCTTCCTATAGCCTGTAATGTGTGTCTGGATTCTGGAGGAATGTATTTTGGACCATTCTTCCTTACAAAACTTCTCCAGTTCAGTTAGGTTTGATGGTTGCCGAGCATGGACAGCTGCTTCAAATCACCCCACAGATGTTCAATGATATTCAGGTCTGGGGACTGGAATGGCCATTCCAGAACATTGTACTTGTTCCTCTGCCTAAATGCCCGACTAGATTTTGAGCAGTGTTTTGGGTCGTTGTCTTGTTGAAATATCCAGCCCCGGCGTAACTTCAACTTTGTGACTGATTCCTCAACATTATTCTCAAGAATCTGCTGATATTGAGTGGAATCCATGCAACCCTCAACTTTAACCAGATTCCCAGTACCGGTACTGGCAAAACAGCCCCACAGCATGATGGAACCTCCACCAAATTTTACTGTGGGTAGCAAGTGTTTTTCTTGGAACGCTGTGTTCTTTTGCATAATGCCCCTTGTTATGGCCAAATAACTCAATCTTTGTTTCATCAGTCCTCAGCACCTTATTCCAAAACGAAACTGGCTTGTCCAAATGTGCATTTGCATACCTCAAGCGACTCCATTTGTGGCGTGTGTCCTGAAAATACTTCTTTCGCATCACTCTCCCATACAGCTTCTCCCTGTGCAAAGTGCGCTGAATTGTTGAACAATGCGCAGTGACACCATCTGCAGCAAGTTGATGTTGTAGGTCTTTGGAGGTGGTCTGTGGGCTGTTTTTGACCGTTCTCACAATTCTTCACCTTTGCCTCTCCAATATTTTATGTGGCCTGCCACTTCTGGCCTTAATGAGAACTGTGCCTGTCACAGTGGATACTGACAGCTTATATCTCTGCGATAACTTTTTGTAGCCTTCCCTTAAATCATAATGTAGAACAATCTTTGTTTTTTTTGAGACCCCCATGTTGCCACTCTTCAGAGGAGAGTCAAAGAGAACAACAAATTGCAATTGGCCACCTTAAATACCTTTTCTCATGATTGGATGCACCTGTCTATGAAGTTCAAGGCTTAATGAGCTCACCAAACCAATTGTGTGTTCCAATTAATCAGTGCTAAGTAGTTACAGGTATTCAAATCAACAAAATGACAAGGGTGCCCAAATTTATGCACCTGTCTAATTTAATTTTGATGCATATTGCACATTTTATGTTAATCCAATAAACCTCATTTCACTACTGAAATATTACTGTGTCCCTCAGTTATTTGATAGATCAAAATGAAATTGCTGATCCAAACATCCAAATATTTATAAATGACAATCATGGAAATTGTCAGGGGTTCCTAAACTTTTGCATACAACTGTAAGTATACTCAAAAGTGTAATAAATTATTGGGCAGAATATAAATAATTTTACAATCAACTGAGGTGGTATAATAATATATATACTGTATATATATATATATATATATATATATATATATATATATATATATATATATATAATAAAAAAATATATATATATTTTTTTTTTTAATGAGAGAGGAATCCTGAATGCTGAAAACTATGACTGTGTAGAAAATGTAAAATAAAACAGGAGAAATACATAGTATATTGGCATTTGTTCAGTTTACAGATATCTGCATTGGGTGATATGATAAGATCTGTTTTAAATCTGGGTCCACACAAACTGGTTTGCTATTTTTTATCTCTAAAAAAAAAGGAATTCTGCTTCTGCTTTTGTAGTTAATGTCTCATTGTGCACCTCAACTCAGAAAATAAAAGATAAGCTCCTGAGTAGCATTATGGTTTACTATGCTTCAATGATTCACTATTCAAAGGTCAGACATTTAGTTAAACTGAAACATCCGAGATCTGTCTATGGTCATTATATTCAGCCCACAGCAAAATATTTTTGTAACTTTTTGCTAATTCACATGATTGTGTTTCATGTGCACACACATGTTATAATACGTTTATGGGCTTGACGTTACTTTATAGAATAGTTACTATTTTAAGATACTCTTACTAAAGTACAACATTGTGACTACATTGGGACAATTTTATTGTAATTTTACTGTAAATGCATATGGACTATATTGAGTTAACAATTGTCAGTAATTGAAACTTTACTACTTAAAATATGGTGTTGTGACCTTTAACCGGTGCTTTACTTGACTTGCATAACAACAATTTGGGTTTTTAATGTCCTTCTTTAAAGTCCAACAGAAAGTGAAATCTTTCCAGTGCAGACACATGTTGCAGCAAAACATTTGCTCATAAAAATGGAGACGGGTTACACGTAGTCCAGATTATTTTCTGCATCTTTTTCTCCAAATGATAACTGCTCCCCTCAATTCTCCTCCTACCTTTAATGGGTTAGGAAACAAGGTGAAATCTCCCCTATGACGCAATGGCCAGCAATAAAAAATTGACAGATGCATTTCTCATTTTTATTTTATCCAAAACTAAAAATCACATCATGAACGGTCTCAAATATGGAGCACATAGGAACAAAAGTTGCACATACATTTAAAATTTAAATTTGCATTCAAGTTTGGAGCTACCTCAGAGTAGAAGAGTAGACTTACTTTTACTTGACCATGTTATTTTATGAAACATGTTTACTTTGAGGAGCATTTGTGAATTTAGTTATTTTCTTAAATAACCACTTTATGTCAGTTTTAGACTGGTGAATATATCCAAAAGGTATTTAATTTAGTGTTCTATATATATATATTACATTTGGATGCAAGAAGAATTATAGAATTTCTTTTTATGTTTCCAAAGCATGCTTAATCCTTAAAATGTCATAAGGTCACAATACAAGGGCAGGCAACAAGACTGACTGGTGGCCCCGGACTCCAGCAGTGGATTTCCAGTCTTCTCTAATGGAAAAGGCACAGGGAAGGGTCATGTAACAGTGAACTCCAAAAAAAATATGAATAATGGCAACCTTAAGAGATTAACTGCTTGCCGGCTGTGCACAGTATGTTAACTGTGTAAGGGCGGCACAGGTAGGCTGGATGACATACATGCATTTCATCTACGCTCTTCTGGGTTGCAGCGCACAGTGTGTCCCTTGTACACAGTGAACTGTGGCTCAAATCAGCTGGGGGATCATGCATGATCACATGATCACAATGTCAACAAAGCTGTTTAATTCATAAAAGCTGTGATACCTTTAGTAATGCCATGATTGATGATCACATGGTACCTGGGCCAATCACAGCACTCTGTAACATATGATAGCTGTGGGTCAATCGCAGCATACAATAGTAAATCACAGCTGTTATGAATGTAACCTAATAATAACATTTCATACCATTGCTGTTACAGTGATCATCAGTGTAACATCAAAGTGTCCCAAAAAAATCCCTGATCCCTCCCACCACCACCACTATATCGGCACTGGATTACTCTAAAAAAAAAGTAGAAAAAGAAAAATAAATTGAATAAAAAGTATTTATTTTTTAGTCAGTATCCCTGATCACCACCACAACAGTCATATAGCGATGCTGTACTGCAGTGGTGACAATATGCAAAAACAATTTGTGGAAAAAAAACAATTTTTTTAATTTCTTCATTTTACAAAACATTGTTAGAAAAAGTTACAACTTCAAAAAACTCACCATGCCTCTTGCTAAATACCTCAGACTCTCAAGTTTCCACAAAGGGGTAATTTGGGGGGTAATTGTATTGTCCTGGCATTTTAAGGGCCTCAAGAAATGAGATAGGCCGTCAGAACCTTAGGATTGATCAATTTTCAAGTTTGTAGACGCTATAACTTCAACACAAACTAATTGATATACAGATATTGGGATTTTTTTAACCAAAGAAATGTAGCAGAATACATTTTGGCCCAAATTTATGAAGACATTTGATTTTATTGGATGATTTGTAACAGAAAGAAGAAAATATTTTATTTTTTCCAAATTCACAGTCTTTTACAGTCTTTTTTTCATTTATATAGCAAAAAAATATATCCTATAAATATAATTTGTGTACTGTGTTGCATGACCGCACAATTGCCAGTTAAAGTGCTCTTTCCAATTACAGCAGGACAGAAGTGCAGTAGGACAAAAGTGCATAGTTTTGAACAAACAGTAGTTGGATACAGTAAGTTTAAATTATTTCTAGTTTCCTTAAAGTATTTCAAATTGCTTTTCTTAAATTGTTTGCTTGTTAACATTGGTATTTTGGCTGTGTTGTTATTAGTGTTTGTTTGCTAAGTGCTCTTGAGGTGTTGAATACTGGGTGTTGTCAATTAACATATGTAATAGAGGTGGGCTGTTGACCAAATTGGTGCTTAATTAGTGTTGTATTTAAGAAGGTAAGCAACTCTTGTAGAGTTTACTCTTGATAGTTGCTCTTTCCAATTGCAGCAGGACAGAATTGCAGTAGGACAAAAGGGCATAGTTTTGAACAAACAGTAGTTGGATACAGTAAGTTTAAATTATTTCTAGTTTCCTTAAAGTATTTCAAATTGCTTTTCTTAAATTGTTTGCTTGTTAACATTGGTATTTTGGCTGTGTTGTTATTAGTGTTTGTTTGCTAAGTGCTGTTGAGGTGTTGAATACTGGGTGTTGTCACTTAGCATATGTAATAGAGGTGGGCTGTTGACCAAATTGGTGCTTAATTAGTGTTGTATTTAAGAAGGTAAGCAACTCTTGTAGAGTTTACTCTTGATAGTTGCTCTTTCCATTATGTTGTGAT
>BLSH010310417.1:274359-286323 GCA_018402905.1 Glandirana rugosa
TAGTTGGTGGGAAAGTCATTTTATTATGAAAGAGATATTGATAAAATAGAACGAGTTCAGAGACAGGTAACAAAAATGGTGAAAGGTCTGGGGGATAAAACATATCAAGAGTGACTTCAGGAACTTAATATGTACAGTCTGGAGGAAAGAAGGGAGAGGGGAGACATGATTGAAACCTTTAAATACATCAAGGGGGTAAATAAGGTTCAGAAGGGCAGTCTTTTCAATATGAAACCAAAATCAAGAACACGGGGACATGACCTCAAACTAACTGGGGGGAAGTTCAAAACTAATCTTAGAAAGTATTATTTTACTGAAAGGGTGGTTGATGATTGGAATAAACTACCAACAGAGGTTGTGAGACAGTCAACAGTAAATGGCTTTAAACATGCTTGGGATAAACATAAATCCATAGTCAAACAACAAGGTTAATGTAATAAAAAAAATATATATATATAAAAAAAAAAAAATAAATAAATAAATAAAAAATTAAAAATTAAGAGGGGCAGACTCGATTGACTACTCAGTCTTTTTCTGCCGTCACTTTTCTATGTTTCTATGTTTCTAAAGTAGCACAGGGCTGAATAGCTTAAAATGGCCTGGTCATGAAGGTCATGGGGTAAGTGGTTAAAAAAAAAGATTAGGAGTAGGTAGGGTGGGAAAAATTAATTTTTATTTTATTTTTCAAATATGGGCATATTCTATGATGCTTTACTCAATGGATAAGAATGCAATGTATATGTGCATTCCCATTCAATCTAAGTGGCACCCAATTGCTCATATATTCTAGGAAGATACACACCAGCACTGTAGCACATTATACTGTAGCACATTGCAAAGTCAAAAATAGTGCAGATGTGTTTTTAACAAGCTTTGGCGCATAAAGGTGAGAAAAAGCCCTAATCACACTGTCACGCTGCAGTGTCTAACTCTTTACAAATAAGATTTAGTCAATCATTCGTGTACACCAGTAAGCAAGCTAATATTAAAATTATGTTGTGATGCTTTTGCTTTTCTGAGTATCTAATTCTTCCCCACAGAATCATGATCTTCTCTATATAATCAGACTTAAGCAGACAGACAATCAGATAAAAGCCAAAAACAATATTGTTTTTAATTACATTTTTTCACTGTCAGCTCTGCTGCACTGAACAGACTGCAATAATTATCTTTGCGGTGTGTGTGCCACTCTGAAGACAAATTTGTTTTAAAATAATCTTCTTTTTCATCTCAGTCCATGGCTGAAAGGCAATGTTGTCTATTCTGTGGTAGTATTGCATGCATCCTAAGAAAAAGGGTCTTTGTTTTTATCATCAGCCTTTCTTATAGCCTTGGACAATGTTTGAAAGTACAGCGTGGCTTTGCTCTGGTTCTGTTGAGCCACGGAATAAAAGAAAGATGTTCTTCATTATCAGCTTCCCTGCCCAGGCCAGATTTGAAAGTCTATGATGTTACTTGCTGGACCCTTGCAAATTGATCTTTTTTAATTTTTGGTCCTTTAAGTCTTCTGCTGATGGTTCCCTCCCGTGGTACTAAAACTGTTCACAGCCTGAATGAAATATAATAAATATATACAGTATACATTCTGTACATGTATGTATTTATATTATATATATTGTACAGGACACCGGGAATGTGTCTTGAACGGCATGCATATTTCCCCAATATTTGAGTTGTGGTCCCTTTAAGACTTGGTAGACTTTTGCAGGGTGAGGGGTTCTGGGGTAATCCAGTTGGAAAGAAAGGACTAATTTTCAGTGCTCTCTTAATTGATACGTTCTTATTATGGACCTGGAACTTTGGAGGTTCAAAGAGTTTTTGAGGGTAGAACCCTGACTACAAGCACTCTGGTCCTGAAGGGGTTAAGCCAAAGCAAAGGGAGTCTTGAAACGCAGCAGAAGGGATCAGCTCCTGTGTTAAAGGGGTTTTCAATATACAGTGTACTTGCATGTGCCGACATCATCCAGCACATGCGCAGTGAAGAAACGGCCTCCGTGCTGTTTCTTTACTGAGATCGTGCTGCGATTGGCGGCTCCCACACGCATGCCTGTCACAGAGCCGGAGTCCGCGGCCCCGGAAGGAAGAGGGGTGGAAAATGGACACGGCCTGGAGCGAGGACATCGCATGACATTGCGGGCTTCCAATGCAGATAAGTGCCACATAAGGGGGTAATATGCAGTGCATACTAGCCCATTATGCTTTTGCATTGCAGGGTAATAAACAGGAAGTAAAACCCATCAGGGTTTACTTCCTCTTTAATGAGGCAGATTGCAGTGGTTCACAGGTTGTGAGCAAGGTGAACCCTCTGACAATCGAGAACCCTGTGACCTGTCTGGCACTTTGATACACAGAGGAACCCTAACCCAGTATGAAATTGAGAGGTTGGCGATGAGCCTGTGGTGTGCTTCCTTTTTTTGTACTGGAACTGTGTATTTTTTTGTTTTACTTTTGGCTGCATAAAGCTCTTTGAATTTACTTTTTTGGAGATACCAATAGAAGGACCTCTTGTTTTTGCCTACTCGGCTGGCTGATTTTCCCGGGCTACCTCATATCACTATATATATATCTATATATATATATATATATAGATATATATATAGTGAGGATCTGGGAGCAGAAAGATTGACTGGCCCACCATGTCCTGGCATCACATGTCTGCCTATTAATTACAGTACTCATATAGGTTTATTATATATAGACATGTGCAATTCATTTCGGTCTGAAACTAAATTCAGACTAATTTTTGGTTATTCTGAGATTTGGATATATCTGAATTCCCGTATAACAATAGTAACGAATTTCATTAAAATTCGTTTCCTTTATTAGTTTCCTAGCAAATTTGAAATTTTCAGAATGATTATAATTTGAATTCTGTATGAAGAATAGCTAGTTGTTAAGGTGTGGGCCAGAAAGCTGGCCGCCTTGTCCTTAACAACCGATGACTCATCAGCTGTCAGGGGGTTTCCCCACTGGCAGCTGAATTTAAACAAAAGAATGGCGACAATGAAAAATAAAGAAAATAAAACAGAGTGGGGTCCCCAAAATCCATAACAGGCCCTTATCTGAGCATGCAGCCCAGCAGGTCAGGAAAGGGGGGTGAGAGAGCGCCCCCCCACCCTCCTAAACCATACCAGGCCACATGCCCTCAACATGGGGGAATGACGTTCCAAAATAACTAAGGGGCGGGGCCACCCAATGACATTGCAAGGTGATCCCACCCCTTAGTTATTTAAGAACTGTCAGACAGGAGAGCTGTCAGATCGTGGGAACCTTTATCGGGTGCGTACTTCTTTTTTTGGGGTCAGTGCCAACATTCACTGGATTTACTTTGGGGGACATTTTTTTTAACCTCCCTGGCGGTATGATTATGTCAGATTTTTGCGTCTCAAAGCTGTACATTTTTTCGCATAGAAATTTGGCGTTTTATATTATAAGCCTGTAATTCTTGGGAATAACTCACTTAAACCTGTCCAAACAAGAGTCTAGTAGACAACCCGAGTATGATAAAGTTTGAAACAACGAAATCACAAATTATTATATAATAAATAACTATAAATACCTTAGATTGTAAGCTCCTTGAGGGTAGGGACTGATGTGAATGCACAATGTATATGTAAAGCGCTGCATAAATTGACAGTGCTATATAAGTACCTATATTAAGTACCTTAAATAAATATAATAAAATAAATAATTATCAAAAATAATAATATAATAATAATAAAATGTATTCAATAATGTAATCAAATAAAAAACACTGAAATTTGCTCAGTTGCAGAATTGTCGCTTTCGTCACTTTCAGTGTCTGATGACGAATTTCCCCACGAATCAGTATCGCTTAATTCTGCAAGTGATCTTATTTACTCTCTCTGTTTTCTAGTTGGTCAATAACTGCTTTTCATGTAAAGGGACGCTTTTTGGATGCCATGGACATAATCAAGTTTCCAGGCAGAAAGAATGGCATATGTAATATAAAAGTGCATGCAGGGCACTTGACAAAGCACTAGGGAAAAAAGGGATGTGAAATGATTTGATACAGTAATGTAATCTTACAGATTACAGTGTACTGTATGTGTTGTGTGTTTCACTTTTTGAATTTGCCTCCGGACTCCATCTCCATGCAACACGACGCTCGTAGGAAATGGAGCCTGGCATCACAGAGAATCCGGCGGAGAACACAGCCCGCCGACACAGCGGGAGGACATCGCTGGATCCAAGGGACAAGGTAAATAATGCTGCCTGGATACAGCGATGCAATCCCGAGTGTGGCTCGGGGTTACCGCTTTTGGTAATGAAAATTCACCCCGAGCCACACTCGGGAATACCACCAGGGAGGTTAATAAAGGAATTATTGAAAACTGTCTCTGTGTTTTTATTTACTTTTGACACTTTTTTTGGTGAATGAACAGAGGTACAATGTACTCCATACTCATTCACATGGGGGGGTAAGATCTGGGGGCCCCTTTGCTAAAGGAGACTTCCAGATTCCAATAAGCCTCCTGCCTGCAGACCCCCACAACCACTGGCTAGGGTTGTGGGGAAGAGGCCCTTGTCCTTATCAACATGGGCATGGACATGTTGAGGGCATGTGGCCTGGTATGCTTTAGGAGGGGGGTCCCCCCTTTCCTGACTTGCCGGGTTGCTTGCTCGGATAAGGGTCTTGTATGGATTTTTGGGGAGACCCCATGCCATTTTCTTTTTTTAAATTTGGCATGAAGTTCTCCTTAAAACCATACCAGACCCAAAGGACCTGGTATGGATAGTGGGGGGAGACCCCACTTTGTTTTTTTCTTTATTTTTCATTGCTGACATTTTTTTATTTACATTCAACTGTCAGTGGGAAAACCCGCTGACAGCTGATGAGTCATCGGTTGGTAAGGAAACAGCGGCCCTCTCCTTAACAGCCAGCTATTTTTCACACAGAATTAGGATTCATCGATAAACAAATCCACGAAATTAGTATCATAACAAATTTATCCAAAATGAAATGAAACAAATACTTCCATTCTGCACATGTCTAATTATATGTATAAAAGAATGGCAAATTATTTTACTTTTCTTTGTTATTATCATTACCGGCCTCTCTTCCTGAACCAAGATGGTGATGCTGCTGCTTCAATGCTGTGGTGCTGCCTAAAATAGGTTTGTCAAAAGTGTGTTTTCCATGTAAAGAATATCACTTTTTAAAAAAAATAATAATAAATACACATTTTTTGCAGGTAAAAAAAATGTGCATTTATTATTTTTTGTTGCAGGAGCCTTTAAAGCATTGCACCAGTGATCAGCAGATCACTGGCGCCATACAGGTCTCCTGCAGATCTCTCAACATATCGGCTTGCTCATACCTCCTATGAGGAAGCCGATACATGCTGACAGGAAGCAAGAATGAACTACCATGGCGCGAAAACCACAAAAGCTGCTGTACCTTATAGCTTTCAATTCACAGAGGACTGTGAATGGGTGAAGCGGCCGGGTGGGCAGAGCCCCACTCAGGCATGTTTTTTTTAAATTATGGCAGCTAGCAGGGACAGGTCCATTCATAACATGTTCCATGCTACACCCTGAATATGGGTGTAACATGTGGAAAAAATAATATTGTGCGCTATCCTAACCAATATGTATTACGATCATAAAAAAATTCCTTATAATCATAAATACCAAATCAGACATATATAAAGACCTTGATACTCAAAAGTGCAACTATTTCTACAATAAAGTGCAAACAAATGAAATGAATATTCCTATAAAGTGCAAAGTGCAATAAGCAAAAATGTATAAAGCTTATAATAAAGTGACATGTACAAGCGAAAATTGCTCAATTAAATCGAGACCATATGACTCATGTGCATGAAAAATAAATAATGAAAAACAGGTATTAAAAAAATTGTATAAAAATATGTCAGTCCAACATATGTCCCACTTGGTGCAAAGAGAGAGTGGTCTGGTGCTAGCCCTAAGATAAGCCTCTATAGTGGACACCGCTTGACTTCCACCCTTGTGCTATTGCAGATGACCAAATTACTTACCGGAACATATGATCCCACAAGGAGATTAACAGCTCTTTAAGAGATCCTCTTTTTCACTTGTACATGCCACTTTATTATACGCTTTATATGTTTTTGCTTATTGCACTTGGCACTTTATAGAAATATTCAGTTTGTGAAAATTTATTTTTTCGCACTTTATTGATTATAAAGTGGAATATTGGAATTTTTGTAGTATTGAGTATCAAGTTCTTTATATATGTTTGGTTTGGTGTTCATGATTATAGGGGATTTTTTATTATCCTAATTATGGTTGGGATAGCACACAATATTATTTTTTTCACAGAGCATGTAATGTAATATTCAACTACATTCTTTGTGCAGCAGTCTCACCACTGGAAGCCAAGTGTGAATTCCAGCATTTTTTAAATGGGTGTATCATGTAACATGTTATGAAAGGTGAACTTTTCCTTTAATGTTTGGTCTACCTGCCTGGTCCATGGTTGGACATCCATGGGTTTTTACTGTGGCTTGAAAGGTAAAATTTATTATAACTCTGACAACCCATTCCATGTAAGTAACAGTTTTCATTATTTACCATGAAATTATGGAGTTGATTTACTAAAAGTAAATTAGGCTGTTTTCTTTGCAAGGGAATTTTCTCTTAGCTTAGTGAATGAGGTGAAGTTCGATTACTTCCACGATCCAGTTTTGTGCAAGCAAATATACGTTTTATTTATACTTACATGTGATTGGGTATTCTTCGATGGGTGAATTTTCACTACATTCACTAAGCTAATAGAAAAATAGAATTCACAGATTATACAACATTTCTAAAACTGTCAGTTTCCAGAGAAGTAGACAATTGCAAGTTTAAGCAAGGTAAACTGAGTAAACATTACTCAAAGTGTACTTAAAGGCCAATTTGTACTGATGTTTGTGTCCCTGGTAGGAAAATTTACTCTCTCTTTTTTGATCTGGTGACCACTACCACCAGAACTTAAAGTGAGGGTAAATCCCAAATTTCAAGTCTTCTACATACAGTAACAGGGATAAGGATACTTGTTCCGGTGTCAACTCTGAGGGGATTTACTTCACCTCGGATAGATTTCCTCCCCTTTCCTCATTTCCTGTTGTATCTACAGGACAGGAAGCAAAAGACAATCTTTTGAAGATAACACAGATGGCAGTGGAGGCCCATGCACTGAGGGCGCATAGGCGTTGCCCCCTCTATCCCTGCCACCACCCCCTATCATGCGCCCGGCCCCTTTCAGGATGCCTGGTGCATGGATTTCTATGGCGGGGGTGGGTGGAGGTGTTTTTTATTGGAGGCACCTGATTATAGCATGAGCCAAATGGTGGGCTCCCACAATCCCACCTAATTGTGTGACCAAAGCAAATTAATTTTCGCTATTTTCACACTACCTTTCCTCCCCGGCAATTGGATGCCTAGCACTTTGGTGGAGGAAGCTTGAGGAGGGAACACTGGAGCCGCCACTTCCCGCACTGGAGAGGACACCACTGTCACTGCCTCAGCCAAGAGAAGAAAAGGAGCAGGAGAGCCCTGCCGGCAGCCACTCTGCTGGAGAAGAGGATAGGAGCAGGAGAGTCCCGCACATGAGCAGGTAAGAACTGCTGGTCCGGTCGCGGGCGGGGAGATGGGGGTGGGATGGGGGGTGGTTGGTGCTGCCAGTGCCGCGCTGCCCGGCAGCGGGAAAGGGTGGGGGTATACCCTGATCTGTGAGGCTGTGCTATATACCCTGTTCTGTGATGCTGTGCTATATACCATGATCTGTGAGGCTGCTCTATATACCCCGATCTGTGAGGCTGCGCTATATACCATAATCTGTGAGGCTGCGCAATTTACCATGATCTGTGATGCGGCGCTATATACCATGATCTGTGAGGCTGTGCTATATACCATGATCTGTTAGGCTGTGCTATATACTTTGATCTGTGATGCTGTGCTATATACCATGATCTGTGAGGCTGCGCTATATACCCTGATCTGTCAGGCTGCACTATATACCATGATCTGTGAGGCTGCGTTATATACCATGATCTGTGATGCTGCGCTATATAGCACGATCTGTGAGGTTACACTAAATACCATAATCTGTGAGGCTGCGCCATATACCATGATTTGTGATGCTGCGCTATATGCCATGATCTGCGATGCTGCGCTATATGCCATGATCTGCGATGCTGCGATATATACCATGATCTGCGATGCTGTGCTATATACCATGATCTGTGAGGCTGCGTTACATACCATGATCTGTGAGGCTGCGCTATATACTCTGATCAGTGATGCTGTGCTATATACCGTGATCTGTGAGGCTGCACTATATACTCTGATCTGTGATGCTGTGCTATATACCATGATCTGTGAGGCTGTGCTATATACCATGATCTGTGAGGTTGCGCTATATACTCTGATCTGTGATGCTGTGCTATATACCATGATCTGTGAGGTTGCGCTATATACCCTGATCTGTCAGGCTGCACTATATACCATGATCTGTGAGGCTGCATTATATACCATGATCCGTGATGCTGCGCTATATAGCATGATCTGCGAGGTTACACTATATACCATGATCTGTGAGGCTGCAATATATACCATGATCTGTGATGCTGTGCTATATACCATTATCTGTGATGCTGCGCTATATACCATGATCTGTTATGCTGCGCTATATACCATGATCTGTGAGGCTGTGATATATACTGTGGTCTGTGAGGCTGGGCTGTATACCTGTCCTGTGATGCTGAGCTGTATACTCTGTCCTGTGATTCTGGGGCTGTATACTCCTGACACTATGGATGGAAGCAAGTGGAATACAGCGGATGGCATTGGTTGATTGTATAAGGGATGGGGCTTATGATAAGTGGGAGGGGTCAAAAAGGAAGGGCGGTTCTGGCGCCCCCCATCCTAAAACTTCATCAGCCACCACTGACAGTTGCCAAAACAAAACCTGACAGGGGATTTCACTGTTCCTTCTTATCCACACAAAAATGCTTTTAGCTGTATATACAGTATACTGTAACTGCTGATCCTGATTCTTGGATCCAAAATCTGCAAGCACCAGTTTATGCACTTTCAGGAACTATGGACAACTTTTATGTCATTACAGTATTATTTGTTTGTCAATACTAACTGGGGACTAAAGAAGCCATAGACAGAGCAACTTTCTTTCCTGCAACCACGGGTTTCAGGTAAGAAAATCGCTTGATTCCTCCAGCAACAAAGTAAGTGTTGATAGTGAAATCCATTTTGCAGAGCCATTGTGTTCCCCACTGGGAGAACACAGCGATTACTGCAAGTGGCTATAATAGCCGCTAGCAATAATCGCATGCAACATCTGACCTGCTGGTTGTACACAAGTTGATTAATCGATCAACTTGGGTACATTCAGCCTGCCCATGCATGGATTTGAACCATCTATGGCCAGCTTAACATTTGGTGTATTATGGCATCATGGCTGCAATGGGGCAGATTTACTAAAACTGGAACACTCAGGATCTGGTGCAGCTGTGCATGGTATCCATCAGCTTCAAACTTCAGCAAGTTCAATTAAGCTTTGACAAGAACACCTGAAAGCTCATTGGTTTCTATGCAGAGCTGCTCCAGATTTTGCATCCTCCAGTTTTTGTAAATCCCCCATAATGTGTCTGTGAACAGTTGTTGACTAAATCGCTAGCTAAATAGTTAGCTAAAACTGCATAATACATGAATACATTTTTATCTTACCAGATGTTCTAACTTGTCGTTAACATAAAATCTTTCCAAAGAGAACATTGAAGAGCAGACATATGAGGTGCTCTGCAGAGTTTAATAAAGTTATTTTTTTACAACATAGGGACAACATAGGGACACTTAAATGATTTCTTACTTTGTATAGTTTTAAGAACCTTGAAATGTTTAATAATTTAAAACATGTAGTTGTAGCTTCCTATCAGTAATATACTAAAGATTTGTGATGCTGCAGTGATTTATACGCTTCACTGGGTTCATTTTGGCACCACTACGATAACGATAATGCTTTTTGGTACAAATATATGGTAATAATGTAAGACATCCATTTTCTAATTACCACACGTGAGAGCTTCGATGAAAGCCTTTTAGAACCACCTTGTTAAGAAGGTGAAACCTATCATTTATATTACTTTCATCTTGAAAAAAAAAGTTTCTACAGATCTTGCTGTTGACCTATAAAAAGTTGAATACAAGCATTTATTATATATAGATACAGTGGATAAACTGCCTGAAAAAAAAAAAAAATAAGTTGCAAAGCTCAAATGGTCATTATATTAACTCGGCTAATAGGTATTTAGCTAAGGCTAGTGTTAGCCAGCCTAGATTTACATTGGGCATGTAGAACACTGAATGCACAGGGTAAGATTTACTAAAACTGGTGCACTCAGAATCTGGTGCAGCTGTGCATAGTAACCAGCTTCTGACTTCTGCTTGTTCAGTTAAGTTTTAGCAATACAACCTGGAAGCTTATTGGTTTCTATGCAGAGTTACGGCAGATTTAGCACTCACCAGTTTTAGTAAATAACCCCAACAGGAATATTTTTTGATACCTTACCAAAGAAATTAAAGAAAAAAACCTTAGAAAATGTAGGTCTCATCGACTGTGGCAAGACTTACATTCAGTATGACTGTGATCAAAGCTGCCCCAAGAGCTGGTGATATTCTAAAATGTTTCAGCCAACCAAGGCATTTCTATTCTTTTATTCTAGGGATGACTTCAGTAATGATCCTGATTGGATTATATCTCAGCCAGTGCAACATAGAACAGAAGATTCAAAAAAGAGTAGCAAAGAGAACTGGAGAAATTCAGAACAGTTGACCATTTTTCACCTTTTACATGTACCAGATAATGTCTTTGGTTGATATGCATAACGGTTTCTGCGTTGCTCCAGATTTTCTTTGTTCAAAGTTTTGTAAATCAGTTGCAGAATCCATTCTGAATGCATCACCTGTGAATATTGAGAGATTCAACAACAAACTTTACCAAAAAAGTAACTGTCAGTTAATGTTTTCCCTGCCAACATGATGTCTGAAATAATCAAGCTAAACTTGCCATGGTCAGGTACCATTTTTTCTGCTCTGGATATGTCACAGTCACCCACTGCTTAACAATCCCAAGAGATCCGCATGCTTTGTCTGTCCTATCCTAGAAATGTTTGAATAAATTCTTACATTCTCCCAATGCTATACTGTGCATGTCTTTATTCTATGATCCACTTCTATAAATCATTCATGCATGCTGAAACGAAATATTTCCATCAGAAAGTCAGGGAGATGTGGACAGACCTTGGTTATTAGCATAAGGTTATGGTAAGAAATGACATGAATAAAATCATGGCAAAGACAATACTGTTAATACTGTTACTTGAGTAATATTAATATCTCACTAGGCAATAAGTCACGTTGGTATTAGAACATAATTGCAATTTGAAACAGATAAATTAGGAAAATAAATAATTTTGAAATGTTCTGAATAAATAGATGACATTTCTTTTTAGTATTAATGAATTTATTATATTTATTGCCTCAAGGAGCCTTCTTTCAATAACTCAGTGCTGTTCAATTATTAAACTCAATTTCTGCTATATTTTCTCTTTTATAAAATTATACATATTTATATTATTTAAGTAATTATGATTTTTCTTTACAGTAGATAAATAAGTCTTGTAAAGTTTTAATAAATAAAAGGATTAAATAGACAAAGTTTAACGTTAATACAAGATTATGGTTGCACTGAATAACGGATCACTCTATAATTATAATGAGTTCATTGTCATAATTGTCATAACAGAAACGGTACTAAAATAAGTACAGTAAAGAATGGTATTGGAATACGATTATTGGTTCCAGACAGGTGTAGAGGGACTGAAAGACTACCTTTATAAAGCAAAGTCGTACGTACTTACTAAATATCTTCACCTAGTATCTTATTTCTGTACGTGT
>BLSH010310417.1:305050-353489 GCA_018402905.1 Glandirana rugosa
CTACATACTTCATGTCTACATTACACACTTCTTGTAGAAAAGATCCGTTTCTAGCGCAAGCATATGCATGCTCTTCTCTATGCTGTATTTTCAAACACACTATCCAGATGTTTGAAGAGCATGTGTATGGTTGCGCACCCGGTTTTAGGTAAAGTGTTCTATTCTATTTCCAGATGTATGAAGAAAAGATGTAATGTGTGAAGAACATCTTTTCTAGGCAAAGAAAAGATGTTCTGTGTGAATAACAGCTGTGCAAGCATTAGCGGCAATAAGAAAAGCGACAGACTAAAAAGAAGTGTTCTTCACACTTCTTTTTAGTCTGTCACTTTTCTTATTGCCGCTAATGCTTGCACATCTTTTATTCACACACATAACATCTTTTCTTTGCCTAGAAAAGATGTTCTTCACACATTACATCTGTACTTCATACATCTGGAAATAGAATAGAAGATGCCATCAGGGTGTCCCCAGCAGCGTGCCTCCTTCTATCGGGGTGTCCCCCAGCGTGCCTCTTACATCAGGGAGTCCCCAGCAGCGTGCCTTTTACATCAGGGTGTCTCCCAGCGTGTCTCTTACATCAGGGTGTCCCCCGACTTACCTCTTACATCAGGGTGTCCCCCAGCATGCCTCTTACATCAGGGTTTCCCCCAGCGTGCCTCTTACATCAGGGTGTCCCCAGCATGTCCTTTAATGGACATCACACATCCCACGCTAGCACAGGATTGGCCAAGTGTGGCGTCCATCATAGTCGCCCAGCGCCGCCCTGCAGTGTCACTGAATCCCGGCGGTGCCCTGTAATGGACGTCACACGTCCCGTGATGCGGGATTGGACCACTGTGGGGACATCCATAATAGGCGCTGCCGCGTCAGCACATTTTTTTATGGAGGCCCGGGGCTAATAATAGAATTAGACAGCCCTGAGCCCAAGGGCTCTTGGGGGCATCCTCAGGGCTGTAGCCCGTCAGCCCAGGGCTCCCGTGCCCCTGGGTCAGAGGCAGAAGCTATGCCTGAGACAGATACAAGGTGACAAGAGATGTACCTAATACCCAAGCATGGTTAAGAAAGGAGTTCCCAGTGCTTCTGCACACCTTCCAACTTTTTGAGATGGGAACGAGAGACATCTATTTGCAAAAGTATGTAGGCATAGGACACATCCCCGGCCATGCCCCCTTAAAGGTGAATTACACAAAAAAATATTAGTTAAACCCACAAGTTTTTTTTACCATTGCTATTCCTTTAGACTGGCTTTTGAAATTTACAAATGCAACAATTTAGAATTTGATTGAAAGGTTTAACACTGGGCAACACCTTTTGAAAGCTAGAAATTTGCATTTTATATACAGCTATATAAAGAAAACCAAAATGAAGGACATATTAGGAAGAAAGAGGTACAGAGGAACTTTGTTCCAAATCAGGGACAGTCCCTCCAAATCAGGGACAGTTGGGAGCTATGCTTTTGCCTGTAGGAGTCTCCTTTCTTATGAGCTAAGGGCTTGGACATTTCAAATTGTAGGGATTACACTGCACAGGTACATCTGGTTAGAAAACTGTTGCTTGGATCAGTGTTTCTCAACTTTAGTCCTCAAGGCGCCCCAACAGGTCATGCTTTCAGGATTTACCTCAGATTAATCAGCTGTGGTAATTACTAAGGCAGTGAAACTGATCAAATCGCTCGTGCAAAATAATGGCAAGCCTGAAAACATGACCTGTTGGAGTACTTGAGGACAGGGTTGAGAACCACTGACTTAGAATTTTGTCCTGGGGTCATACTGATCTGATGAACATAGCCAAGGATTAACACATCAAATAGTATTAAGTATTGTAGCCCCTCAGGTGAAATCAATTTGAACAGACAGATTGAAAGATACTGGTGGGCGTGTACATCGATTGGACGTGTATCAGTGTCTTAGCTTATATAAAGGACCTCAGTGGGGGGGTTGGTTTGGCCTGACAAGAGGTCATTTTTTTTTTCTTTGGTTTTTGTGGGATAAGGAACGATATTGCGCATAATGACAAATGCCTCACTAGAGCTGTTAGTTTTCTGAAATTATTGTGCATTTTGAGCATCAAAAGTGGCTTGATTTGACCATGCTGTCCGATTGGAGTGTGTATTGTTGGTCTTACCATGCATTCTCCTAGGAAAAAAAATACTCACCAATGTACGTGTGTAGGATTTGGGGGTGGTGGGTGTTATTGTTTGAATATGTGCCTTTTTTAATATTATGTTGTAATGCTTTGTTAGAATGACTGTTAAGTATCTTCCTATAATTTTGCAGCTGATAATGTGATGTGGGTGTTTAGTTGTTCTATGAAATGTGCGGGCTGTTATACACTGAAAGTAAAGCTATATCCACTGTATGGTTTAGTCCAATTTTAGATTGTAAGCTCCTATGAGCAGGGCCCTTAGAACTCAATTGCTAACTGTTTTGCTAAATGTAGCACCATATATACTGTAAATACTTTAATGCCAGTAAATACAGTGCTGCCCATAATTATTCATACCCCTGGCAAATTTTGACTTAAAGTTAGTTTTATTCAAACAGCAAGTAATTTTTTGACAGGAAATGACATAGGTGTCTCCCAAAAGATAATAAGATGATGTACAAGAGGCATTATTGTGGAAAACAAACATTTCTCAGCTTTTATTTACATTTGAGCAAAAAGTGTCCAGTCCAAAATTATTCATACCCTTCACAAACTGTCACAGTCTATGGGAAAATCAAATGTTCTATACCATTCCAAATAGTCCAAGCTGTTCTAAAGCATCCTAATTACCCTGATTAATTGGGAACAGCTGTTTTAATCAACTCAACAGGTGAAAAACAGCAGCTCTCTGCAGTTGGTTTGTGGACAGTCATGGCTAAGACAAAGGAGCTCAGTGAGGACCTGCGGCTGCGCATTGTGGCTACTCACAAGTCAGGAAAGGGCTACAAGGCCATTTCTAAATGTTTTCAAGTTCCAGTGGCTACAGTGCAAAGTATTATTAAAAAATACAAGATGTTCCGCACTGTGGAAAATCTCAGAGGACGTGGTCGGAAGCCAAAAGTGACACCTGTGCTGTCCAGGAGGATAGTTAGAGAGGAGAAAAAGAATCAAAGGATCACCACCAAGGCCATCCTGGTGAATCTGGGCTCTGTTGGTGGCAATGTCTCAAGGCAGACAATCCAACGGACACTGCTTTTGGTCACAATGACGTTTCCTTCATTTGGCGTAAAAAAGGAGAAGCCTTCAACCCAAAGAACACCATCCCCACTGTCAAACATGGTGGTGGGAACCTAATGGTTTGGGGGTGTTTTTCAGCCAATGGATCAGGGAACCTAATGACAGTAAACGGCACCATGAAAAAAGAGCAATACATGAGAATTCTCAACGACAACATCAGGCAGTCTGCAGAGAAACTTGGCCTTGGGCACCAGTGCACATTTCAGCATGACAATGACCCTAAACACACAGCAAAAGTGGTGAAGAAATGGTTAGCAGACAACAACATTAACGTTTTGGAGTGGCCAGCCAGAATCCAGACTTAAATCCAATTGAGAATCTGTGGAGGGAGCTAAAGATCAGGGTGATGGCAAGAAGACCCTCCAACCTGAAAGATTTGGAGCTCATTGCTAAAGATGAAAGGGCAAAAATACCTGTGGAGACATGCAAAAAAACTGGTCTGCAATTATAGGAAGCGTTTGATTGCTGTAATAGCCAATAAAGGCTTTTCTATTGATTATTGAGAAGGGTATGAATAATTTTGGACTGGACACTTTTTGCTCAAATGTAAATAAAAGGGCAGCACAGTGGTGTAGTGGATAGCACTTTCGCCTGGCAGAAAAAGGGTCACTGGTTCGAATCCCAACCACGACACCATCTGCCTGGAGTTTGCATTTTCTCCCTGTGCCTGCATGGGTTTCCTCCGGGTACTCCGGTTTCCTCCCACACTCCAAAGACATGCTGGTAGGTAATTTAGATCCTGTCTAAATTGACCCTGGTATGTGTATGAATGTGAGTTAGTGACCTTAGATTGTAAGCTCCTTGAGGGTAGGGACTGATGTGAATTTACAATATATATGTAAAGCGCTGCGTAAATTGGCAGCGCTATATAAGTACCTGAAATGAAAAAAAAAAAGAAAAGCTGAGAAATGTTTGTTTTCCACCATAATGCCTCTTGTACAATGTCTTATTATATTTTGGGAGACACCTATGTCATTTCCCGTCAAAAAATTACTTGCTGGTTGAATAAAAGTAACTTTAAGTCAAAATTTGTCTGGGGTATGAATAATTATGGGAAGCACTGTATGTACATACTTGTGTTTCTGCTGCCAAAATGAAAGGAAATAGATGTCGCTTGTTGTTTTTCTCTTTTGTAACTTACTATTTAATCAATTTTGGGAGGTGGTGGTTTTGGGGAAGTGGATCACCTTCCATAGGGCCAGTTCACACTGCTGCGGTGTCTGAGATCGGATGTGATTCACACCGCAGTGCAAATCACATGCGATCTCTGTGCTATGCAAATTCAGCCATACAGATAGCATGGCTGAATTTGCATCGCAAACCGACCAAACTCGCACAGGACCCTTTTTTGTTACGCAGCAGAATCTGATCACATGGGTGTTCGATTCCTGTCCAAATTTGCAGTTTGCAGTGCGATCTGCAAACTGATTTGGGGGTGTCATTAGCTTTCTATTGACACTCCCAGCAGTTTGCATATGGCAGTGTGAACTGCCTGTAAGTCGGGTGCGATGTGGGAACCCACAGTGGATTCACAGAGTTCCAGCACCACACCTGACTCGCAGGCAATTCACACTGCCATATACAAACTGCTGGGAGTGTCAATAGCAAGCTAATGACACCCTCAAATCAGTTTGCAGATCGCACTGCAAACTTTAACAGGAATCAAATCTAATGGGTGTGAACACCCATACAATCCTTTTCTGATGTGGAACCAAAAAAAGGGTCCTGTCCGAGTTTGGTCCGACTGATGTGATTTTAGCAATACTCCCTGTATGGCTGAAATCTCATCGCACAGAGATGGCATGTGATTTTCACTGCAGTGCAGTGCGAATCACATGCAATCTCGGACAACTGTGCAACGTGAACCAGTTCTCAGCCCCGATGTACGATATTGAATGTGATTCGCAACGCACTGCAGTGCAAATCAATGTGATGTCTGTGAGATGCGCTTTCAGCCATACAGCTAACATGGCTGAAATTGCATCACAGTCAGGCTAAACTTGCACAGGACCTTTTTTTGCGTCGGGACAAGAATCTGATTGCATGGGTATTCACACTTATGCGATCCGATTCATGTCTGAACTGGCAGTTCGCACTGCGATATGCGAGCTGAAATTGAGGTGTCATTAACTTTGCATTGACATTCCCCACAGTTTGCATATAGCAGTGTGAACTGCCATGCGAGTCAGGTGCGATGCAGTAACCTGCAGTGGATTTGCAGGGTTCCCGCATCGCACTAGTGTGAACCAGCGCTGATAATTCACCCTTTCAGTTATATTTGCATAGTCCTTACATATATACATCAGCAGAAAAAATGCAGGAAGTGCAATGTGGCTGTAAACAGGAAGTGCTGTGTGCACATGGGCTGGAAGCAATTGTGTAGTGACGCCAAATAAACAAATCAATGAACCCCACCCACAACAAATATAGCTACCACATCCTTGCCTGCATTGATCAAAATGTAATTTCAGCTTGCTTGCGGCTATAATGTATTGTCCCCCCCCAATCCATACCAAGGCCTTTGGCTCAGGGATGGATTTTAAGGGGAAGCCCACGCCAACTTTTTTTTTACAGAACAGCAGGGGATTGCCCCAAAATCGATGCCAGACACTTTCTGAGCATGCAGCCTGGAGGTCAGGATGGGGGGACAAGTGAGGGCCCCCCCCTCCTGGACCAAACCAGGCCACATTCCTTTAACATGGGGGGTGTGATTTTGGGCGGGGGGGCTCTGCGCCTCCCCACCCCAAAGCACCTTGTCCCCATGTTGATGGGGACAAGGGCCTCTTCCCAACAACCGTGGCTGGTGGTTGTTGGGGTCTGCGGTTGGGGGGCTGATCGGAATGTGGAAGCCCCCATTAATAACGTCCAATGACCTGCATGCTTTGGCCAATCATTGCTCAGCGGGTCTGAGTCCACGACCACACTATATAAGGCCGCTTACACAGCAGCCTTATATAGTGAAAACATTTGCGGAGATAGCAAAATGTTAGGCAGTTTAGTTAGTGGCGTGTAGTTAGTGTAGTATACAGTGTAGATACAGGCAGTTAGTGTAGATAAAGTATATACAGTCAGTGTAGGCAGTGTAAAAATATATATGTACAGTATGGTATATATAATACACTGCATTCAATGTAGACGATATACAGTGCATGCTCCGATAAGGGTCTGGCATAGATTTTAAGGAGAACTCCACGCCAAAATGAAACAAAAATTTTGGGTAAGTTTCCCCCCAAAGTCCGTACGTTGGATTTTGGGGGGACCCCAATGCCATTTTTGGCATGGGGTTCCCCTTAAAATCCATACCAGACCTGAAGGGCCTGGTACGGACTTTGGGGGGACCCCCACACCATTTTTTTTAATTTGGTGTGGGGTTTCCCTTAAAATCCATACCAGACCTGAAGAGACTGGTATGGACTGGGGGGGCCCCCAACGCAAGTCTTTTTCAATGATCTTTATCTATATTGCCAGCAATACATTACAGCCACAAGCGATTTTAAATGATAATTTTCCCTTTACAAATGTCATTTTGCGTTGGCACTGTTCTAAACATCACAGAGACCCATACTAAGGGGACCCCCCAAGCACGATTTTTAAAGGAATATTTCAATTTTTTTTCACTTTAAGCATTTCTAAAACCACTGCTCCTGAAAAAACAATCAATTTAAAAACTTTATTTTCTATTGATACATGTCCCCTAGACCAGGACCCAGGTCCCCATACACTTTTTAGGGCAATGAACTTGCACTGAAGCTTTAAATGGAGGCATTTGAAAGTTACAGGTTCAAACCCAGTTGACGGCCAGTGTTCAGCATATGTGATCAGAGAAACATCTTCCCAGGCAAATAGAGCTCTGTTCTGTGTGCATTTCCTCCCAGTTCCTCCCAGTTTGTGAGAGTCTTATTTGCCTTTAATTGGGAGGTATTTTAAGGCACTGCTGGATTAGATTTTGGAGTTATAGTAAATCAGACCCTTAGTCTATGTTCACATTGAATGTGACTTTGAAATTGTGCTATTTCACTTGAAATAGCACAATTTCAAAGCCGCATGTCAAAAGTCATCATCGCACCATTTTGCACTGTTCCATTGCCTATAATAGGGTGCGACTTGTCATGCAATTTGATCTGTCAACTCGCTTGACAAGCCACACCAGTGTGATTGGGTGCTAAAGCAGAGTCTAGCAATCTGGGAACAATACACAACATATAGTCTGGGAACACAAGTATAAACATGATAACCGCAGAATAGATACTGGCGGGAAACAAAGAGGGCAACTAAGATGGACAACACTAGAATGAGAAAAAGACAAAACAATGAAGTGAAACATACAACAATCTTAAGTAAAACAAGTTAGATCCAAGATTCCAATATATGATAGGAAAACAGAGTTCACTAAAAATGTAAATCCTTTGTTCTTTTTTTTATTGCAGTTTGTGTACCTTTTGAGGACATTTCCATCACTTTCTGTTTCAGGTGAAGGAGTGTTTGCTTTGTTTTTGTACTACTTATAATGATCTAGTGCCTTGTATGAACTATATGTATGATTTTATTGAATGTTACTTCTGTTTCTGTTACTAGAAAATACAATAAACATGTATTACTAATATATATATACTATATTACCAAAGGTTTGGGACACCTGCCTTTACATGCACATGAACTTTAATGGCATCCCAGTCTTAGTCCATAGGGTTCAATATTGAGTTGGCCCACCCTTTGCATTTATAACAGTTTCAACTCTTCTGGAAAGGCTGTCCACCAGGTTTAGGAGTGTGTCTATGGGAATGTTTGACCATCCTTCTAGAAGCACATTTGTGAGGTCAGGCATTGATGTTGGACGAGAAGGCCTGGCTTGCAATTTCCTCTCTAATTCACCTTAAAGGTGTTCTATCGGGTTGAGGTCAGGACTCTGTGCAGGCCACTCAAGTTCCTCCACTCCAAACTCGCTCATCCATGTCTTTATGGACCTTGCTTTGTGCAATGGTCCAAATCCTTTGGTGGATGGGGGATTAATCCCCCCTGCATAGCATCCATGGAGGGGGGAAAAACATCCAAGCCCGGATACATTTTGCAAAAACACATCTGAAGTCTCCCAAAAACATGTGGGAAAATGTGTTATGTTCTGATGAAATCAAGGTTGAACTTTTTGGCCATAATTCCAAAAGATATGTTTGGAGCAAAAACAAACACTGCACATCACCAAAAGAACACTATACCCACAGTGAAGCATGGTGGTGGCAGCATCATGCTTTGGGGCTGTTTTTCTTCAGCTGCAACAGGAACCTTAGTCAAGGTAGAGGGAATTATGAACAGTTCCAAATACCAGTCAATATTGGCACAAAACGTTCAGACTTCTTCTAGAAAGCTGAACATGAAGAGGAACTTCATCTTTCAGTGTGACAATGACCCAAAGCATTCATCCAAATCAACAAAGGAATGGCTTCACTAGAAGAAGATTAATGTGTTGGAATGGTCCAGCCAGAGTCCAGACCTGAATCCAATTGAAAATCTGTGGGGTGATCTGAAGAGGGCTGTGCACAGGAGATGCAATCACAGATTTGGAGTGTTTTTGCAAAGAAGAGTGAGCAAATATGTCCAAGTCAAGATGCGTCATGCTGAGACTCATACCCAAAAAGACTGAGTGCTGTAATGAAATCAAAAGGTGCTTCAACAAAGTATTAGTTTAAGGGTGTGCACACATATGCAACCATATTATTTTATTTTTTTATTTTTACTTCCATCCACCTAAAATATTTCAGTTTGTTGTTCAACTGAGTTGTACAGTTTATAGGTTACATTAAAGGGAAAAAGTTCTGAAATTAGTTATCTTTGTCTCATTTTTTTTACATCACAGAAACCTGCCATTTTAGTAGGGGTGTGTAGACTTTTTATATCCACTGTAGTATATATTCCATAGTTTGTAGATGCTATACGTTTACCAAAAATATGTAGCAGATTACATATTAGCCTAAATTGATAAAGAAATTTGATTTTGTACATTTTTTATTGGATGTGTTTTATAGCAGAAAGTAAAAAATATTGTTTTTTTTTTCAAAACTGTCAGATTTTTTTTGTTTATAGCACAACATATAAAAACCACAGAGGTGATCAAATACCACCAAAAGAAAGCTCTATTTGTGGGAAAAAAAGGACATATATTTTATGTGGATACAGTGTCGCACGACCGTGCAATTGTCAATTAAAGCAACACAGTACCGTACTGCAAAAAAAAACCTGGTCATGAAGGGGGGTAAACCTTCCGGAGATGAAGTGGTTAAAGTAAGTGTTAAATATTTTATCATATTTGTTACATCACAAAAGCCCATTGAATTAAACTTGTACCAATCCACTGAAATTGCATAAAGTATAGCATCATGACTAAACACCAAACATATGTTCTGAGATTTAATTCTTAATAAATTTGGTACGTAGAGTAAATTGTATTACTCCAATCTAGCTGTTGGTGATGAACAAATCTACATAAGCATGTGGCAGGCTGGAAATGCTGAAAGCCAAACGGTGAATAAAGATTTACACTGGATTTAAAGTCTTTAAAATTAAGCTGGTTAAGCTAGAAAATCTGACCCAGTGTTCACCTCAGTAACAGAAATGTAAGAGATAGTATTTCTGGGATCAGCGCTCATTCAATGTGTTGAGATCAAGTGAAATAGATCAAAGACTTGAGATAATATAAAACAAGCTTCTATATGTTACAAACAGTCTCTTTAAGCTTATATTGCTGTTAGCAAGACAGCATCAGGGTTCTGCGCCATCCTGCTGATTTCTAAGGCAACTGCTGTCCTGTACCTGCTGGAGTAATTAAGCCTATCTAAATATATGTAGATGCTCAGTGTGAAATAACACCACATGCTTATGTAAAGATAAAAAAGGGATATTTTTGAAATAACTAAAATATTTTTTTTTTCTTACAGCTTTGGCACATTGAGTATGTGCTGCTAGTTGTTTAGATTTCTCAGAAAACCAACAGTTCATATCAGCTCCCTTGGCTTGCTCTTGCAGCTTTGCTGCTTTGACCTTAAATATACAGGTCCATGTCTGCTCTTCCAGACAACATTTAGGCCTCATACACACGGGCGTATCTAAAAAAATAAACAAAACGTCGGGCCCGACGTCAAGGAAAAAAAGTCGGCGTCTTTCGGCGTTATGCATTGGCGTTTTTGAGTGTTAGTGAGCGTCGGCGTCAATAGGCGTTTTTTTTTAAAAAAATCATCCCTCTGCTATTTTTCAACCTAAAAACGTCGGCGTCAAAAAACGCCGGAAAACGCCGGTATAATAATAGGTGGCATATGGTGGCATATGTTGGCGTTTCTTGGCATATTGTGGCGTCGGCGTCAAAAAACGTCAAAATGTTACAGCCTCAGAACGCGATGGCCATGGGTTCTACTTTCTGCTCACTAACGCCGACGCCACCTACAGCTCAGAAACGCCGACGTTTTTATGGGGCCATTGACTAACATGGAGAGCTGCAAAAAACGCCAGAAAACGCCGGCGTCAAAAAACGTCTGTGTGTATGAGGCCTTAGACACACATGCAGCTCTGGCTGCTCCCTTGCAACCCATGGACTCCTGGGGATGGCGGATCCATGAACTCTAGTCACCTTCCTTACTTAAATCAATGTGCTGTTTGTGGGAAAAACCTGGCCCCAGAATTGAAAGTTCATTCCCTCCCAAGTCTGTACGAAGCTTGTGGGCTCCAGGACCAAAACTGTGTTTTATCAATCTCTGAGGAAAATCCAGTTTCCTCCAAAGGACATAAGCACCTTGGAGCTCCTTGGTATGAACCCCAGAGTGACACAAAATATTTCTTTTATACCTTGACAGGGTACCATACATTTACAGTTTCAATAAATAGCAACAGCATAATTTGCAAAAAAGCTTTACCTTTCGGCCTCATGCACACAGGATGTTTTGCAAACTCTGCTAGAAGCATTTCCTCCTGGCAGCAGAAAGGGTGACAATAATTTATTCTGGCCATTGAAATGAATTAACGTTTAATCGGTAAATGCATCTAACCTTAGAACGCGTTTAGTCACATGTTTGTCAAGCATTTTTTCTGCCAAAACACTAATGCTCATAGCATCCTCTAAAAGCACCTGCCATTAAACACTGCTAAAAGCCTATGTGTAATACAAACAAAAGTGGGTGCACCAACCTAGTGCGTGACTTAAGTGGTATCTTTAACCGCTTGCCGACCGCTGGCCAGAGGTGCGCCCGCGCACTCACTGTGTCTGGGGAGGGCCAGGGAGCGGGTGCGGTGGATTCGATCTCCGCCGGCTACCCGCGATGCCCCCCCCCCCCGGAGTGAAAGAACGGAGGTCCGTGTAAGTAAACATGGACCTCCGTTCTGTGAGAGGGGAAGGGCTGTGATCACAGCCTTCCTCTACATGGAGGCTGTGATCACTTTCCTTCCCCAGCCAGGGCAGCCCACACACAGTTAGAACACGCCCAGGGAACACAGTTAACCCTCAGAGCACCCCCTGCAGGTTAACCCCTTCACCGCCAATGGCATTTACACAGTAATCAGTGCATTTTTATAGCACTGATCGCTGTATAAATGCCAATGGTCCCAAAAAAGTGTCAAAATGTTCCGACATGTCCGCTGAAATATTGCAGTACTGCTAAAAATCGCAGATCGCCGCCATTACTAGTAAAAAATAATTAAAAAAAAAAACCCCAGAAATGAATTCGCATCATCCGTAAACGCGACCACTTTTGCGCAAACCAATCAATAAACGCCGATTGCGATTTTTTTTAATCACAAATATGAGGAAGAATATAAATCGTCCAAAACCGATGAAAAAAATGTTTTTTTATAATTTTTTTTGGATTGTTATTTTAGCAAAAAGTAAGAAATTTGGGTTTTTTTGCAAAATTGTCGCTCTTCTTTTGTTTATAACGGCGATCAGAAATAACGCAGCGGTGATCAAATACCACCAAAAGAAAGCTCTATTTGTGGGGAAAAAAAAGACGTAAATTTCGTTTGGGTACAACGTTGCACGACTGCGCAATTTTCAGTTAAAGCGACGCAGTGCCGAATCACAAAAAGGGTTCTGGTCCTAAAGGGGGAAATCCTTCCGGGGCTGAAGTGGTTAATAATGTATAAAAATAAGTAAATTCACAAACACAACAGGTTTTGAGGCAAGATCCCCTCTTTCTCAGAGCCAATCCATTTGGATTGGCTCTGAGGAAGAGTGACCTCCACTTGAAACGCATCAGCCACCAGGAAAGTCCTCTGACTTGCTGGGTACAGCCTCAGTGACCCGGTCGCTTTGCGTCTACTATGGACCTTGATATGCTTTTATCATTAACGTGTTTGTGAGTATAATTCTTTTCATATGTTATTAAAGATACCACTTGGGTAATGCGCTAGGTTGGGATGCCCTCTTTTCTTTATTTTACAGTGTTTCCTTTGGGTTTCTCCCCTGACCCTCAGAGGGCAGCAATGCCAGTTCTCCACTTTTTGAACCACCAAGATTCTGTGATTCATCTAACATAATTACACCACCCTTGAGCATGGGAAAATACTATTGTAAAAGCTTATGGGTGCATGGACACATTGGCTAACATGCAAGGGAGTTTAGAGGCAGTAAGTAAAAAAAAAACACCTGACGCCCCTAGAAGCAGTCACAAAAATGTCCAGTGGGCATAAAAAGCAGTCCTTGTACTCCAACAAAGCAACTTTAAGTAGGCTGAAATGGTGTTATTAGTCTGCTGCAGATAGGTAGAAGCAATTCCATAGTCTCCTCTTCCCCTTTGATCAGACTGCAACTTTGTTGCTTTGTAGCAAGTCACAAGGTGGGAGGCAACAGCAAGGGTTTATATATATTAGATATTTGTGAACATAGTCAAGAACTACACAGAAATCAACATTTATATGTTTGTGTCATCTATAAGCTGGCATTTCAGTAGATGCTGAACCTGGATGATGCCTGATCAAAATTGGTGCAATCCTTCTAGACAGAAAAGCAGCTGATGTTGTTGTCAGGGAGAAAAGTGTAATCTTTGAGGTAATAAATAGCTGTAAGTGTTAAGCTGGCCATACAGTACACAATTTTCCTGTTCAATTTCCTCTTGATTTACCAACAGCAGATAGTGTTGGTTGTATATGACTGAACTGGTCCCTTAAAATCTATCCTGTGGGAATCATTATACACATATGCACATTTGTTTAAGGTGCCTATGAAACAGGGAGGTGAAAAGCTGCAGATGTCAAGTGACTGATCTTGCTGGAAAATTCAGCCAAGGAACATCAGAGACGGCTGACAGTTCATACGACTATTCCCTGATCCAACCTCATAGGGATGGTGAACATCAGAAAAGGCTTACAACTCATACAAACAATCCCTGATCCAACCTCATATGAATGAGTCCTACTGTATGTTGTTGTAGGACTACAGAGCACCCACTTATTTCCATAACATAGGAGTTGTTCTGTAGTCCTAACACTGGGTTTCAACATATGATATTCTCCTTTGGTATAAGTGTAGGTTATCACTTATTATAATTTTCATTATAAAGGGGCAGCAACATTTCATTATAATTTGCACTATATTCTAGCGCCAACACTTCCCTTTGTTTTACACTATACGATATTCCCCATTACCAACGCTACAGCTTTGGATCCAACTCAGACAGCCACCATAGAGGAAAAGGAACATAGGCTGCACATAGCGTGAATACTGCTAGTACACATATATTGTTAAAAACACCACAAGGTACTCACATGATTCAGGACAATATTAATATTTTTATTGTCCTAAATCATGTGAGTACCTTGTGGTGCTTTTCCTCTACGATGGATGTCTGTCTGAGTTGGATCCAAAATTGTGATGTTGGTATTGGGGAATATCATATGTTAAAACCCAGTGGACCATACTGAACTGATTTAGAGAGGGGCCCATTATTTCTCATGTGTGTTTGATCTCTGTAGTTGGGGATCACATCCATCTGGTAAGAGGCTTGACTACGGTGGAATTCCTTAACAATTCATGTGGTTTGCCACCTGGTGGAATATATCATTATCTTTGAGAAGAATTAGATACACCTTCATTCTATTATATGCTTTCATTGCTATTGGCACATGGACCAGCAGCGGCCAGTCAATAAGGGGAGTAGAAGAAAAAAAAAATTCAGCCCGGCCCCCTAAAAGGAGGCGCTGGTACATTGACTTTTTTTTTTCAGCTCCTTGGCTGTCATCTGACAGCCAAGTATTGAGCCTATTGGTCAGGTATTAAAGACTATCGATGTGCGCTGACCAGGCACACATCCATAGTCTTATTGGCTGCAGTGAACGGTGGCTCACTGCAATTGGAGCATTGATGCGATGGGGGGTGGGTAACAGAGGACACGCTGGCCATGTGATTTTGCGCAGGCACAGCAGCGCTCCGCCACTGCCAGCCAGGCCCAGCCGTCATGAGACTCGTCACTGTCCGAGTGACTGAGTGACTCCCGTCCCGACTCCCGCTGCCATGTATCTGCTCATGTCCTGGTGCTATATTGTGACTCCTCTGTATACTGCTATATGGTGAGTCCTCTGTATACTCCTATCTGGTGACTCCTCTGTATACTCCTATATGGTGACTCCTCTGTATACTCCTATCTGGTGACTCCTCTGTATACTCCTATATGGTGACTCCTCTGTATACTCCTATCTGGTGACTCGTCTGTATATTCCTACATGGTAACTCCTCTGTATACTCCTATCTGGTGACTCCTCTGTATACTGCTATATGGTGACTCCTCTGTATACTCCTATCTGGTGACTCCTCTGTATACTCCTATCTGGTGACTCCTCTGTATACTCCTATATGGTGACTCCTCTGTACACTCCTATCTCATGACTCATCTGTATACTGCTATATGGTGACTCCTCTGTATACTCCTATCTGGTGACTCCTCTGTATACTGCTATCTGGTGACTCCTCTGTATACTGCTATATGGTGACTCCTCTGTATACTCCTATCTGGTGACTCGTCTGTATAATGCTATATGGTGACTCCTCTGTATACTCCTATCTGGTGACTCCTCTGTATACTGCTATATGGTGACTCCTCTGTATACTGCTATATGGTGACTCCTCTGTATACTCCTATATGGTAACTCCTCTGTATACTCCTATCTGGGGACTCCCTCTGTTTACTCCTATCTGGTGACTCCTCTGTATACTGCTTTATGGTGACTCCTCATTATACTCCTATCTGGTGACTCCTCTGTATACTGCTATATGGTGACTCCTCTGTATACTCCCATCTGGTGACTCCTCTGTATACTGCTATATGGTGGCTCCTCTGTATACTCCTATCTGATGACTCCTCTGTATACTGCTATATGTTAACTCCTCTGTTTACTCCTATATGGTAACTCCTCTGTATATGCCTATCTGGTGACTCCTCTGTATACTGCTTTATGGTGACTCCTTTGTATACTCCTATCTGGTGACTCCTCTGTAAACTCCTATATGGTGACTCCTCTGTATACTATCTGGTGACTCCTCTGTATACTCCTATCTGGTGACTCCTCTGTATACTCCTATCTGGTGACTCCTCTGTATACTGCTATCTGGTGGCTCTATATACTGCTATATGGTGACTCTGTATGCTGATATATATGATGACTCTGTATACTGCTATATGGTGACTCTGTATACTGCTATCTGGTGGCTCTGTATTCTGCTATCTGTTGGCTCTGTATACTGCTACCTGGGGCTCTGTATACCCCTATCTGGTGACTCTGTATACCCCTATCTGGTGGCTCTGTATACACCTATCTGGTGATGCTGTATACCCTCTCTGTGATGCTGTATACCCTCTCTGTGATGTTGTATACCCTATCTGGTGATGCTGGGCTGTGTACTCCTGACACAATGGGTGGAATCCATAAGGGGTGGGGTTTATGAAAAGTGAGAGGGGTCAAAAAGGAAGGGCGGGGTCTTGCGCCCCCCCATCCTAAAATTTCACCAGCCGCCATTGACATGGACTTATTTCCATATTGAACCTTATGGACTATTCAATTCACTGTTTGATTTTATATTGATACATTTTTAGTATTTCATTTCTTCTATAGTAACCAGAAGAGCACTATTATTTATGTATACATACATTTTCACATCACATTTTGGTATTCGTTTAATTTGGATCATATTTGGTATACACTTATTGAACAGATGCTTTCAATTATATATTTAACAGACCAAAGGGTAGGGACCATAAAATAAAGTGTACAGTGCTCTTTTCACATTCCAGAATTTTCAGATGTTTTCAGTGAATACAGATTACCCACATGCCACCACTTTTAACACAAAAATTTCATGGGATCACCATGACCCTCTTATATATTGTGGGCAATGCAGTGCTTGTTCCCCTTTGCTGTTATGCCCCCTGAAGATGGCAGTGTTCTGACATCATCCCACTGTCAGAACCCAGAAGTAGAGGTTTACCTGTATGTGAAGCAGTGCTTGTGTTGCAGAGAGTCAGCAGTAGCGATGGAGCCAATGTGCCGATATAATGTAATGAGGGTCATAGTGATCCGGTGAGTTCTTTGTGGTAAAGGTGATGGCAGGTGGGTGACCTTTATTCTGAAAATTACTGGAATGTGATAAGAGCACCGTGCACTTTATTTTATGAACACTTTCATGGACATTTGATGGTTATTTGTTTATTCACATAGGATTATTCCTCACCCTCACAAAACAGCATTAAATCCTTGCAGTGCAGGGAAGGGTGGGCATTGCAAGATGATTTGTTCCAGCTTTAAATAGTCACTATAACAAGAACATTTCTTGCATACAATTACAGAAACTGAACATGTATTTTATTAATAAATCAATGTGTTTATTATCACCACTAATCTGATGAAAGTATTTTGACTCTTATTTTTGTGGGTTGATTTTGAAGTTGTGTGATTGTATTGATAGCACATAAAATTGTATCTTATTTTATTTTATTAATAGTGATATCTAAGCTACTCAGCTTATTGAAAATGCATGCTTTATGCCAAAAAATGCCTTAGGATTTTATGTTCCATAATAGCTCCTAATACATTTCTTGCTGGACTAGCGCCAGTTTCAGGAAATGCTTCCTAGTAAGACTACAGACAGGACATAATGCAATGATGTAATATAATTCTTTGATAAGTGCTGTAGACAAAAATTGTTTTATTTGGGATATGATTGTTCCCTTTGATACATAGGGCTAGATGTAGGGCTACAGGGAATTACATTCTTTATACAACAAAAATGTAGAGTAGCAGAAATATATATCAGGCATTTTACTTCAAGCGCAATATACCATGCAGATGTTCCTTGACAGTGCAGTAATAGTGATCATTTGATTGTTAATAAGAATTTAAAATATACATTACCAATGCTGACCTCATTCTATACATGTTAGCCACTTGGATCTATCTAATAAGGATGAGTGAAATTGAAACCTTTAATTTCCCAGAAATTTGGGTGAAATTTGGGAGATTTTTGCAAAATTTTGCCTGGATTTGAATCACCCGGAAAGCCAAAATTACTCTTGTTGAATTTCTTTTAAAAAAAATAATTTTGGACAGTTGATTACATTTTCTAATAGTTAATGTAGTCATATTTATGATTGCTTGTGAGAATAGTGATGAAAGAAATCAAAGTAACAAGATGGAAAATTTGTCCAGAATGAACAAAATTCTAACAGTGAATGTGGTTTTCACTGGGGAAATCCTATTCATTCCAAAATCGAAGATTAAAAACAAAGAACATTTTGAGGTACCTAGGAACAACATTCAAGTCTTCAGAAGTCTCTGAAGGCATTATCAAATGTTACATCAAGATTTTTTGTATGAATGTTCAGAAGAAAACCTACCTGTATCAACAGCTTATTGTGAGCTGCACAGGTCCATTGGCTTCTTTCAACTACACTATTATTCTGTTATTTTGCCCCTCCTTATTCTCATTATGTTTTTTTTCACAAAAAAGGAAAATAAAATACATTAACCCCTTGCTGACCACATAGTGACTATAAATGGCAACAGCGTGGCTCTGTTCCTCAAATCACCGCATATAGTTGTCACTTGCGGGCACGATGGCTAGGGGGCGCTCATGCCCCCTGCACGCTCCCTGAGCGGGGCCGCGGGTCGAGTGGACTAGATGTCCACTGGTGACCCACGATGACCTGTGACAGAGCAAGAACAGGGAAATGCCGATGTAAACACGGCGGTTCCCCATTCTGACAGTGCAGGCATGGGAGATCTACTGATCCCTGTCACTGGGATCAGTTTGATCTCTCATGCCCATGGTAGCCCAATCCCCCCACAGTAAGAACACACCCAGGGAACACACTTAACCGTTAGATCTCCCCCTGCAGGTTAACCCCTTCCCTGCCAATGACATTAATACAGTAATCAGTGGATATTTAAATTTCTGATCGCTGTATAAATGTCATTGGTCCCAAAAAGGTGTCAAAAATGTCAGACATGTCCGCCCCAATATCACAGTCCCAACAAAAATTGCAGATCGCCACCATGACTAGTAAAAAAAAAAAAAAAAATTGTAAAAACGTCATAAATGAATTCTCATGCTTTGTAAACGAGGCAACTTTTGCGCAAACCAATCAATAAACACCGATTGCGATTTTTTTTTGCCATAAATATGAGGAAGAATATAATTTGGCAAAAACTGGTCAATAAATTTGTTTTTTTGTTTTTATTGGATATGTATTTTTAGCAAAAAGTATGAAATATTATTTTTTTTGCTTTTTTTTTGTTTATAGCGGCGATCAGAAATGACGCAGAGGTGATCAAATACCACCAAAAGAAAGCTCCCTTTGTGGGAAAAAAAGGACACAAATTTAGTTTGGGTACAACGTCGCACGACTGCGCAATTGTCAGTTAAAGCAACGCAGTGCCGAATTGCAAAAAGTGCTCTGGTCCTAAGGTGGGAAATCCTTCTGGTTCTTAAGTGGTTAAAGAAAAAGTTAAAAGAAAAAGTTACATAAAAACATACAAGTGACAGTACACAAATAACTACCAAATATAGAAAAGGGGAAAAAACGCAAATACAAATAATAATGAATAAATGAAACCACCCTACATATAAATATATAAACTCTCACATCCCGTAAGTCAGTGGTTCTCAACTCCTGTCCTCGGGCCCCACTAACAGGCCAGGTTTTAAGTATTCACTTGGGGAGATGCAGACTAGAATACTGCAATCACTGAGCAGCAAATGATACCACCTGTGATGTATTTCAGTTATCCCGCAAACCTGGCCTGTTGGTGGGTCCTGAGGACAGGAGTTGAGAACCACTGCCGTAAGTAGAGGAAAGTACAAAAGAGTACATTACTTTTTACAAGCAAATGTAATTCAGAGATGCCGCTCAATGAAATTTTGTCAGTGGCAAAATCAGTAGTTTTGTTGCAAAACAAATTTCCACAAAATGACCCTGCTCATCACTATTCTCTGGCTTCAATACTTTCATTCACTAACCTAGAACTAGAATACAGCATGGTAAGTCAAAGTCTAAACTCCTGATCCACACACTTGTTCCAGTTCAGTGATGCAAAAAAGTATTTAAACTCCTCGACCAATATAAAATATCACTTACATGTTTCATCATTAAGGGTTTCCTTTAAGTAACAAAGAACTCAGATTTCATTAAAAATAATATATATTGCATTACTACAAGGCTCTTTTGAGCCTACTCATTATTATCAACCTATGCTGAATATCTACTTTCTAAGGTTCTGTACAGTAACTAGTGCATGGAAATGCCAGGAAGAGCGGTTTTTGAGATGATACAGCACCCATATGCTGCACCAGCAATCATTTTATTATCAAAAATGCATTGATCATGCCTATTCTAATTTTTGGTTGCACAACTGAAAAACTGTATCACTTGATATGTCTGTATTTTTTATCCATTGAGTTACATCTAAATAACTCACATTCTTTTGCTATTTGCTTAAATGGTCATGGAAAAATGCCAAATTGCCAGTTTCTGTATGAAGCATTCCAGAGTCTTGTATTATAACCACATGATCAGGTATTCATGAGGAACGGAGCAGTGAAGTGTGATTCCATAAGAATGTAAAATGTATTTTACATTGTGAGTTATTTACACTTTCAAGTTGTATTAAACCCTCTGTATTTTTTTTTTTTTTGTTTGAACACATTTAGAACAACAAAATAAACATTGCCTCGTAAGCTATTTGTTAGAATTCTTATCCAAGCACTTGGACTTTACAACTTTCAATGCTGCAGGCTCTTGCTCTCTCAGTGCTGCTTCCCCGAACTTCCACAGGAAAGAGTTAACCAGTGGACAGTGCAGCTTCAAATTAGCTTGGTGAAAGGAGGGGGAGAGGAGCAGGGGAGTGACTTTCCATCCTAGTATGGGGGTGATCATGGCACCAGCTTAAACTGAATTATAAGCATTGGTTTTAAGATACTCTTCTGTAAGTGATTAAATCAGCTGCTGAAAGTGTTAAAAAAAAACTGATGGTTTAATATCAGTTTAAGATGTAAGTGGTGTGCATTGCCTCCACACTATTAGATGGTAGCTCAGCAAGTATAAAGCCATGTAAAAATAGCTAGCGATTTTACAGTAGGTCTAGTCAGATATGACTTTTCCAAATAATGACATAATGGCTGACTAAGTAAATTTCAAGACAGCAGCTGTCATATGACCAGACTTTGAATTGAATATGTAATCTTCTCGTGGATCAGCAGTTTTACTTTCAGAAATAAGACTATAAAATCCATGCTAAAAAGTGATAGCTTAACGCAACAAAATAGCTGTATTAGTATGGTTTAAATTAAATTCATTAATAAAGTATAACAGCTCAGCGCTACTTTCATTTAAAAACAATTCATCATTAATAAAATGTGTGGTGCAAAAAAATAAACAAAAAATGAAAGTACAATAGTGTAATCCAAAGAAAGTTCAATCCCATTGTCATCATAAATCATTATAATCCAATTGTGCTGTCCAAGGTCATAAAAAGCTTTTTCCCTTTCCTGGGGTCTAGGCTCTGTAGGCACCAATCTGCTTCCCCGTCACTCAAAGCAAACAAAAATATACCACATATGTGTACTACTCAAAACCACATTTATTTAAATGCTTTAAAATCTGCACTCACATGTGTCAAGACAAATCATTATAATCCAACTGTGCTGTCCAAACAATAAATCAACCCCAGGTGCCACATAACTTCAATTCACTATGTGCAGTATCCCCAGTGATTCACTCCACTACTCCTCCACCGCAAATGTAGATTTGCTCTCACCTTAAATGGATGACCTGTATATTATAGTAGTCATATAAAGCTGTTTTCCCTTTCCTGGGGTCCAGGCTTTGTAGGAACCAATCTGCTCCACCGTCACTCAAAGCAAACAGAAATATACTACATAGTGTGTACTGCTTAAAACAGCATTTATTAACCATTTACCAACCGGAAGGTTTTCCAGCTTTAGGACCAGAGAACTTTTTGCGATTCGGCACTGCGTCCTTTAACCACTTCAGCCCCGAAAGGATTTCCAGCTTTAGGACCGGAGCCCTTTTTGCGATTCGGCACTGCGTCGCTTTAACTGACAATTGCGAGGTCGTGCAACGTTGTACCCAAACGAAATTTGCATCCTTTTTTTCCCACAAATAGAGCTTTCTTTTGGTGGTATTTGATCACTGCTGCATCATTTCTGATCGCCGCTATAAACAAAAGAAGAGCGACAATTTTGCAAAAAAACACAAATTTCTTACTTTTTGCTAACATACAAATCCAAAAAAAAATATAAAAAAACATTTTTTTTCATCGGTTTTGGCCGATTTATATTCTTCCTCATATTTGTGGTAAAAAAAATCGCAATTGGCGTTCATTGATTGGTTTGCGCAAAAGTAGTCGCTTTTACGGATGATGAGAATTCATTTTTGGGGTTTTTTTTGTTTTTTTTACTAGTAATGGCGGCGATCTGCGATTTTTAGTGGTACTGCGATATTTCAGCGGACATGTTGGACCATTTTGACACTTTTTTGGGACCATTGGCATTTATACAGCGATCAGTGCTATAAAAATGCACTGATTACTGTGTAAATGCCATTGGCAGTGAAGGGGTTAACCTGCAGGGGGCGCTCTAAGGGTTAACAGTGTTCCCTGGGCGTGTTCTAACTGTGGGAGGACTGCCCTAGCTGGGGAAGGGAAGTGGTCACAGCCTCCGTATACAGGAAGGCTGTGATCACAGCCCTTCCCCCTTCACAGAACGGAGGTCCGTGTTTACATACACGAACCTCCGTTCCTTTGCTCCGGGGGGCCATCGCGGGTATCCGGCGGCAATCGAAGCCGCCGCACCCGCTCCCTGGCCCTCCCCGAACACAGTGAGCGCGCGGGCTCGGTCTCGCGGCCGCCGTCGTATGATGCCGATTTGCGCTCACCAGCCACCTTGTCGCCGTCAATTGCCGATCGGCGGTCGGCAAGGGGTTAACTGACAATTGCGCGGTCGTGCGACGTTGCACCCAAACAAAATTTGCGTCCTTTTTTTCCCACAAATAGAGCTTTCTTTTGGTGGTATTTGATCGCCTTAGCGTCACTTCTGATCGCCGCTATAAACAAAAGAAGAGCGACCATTTTGCAAAAAAAAAACAAATTTCTTACTTTTTGCTAAAATTCAAATCCAAAAAAAAATATAAAAAAACATGTTTTTTCACCGGTTTTGTCGATTTATATTCTTCCTCATATTTGTGATAAAAAAAAAATCACAATCGGCGTTTATTGATTGGTTTGCGCAAAAATGGCCGCGTTTACGGATGGTGAGAATTCATTGCTGGGGTTTTTATTTTTTTTTTATTTTCTACTAGTAATGGCGGCGATCTGCGATTTTTAGCGGTACTGAGATATTGCAGCGGACATGTTGGACATTTTTGACACTTTTTTGGGACCAATGACATTTATTCAGCGATCAGAAATTTAAATGTCCACTGATTACTGTATAAATGTCATTGGCAGTGAAGGGGTTAACCTGGGGGGGAGAGCTAGGGGTTAACTGTGTTCCCTGGGTGTATTCTTACTGTGGGGGGGTTGGGCTACCATGGGCATGAGAGATCTAACTGATCCCAGTGACAGGGATCAGTAGATTACTCATGCCCCTACTAACAGAGCGGGAAACTGCCATGTTTACATCGGCGGTTCCCCGTTCTTATCCCTGTGGCCGCTCATCACGGCTCGCCGGCGGACCCGAGCCGCGGGCACACTCCTCAGGCGTACGGCGGGCCCGCCCCCCCCTAGCGGCTGTTTGCAGATTGCCGTGTTTTTACGGCGATTCGCGCTCAGCATCCCGACTGCCGCCGTAAAAAGACGGCACGCGGTCGGGAACTAGTTAACTACTTGCTTCCCGCCCACAGTACATTTATTGCGTCAGTGAGCCAGCTCCAGGCTAAGCAATGCACTGGTGCGTTGCTCAGCACATGCGTACTGGTGCTTACATTCATGACAGCTTGCTTACTATTGTGATGCTGTGATGGGCCCACAGTTATCACATGGTACCTGGCACCCTGTATTATGTGATTAGCTGTAGCCAATCACAGCATCACAATAGTAACCAAGCTGTCATGAATGAAAACCATTCATGACAGTTAAATGTATTGCTTATAGTCGTGATCATCACTGTTATAAGCAATAACAGTGTAAAAAGAAAAAACCCTATGGTGGCATTAAACTACTAACAGTATGTAAAAAAAAATCTAAAAAAAAGAAAAAGAAGAAAAGAGATAGACCGTCAGTACATCAGGATTGGTAAATTTTTTAAGTATATATATATATATATATATATATATATATATATATACCATAGTTTGTGGACTCTATAACTTTCACACAGACTAAATATTATACACTGATTTGGGTAATTTTTGCCAAAGAAATCTAGCAGACTACAGTTTTGCCTAAATTTAAAAAGAAAGATTATTTGTTTGCAAAATGTTATAACAAACTAAGAAAAACGTTTTTTTTTTCATAATTGTCAGTATTTTTTAATTTTTATAATAAAAAACCCAGTGGTGATTAAATACCCCCCAAAAAAAGTTCTATTTGTGTGAAAAAAAAATTATATTAATTTCATATGCGTACAGTGCTGCACGACCGAGCAATTGCCAGTTAAAGTAGCACAGTGCTGAATAGCAAAAAAATGCCCTGGTCATGTTTGTAAACAAAATGACTGGGTATTTCCTTCACCTATATTAGACCATTATCCTAGATGGGGTAATATATACAGTACATGTTACTGGAAGACCCCCCAAAAAGGGAAATAGAAGAGCAACCTTGGACCAATGCTTGTGGGGGTCTGCATGCAGAGGGCTTATCAGAATCTTATCAGCTTATCAGAATCTGGAAGCCCCCTTTAAAATTATGGGACCCCCAGATACCAGCCCTCACACATGAATGAATAAGGTGTACATATTATTCTACGTATATACAAAAAAGTGCAAATAAAGACACACATTTTAAAAAATGTCCTACAATGTAAATTAATCATCAGTCATGTTGTCCAGTGATGCAGATCCATGTCAATCATGATGAACACCTACAAATATGGCCATATTTGGTCAGTGATGTTAGAGCTATGCCTGTCTCTCTGATTACATGGCCGAAAATATGGCTAGCAAGTAAATGGGGACAGGTGACGTCTGTGGTTACTAAGAATGCGTAATTAAAAAACACTGACAGATAAAGCTGTTCTATACAGATGTGGCAGAAATACGGCAACTATATATGACAACCCCCTGAGAAACAAAAGTGTGGAGTTCAGACGCATGCCCATAAAAGAACATATTCAGACCAAAAAAAGTTAATCCCTACTCCTGACCCCTGCCCTCTCTGCCTTACATACTTCTCACTCCTGCCCTCTCTGCTTTACATACTTCTGACCCCTGCACTTTGTGAGTTTTTTATTCTTAACCTCTGTGCTCTGTCCGTTACATACTCCTGTCCCCTGCACTTTGTGTGATTCGGACTCCTGTCCCATGCCCTCTGTACATTACATACTTCTGACACCTGCACTCTTTATGATCTATTGTACAGTATATACTCCTGACCAAAGAGTGGGTTGCTAAGTACCCCCAACTATTTTTTTTTTTTTAAGTTAGGTTCGAAAAAAAAGTGTTAGCACTTTATATGTGTCTATGAGACTATCGTGGCACAGTAATTCAAACATATTTTGTTTGTACAAGGACTGAGCATGTTTGCCCAAGGGTGCCCCAGGTCTGTCCAATCTTAGCAAAATCCAAATATGGGAAGGTAAGTTAGCTACACCCTGCCAAGGCAAACTGCTAAAGGAGACATTTGGACTATGTTTGTGTGAACTAAATGAAGAGCAAACATTGACACTATCCCCCCTTGTTCTCCACCTAAACAAGGAAAACCAACCCCCCTGCAAAAAAAAATTTATAAAATTGTTGGCAGCCGATGATCCTCAGAGTTTTCCTCCCATCAGACAGTTAATGGATTGATTAGGTAATGCAACCATTCATGTGTAGCTATTCAGATTTCTTCTATAAATAGTGGAGAGACCACAGGCCAAAGCTAGCCTTAAATTGTCATAATGCATTCGCAAGCCTTTGTGTTAGAATACTGTGCTGAGGGTTTGTGCATTTGATTGTTGTTTCCTCGCGCTCCCAGAAGAGGCGGGGCCAGGCAGCCCTATTTAAACAAGTGTACCTTCTGCATCTAGTGCTGTCTGATCTACAACGTGTGCCCTGTTTTCCTGAGCGTTCTGCTACCTGTTATCTGATTCCTGTGACCCGGCCTGCCTTACTTTGCCTGAACTCTGCCTGTACCGACCCCTGGCTTGCCTACGACCATCCGATTGCCTAATCCTTCTGTACCTCTGCTGCCTGCCCGTTGCCGACCCTGCTCGTCCCTGACTCCGCTACTGTGCCTGCTACCATCTGGTCCCACCAAGTATCCTGCTCTAAACATCAGCACCCTTCCAGCACATCTCCTGTCCGCTGCTGACGGATACTCCTGGACTTCTACAGGCACTCTTACCCCACCGTGCTCCTGTGGCCGCTGTTCCCAACTCCAGCGGTCCCACGAACCGGAGTCGTAGGAGAGGCCACCCCCGACCGTCAGGCTCACTACCAGGTACTTAACACTTTGTCACTTTACATAAGTGCATGTGTAGTCCCATGGCAATTTTTCCACAATATAAAGCTAATATATCTAATATCTAGGCTTGCTATTCATAGCCTTAGCAGTTATTGAAAACTTTGCTAACATGGGTCCTCACAGGAGTTTGTGAGTGTTTACTGAATCCTGATACTTACAAACAAGAGTGTTGTAATTTAGGTTTAAAAGGATTGAATCCCAAGGACAGGCTTTAGGACAGAAGTAAATGCTGATGCTTTCAGACTGCACTGTAGTTACAAGTGGTCAGTTTAGATGTAAGCAATACATACAGCATAGGTGTACGTAGTCTATTGCATTAGGGTGTGCACCCCACATGTATTAAAACATGAATGTAAGCTCTAACGAGCAGGGCCCTCTGATCCCTGATAATAATAATAACCCCTGATAATAATAATAGTAGGTCAGGGGATGGTGCCAGTAGAGCAGTGGACTTGTCAGTAGGGTAGAGGTTGGTGTCAGTAGGGCAGTGGACGGTGTCAGTAGTTTTTTATTAAAAAATTTTTTAGGAGCCCCATTGGGGGGCTTTGGTGACACATTAGCAGGGGGAATCTATGCTGCAAGGGGTGATTAGGATGTGCCCAGGCACATCCGGCACACCCCCTGCGCACACCTATGACATACAGTACATACTGTTCTTTTATGACAAACGGGCTGATTTACTAAAAGTTGAGAGTTCAAAATATGGTGTTCTGCATAGAAACCAATCAGATCCAGGTTTTCGTTTCAGGTATGCCATTGAATTTGATGTTATTGCAGCGTGAGCGATCCTCAAGATCCGCTAATTTGGCCAACATCTTTTTGATTTCCTCCTCATGGTCATTATAGACATCAATAACATCATTATGAGCATGGCAGATGTCCTCAATCTTGTCCTCAGCATAGGGCATTCTAAGGGATAGATCCCGGACTGCAGTAGTCACATTGGACAGCATGACTGATATATCCATGTGTTGAGACTTCTTAAGAGACAGGTGCATGTTCTTAGGGTCTGCAATAGTGGCAGGTCGAGAAGAGGAGGGATATTCCTCCAGTGGTCGCATTAATTGTAATGACAAATGGGGCCTAGCTGGGAGCCGTTCACCTCCTTCTTCATCTTCCTGCCTGGATTTTTTAAGCTTTGTGGGGCTGCGGGTGATGGGTGAGTCAAAAAGGGAAGACTCCCCGTTTGTCTGGCCCTGGAGGATAATACTGTTGCTCTATGGAGTCGCTGCCGCTTGTCTTCTCCCTGCTGCCAGACTGGTTCTGTGTGCCTAGTAGGAGGAGAAGCTTCTGCCACCATGTTGCCTGTCTCCGGCCGGCGGGTTGAAGTCCATCAGCTTCTGCAGGCCAGAGAGAGCATTCCGTCACTTGGACATGGTGGGCAGATGCCTGGGCAGTGTGTGGTGTCGGTGGGGGGAAAAGGGGATCTCTCACATTGCTGTGGATGGTCGCTGTTAGAACCATGGAGCCGGAGCTCTCTCACTCAGCATCCATGCAGTTCCACAGCCGGCCATGCCCCAAGCTCCAGGTTTTATTGTCAGAGCTTAATTGAACTAGCTAAAGTTACAAGTTGATTGGCTACCATGCACAGCTGCACCAGATTTTTCACTCTCAACTTTTAGTAAATGAACCCTACGGTATTGTAACAAAATGGCGTGTTCCACTTTATACATAAAATGCCAAAACCAATGCAGATCATATGAAAAGCCCAACCTTGGAGTATTAATGACAGCAAATCCAAAATTAAAATTTTATTTATTGCAGCTTGCCAATCATTAAATATGATGGCTGCATTTGTTTTCTCTTTTAAGGTTTTTTCCTTTATTTTCATAAGCCACTGGTCCCAATTTGACAGTCTTGTGGGTGCATGTCCCCGAACGCAGACAGTGTGCATTCAGGAACACACAACCAGACCTACACTACTGTTTGGACCAGCGCCTATGTCCATGTAGCTACTGTGTCCCAACAGACATGAATGGGACTTCCTGCATGCAGATGCACAGATCACCTGTGTATCTTGCGCAGGCAAAGACACAGGTGATAGGTATGCCCGTGTGAATGAGGCCTTAGATAGACTTGACTAACAAGTTAAAGCAGTTCAACCACTTCCCGCCTGGCGTATAGACAAATGACGTCCGGGCGGGGGTTCATTATCCTGACTGGACATCTATTGACGTCCTCAGGATAATCCGCGATTGCACGCCCCTGGGGGCGCGCATCGAGGCGATTGGTGGTGCCGTGGGTCAGTCTGACCCATCGCATTACCGACCGAGGTAAAAGGCTTTGATCCGAAGCCTTTTACCATGTGATCAGCCATGACCAATCACGGCTGATCACAGTGTAAATAGGAAGATACGTCTATCGGCTTTTCCTCTGCTCAGGTCTGCAGACCTGAGCAGCGGAGAGCTGATCGGCTGCTCTCCTGACAGTAGGGGGCTGCGCTGAACATTTATCAACGCAGCCACCCTCAAGATCACCCCACTGGACTACCAGGGAGCCTGCCCAGGACCACCAGGGAGCTCCCCCCCGAACATCACAAAGAGGCCGCCCAGGACCACCAGGGAAGGACCACAGAGGCCGCTCAGGACCACCAGGGAGCCCCCACTAGACCACCAGGTAAGGGCAATATTGTGCACTGTAGGGATGGCACTGTGCCCATGTATGATGCCTGCCAGTGCCATCCCTAACAATGCTTTTTGCACCAGTGCCCACCACTGCCACCTATAAGTGCCCACCTGTGCCACCTATCAGTGCCCACCTGTGCCACCTAAAAGTGCCCACCCGTGCCACCTAAAAGTGCCCACCTGTGCCACCTAAAATGCCACCTATCAGTGCCCATCAGTGCCCAGTGCCACTTATCAGTGCCGCCTATGAGTGTCCATCAGTGCCGCATATCAGTGCCACGTATCAGTGCCAGTCAGTGTTGCTTGTCAGTGCCGCCCATCAGTGCTGCATATGTGCCCCATCATCAGTGCAACCTTATCAGTGCCACCTCATCAGTGCCAATCTGTACTGCCTCATCAGTGCCCGTCAGTGTAGCCTCATCAGTGCCCATCAGTGTAGCCACATCAGTGCCCATCAGTGAAGGAGAAAGTGTACTTTATACAAACTTTTGTGACAGAAACAAAGAAAAATGTTGTTGTTTTTTTCAAAATTTTCGGTCTTTTTTTTTTATAGCGCAAAAAATAAAAACTGCAGGGGTGATCAAATACCACCAAAAGAAAGCTCTATTTGTGGAAACAAAATGATAAAAACTTTGTTTCGGTACAGCGTCGCACGACCGCGCAATTCTCATTCAAATCGCAACAGCACTGAAAGCTGAAAACTGGTGTGGGCGGGAACTGTTCTAAGTGCCCGGTATTGAAGTGGTTAAGGAACAGTTATTTTTTCCTTTTGGATTAGGGTTTTACATACCGTATATACTTGAGTATAAGCCGACCCAAATATAAGCAGAGGCACCTAATTTTACCACAAAAAACTGGGAAAAGTTATTGACTCAAGTATAAGCCTAGGGTGGGAAATGCAGCAGCCAGAACACAGGGACAGGGAGCCATTACACAGGTATTGTAGCCAGAACACAGATATTGTAGCCATTACACAGGTATTGTAGCCAGAACACAGGTATTGTAGCCATTACACAGGGACTCAGCCATTACACAGGTATTGTAGCCAGAACACAGGTATTGTAGCCATTACACAGGGATTGTAGCCAGAACACAGGTATTGTAGCCAGAACACAGGGACTCAGCCATTACACAGGGATTGTAGCCATAACAGAGGTATTGAAGCCATTACCACCTGCCCACCACCTGCCCTGGATGGTACTGGCTGGAGGCACTGATTGGCACTGGATGGTACTGGCTGGCACTGGCAGAAGAGATGGGTATGGTAGATTCACAATGCACAGAGCGCAGCTGCTTCTAAGAGCCACTCTGTACATGAAACTGTGACCTAATTACACTGGAATGCAGAGAATGCAGAGCTGTCAGATCTTCACTGAGATCGGAGGTGGGCAGGACTGAACAGCTAACACCCGCGCATCCCGCCCACCTCCCGACATCAAGTTGAAAATCTGACAGCTCTCTCTGCATTCTCTGCATTCCAGTGTAATTAGGTCACAGTTTCATGCACAGAATGGCTCTTAGAAGCAGCACACTCTGTGCAATGTGAATCTACTCATCTTTTCAGACCACCCACAGAGGCTGCGGGACACTGACTTGACTATAAGCCAAGGGGGGCCTTTTTCAGCACAAAAATGTGCTGAAAAACTCAGCTTATACTCAAGTATATACGGTAAATTAAATTGGAACTTTAGTCAGAAAATTAAGCCCTGCTAGATCACATGCCGGGTATGTAACTGTTTTTTGAAAATGTTAAATCGGTGGGTTTACTTCCACTTTAAAGCAGAATTAAACCCTCCTATCCTTTACAGCCAAGGAAGCTGCTTCTGTTTGATCTGCAACTGCCTTGATGCTGCACATGTGATCATTTATGACACCAGCCATGTGATGGTTTGACAGTTTGGTGGAGGACACAAGGAAATGTGACAGTTAACAATCCTGACATTCCAGGATTTGTAATTGTTTTTTAAAACCATCAAATCAATGAACTTAGTTACACTTTATGATTTACTGCTGGGGCTCTGGGCTTCAGCAATGCTGGATGTAATTTACAGCACATACTAATTTTGATAGCGTAATTATTAATGTGGAAGGTATGTTCCTTGCTAAAGAACATTATTTTTTATCAAGTTGTTATGGTTTTTTCCGCTTTAATAAAAACTGAGCATTGTTAAATGGGTTATTGCAATGCTCTAACTGTCACTTTGTCTGGACTGCTTGGTTTGTTAAAGGAAATTGAAAAATAACAGACTTTTTGAACTGGTGAAAATAAAAGACATGCTTCCAGGGAAGCCCAGGTGGCCTATATGAATTACTTAAAATGAATTGTCATTTTAAAACACTGCACATTTTTTTTAGCTTCTGTTTCCCCTTGACTGCATAGGCTTTTTTGCCGGAAAAGGCAAACTTAGCATTTAAGGATTGGTAACTTGGTAAACTGCAATTTATTACATTTTTATTTTTGGATTTAGATATGCTTTAGCTTTGACTAAATGCGACAGTTAACCTTCCAATCTTGAATCACTGATTCCTCTTTAAAGCAGAATTAAAACCTCCTATCCTTTACAGCCAAGGAAGCTGCTTCTGTTTGATCTGCAACTGCCTTGATGCTGCACATGTGAACATTTATGACACCAGCCATGTGATGGTTTGACAGTTTGGTGGAGGACACAAGCAAATGTGACAGTTAACAATCCTGACATTCCAGGGATGTAACTGTTTTTTAAAACCATCAAATCAATGGACTTAGTTACGCTTTATGATTAACTGCTGGGGCTCTGGGCTTCAGCAATGCTGGATATAATTTACAGCACATACTAATTTTGATAGCGTAATTATTAATGTGGAAGGTAGGTTCCTTGCTAAAGAACATTATTTTTTATCAAGTTGTTATGGTTAGTTCCGCTTTAATAAAAACTGGGCATTGTTAAATGGGTAATTGCAATGCTCTAACTGTCACTTTGTCTGGACTGCTTGGTTTGTTAAAGGAAATTGAAAAATAACAGACTTTTTGAACTGGTGAAAATAAAAGACATGCTTCCAGGGAAGCCCAGGTGGCCTATATGAATTACTTAAAATGAATTGTCATTTTAAAACACTGCACATTTTTTTTAGCTTCTGTTGCCCCTTGACTGCATAGGCTTTTTTGCCGGAAAAGGCAAACTTAGCATTTAAGGATTGGTAACTTGGTAAACTGCAATTTATTACATTTTTATTTTTTTGGATTTAGATATGCTTTAGCTTTGACTAAATGTGACAGTTAACCTTCCAATCTTGAATCACTGATTCCTCTTTTATGTAGATGTTGCCTAATAATTTCTAGTTTAAAATACTGGAACCCAACCGGGAGGTACAAAGCAGATGTAACACTTTCACATTCAGCAAATCTGCAGTTCATTCCTAATCAGCAGCATTTAGCCTTTATGTCCGTTCACTCATCCCCATTCTTCACCAGGAATGTAAATGATAAGCAGAATCATTGTTGTCCTTATGAGACTTGACACAAAATAAAACACAGATGTAATTAGTTTTATTTGCTTTTAATCACAAAGTTACCACTGACGTGTGTGGGTGTCAGGCGTCAATAACTGTGGAATTGTTTTTCTTACATTTACTCTCCTGTTTGTTGGTGTCTGGTTCCTTGGGGTCTCTTGCAGTATCTGTACAGAAAGCTTACAAGTAATCAAGTAATGAGATGATACAGAAAAAGCAATTTGGACAAATTGATGATGGTGATTGTTGCGCTAAAACTGTACTGTCCATTTAAATCTTCATGCACACTGGGGCTTTTATAAACGCTTTTCTTCTGGCAGGGGAAAAGCAGCTTCAATATCCTGCCTAAGATGCATTTTTGCAAACACGTTTAGGCACAGCAAGCCCTTGGGTGTTTATTTCCTTGGCAAGAAAATGAATTTATTCTGGTCATTAAAATGAAAAAAAAATAAAAAAAATGCTCAAGCGCCATATGCTACGTCTAGACACATTTACACACACATAGGCGCGTCAGGCTTTTTTCATGCTCAAAGCTCCTCCTGAAGGCAACTTTGGTGTGTTTATTTCTACCTCTAAACACCTATATGGCATGCACACATAGGCTAACACGGAGGGGCATTTGGAGGCAGGGCCGGATTAACATAGGGGCTATTGGAGCTGCAGCTCCAGGCCCCCTTCCTTAAGGTAGCCCAGTCCAATGGTGTGAGTGAGTCACTAATACTGCCCCACCCTGCTCTGTATACAATGTACACATGATTGATATGTAAATAGTAGCCTATTTCATTTGTTTCAACAAAAAAATATTTACATTTTCATTTTATTTATTTTCATAAAAAGGCCCACCAAAATCTTCAGCACCAGGCCTCTCCTGCTCTTAATCCAGCCCTGTTTGGAGGTAGTGAAAAAATAGCTGAAACGCCTGTAAAAGCAGTGTTTTTGAGCTCAAGTGTGCATGAGGCCTACAAGTAAAGGATGAAAATAAGTATCTTGTTAACTAACTCAAGCAGTAACAAAAAAGGTTTTTCTCCATTATTTTTTAAAGTGTTAAAAAAAAGAAGGAAATACTTTTTAATTGTACTATAAAAAGTGTTTATTTCTGTTTGTAAATCATCTGGCTCGGTCCAATGGATTACGGCATGAAAACATAAACACGCATAATCTGATAAATACATCAGAGATTAGTTTTCATTGAGCTTTTAATGACTATGATTAAAATTAGGTGGTTTTATGTCAATAAACCTAGAAACCCTCTGAAACAATTTATTAATGAGTCAGGAAGAAAGAATTATGCATGAAATGAAAATATTTAGGTGAGACAACTCGGCACCTACTGTATGGCTGTGTAAGTTTTTTTCTAAAAGCAAATGTATGGGCTTAGGGCTCTTTCACACTGACGCGCTTTTGTTCCATTCCCTTTGCCTTACAATGGAACGTGCCTTTTTGGTGCACTTTTGAAAAACTGCACCAAAGTTACATAGGATTTAATGGGGAATAGTTTTCATGTGTTTTTGTCACCCTGAAAAAGCACCAGTGTGTAAGAGGCCCTAATCATCAAAGCAGTGTAAAGAACAAAGATCAGGTGCCAGGTTTAGTAACCCATGACAGCAGAGGCATAACCAGAACCTTCAGGGCCCCAGTGCAAGAAACCATGAAGGGCCCCCCGACCCCAGCTGGAGCTCTTCCCTTTCAGTCCAGTGACGGAACCTGGTAGTTCCGTCACTGGTGTCAGTAGTTTTTTTTATTTTTGTTATTTTTGTTTAACTTTTTTAACTTTTGTTTTTTACAATAGTATTCTTTATTATTTTTTACATTTTTTAGGAGCCCTGTCAGGGGACAGGAATAGCTCTGTACAGAGTTTCCTGTTCATTCACAAACTGAAGCATAGTAAACACTGTTTATTATATTTTAGTTATGAATGTCGGTGATTAGTACCGATTTTGCCACAGTATGTCACAGTACATGTTGGCATTCATGGTTCCCTCAATGAACTGTAGCTCCCCAGTGCTGGCAGCACTCATGCAGCCCCAGAACATGACACTCCCATCACCATGTTTGACTGTAGGCAAGACACACTTGTCTTTGTACTCCTCACCTGGTTGCCGACACACACGCTTGACACCATCTGAACCAAATAAGTTTATCTTGGTCTCATCAGACCACTGGATATGGTTTCAGTAATCCATGTCCTTAGTCTGTTTGTCTTCAGCAAACTGTTTATGGGCTTTCTCGTGCATCATCTTTAGATGAGGCTTCCTTCTGGGACAACAGCCATGCAGACCAATTTGATGCAGTGATGGTAAAGACAACCTCTGGATATGATGCTGAGCAGTCAAGGTCTTAGCAATCTTATTATAGCCTAGGCCATCTTTATGTAGAATAACAATTTTTTTTTCAGATCCTCAGAGAGTTCTTTGCCATGATGTTGAACTTCCAGTGACCAGTATGAGAGAGTGAGAGCGATAGCACCAAATTTAACACACCTGCTCCCCATTCACACCTGAGACCTTGCAACACTAATGAGTCACATGACACTTTTGGTGCCAGAGGTTTAGACATTAATGGCTGTGTGTTGAGTTATTTTGAGAGGACAGCAAATTTACACTGTTATACAAGCTGTACACTCACCACTTTACAAGATATAATGAAATATTGACAAAAATATGAGGGGTGTACTCACCTTTGTGAGATACTATTTGTACAGCACCCTGCAGACTCCTCCCATCAGCCATGATCTTCCTAAATTGCATAGAGAAACATAGAGATGAAATCACTGGTTTGAAAATAGGGTATGCATTGAAAACAAAAAGGTTTTATTTAAAAATATCATTAGAATGATAGTAATATTGAGAAGCGGTCAGGAAATGTAAAATATAAGCAAATTAAACTTCAACTTAAGTTATGAATTTCACTGCTTGTTAAAAGAAAATACATTGAATTGAAGTGCTGGTTCTTTTCCTTCTAACTGACGAGGAGTGTGGATCTTTGATTTGTTTTTGTTAGGAAGATAAAGTAAAATGGCACAGTAATTGGCTATTGTCAGATGAGGAAAGCCATCAAAGTAATACAATCCATGATGAATCAGCAGCTGTAGCCAAAAATATTACAGAAGAACAGAGAGAACTGCTACTAATATTTTAATTAATCACTGCACCATTTAATTCAATTACCACTACAGTACATATTACTGTTTAAATGAATGCTAAAGCATGTCTGCTGGTGTAGAAAAATTCAAAGCAAAAGCAAAACTCCAGTAATTCAGCCACTATTTAAAAAGTGCCAGCTTACAATGGCTGAAGTCCAGTGAGGTGTATACCACCTTGTGAACTTATTTATTGTATTTAAAGTGAGAAGGTGAGATTATTTATGAAAGTTTCAGATTAGACTAATGAACATATACTGTATAAAGACAGCTGGAGATTAACCTGCTGACTTGGCAAAGGATAAAGGGTAAGCTACCACACTTCCTTATAGAGATAATGGTCTGGGTTCAATCCTAAACAGAGGTATGTAGCATCATAGGCAAAAAGCAGGTGTGCTCCATTGGACCTAACAGCAGGAGGAACATTCAACAAAGTGTTTTTTCCCTATCATTACTAAAAATACAATCATCCAATATACCTTTGTTTACACAGTCATGCTATTAAAAAACAGACCTCAGCAAAGGTATTATTTCCGATCATATTCAGTTGCAGACTCTGGGTGTGCTAGGCACGCCCCAAAAAATGTCATCATTATACACAGGGCATGTGTAGTACATCCAGTCTTTCTGTCCTGCTGCCTGGATCTCCCCTGTCCCAGTACACGGCAATTCAAGTCTGATTAATCATAGCTGCATTGCTGAGTACACAGAGAAGGCCCCGGGAGCAGGAGGTGTAAAAAAACAAAGCAGTCTGGCAATGTTTATCAACAACATTGCTCAGCCGCTAATACAGAACGATACAGAGAAACATTGTTTAATTTTGTATCTTTCTGTTTATTCATCTACAGATTTCATCTACAGATCAAAGGAATAAACTGCAGATGAAGTCAGTTAAAGGAACCTGACAAGTAAAAAAAAGCTTTTTTTTTTTTTTTTCAGTTAAATGTTCCACTGTTGAACCCTGTTTTAACCTTTAGTTTACTCTAATCAGCCCTAATTAAATTCTTATTCTCCTTCTATATTCACTTATAATTTTCCTGGTGAATTTTTTCTATTTTATTTTATTAACTAATAATATTTAAACTTTTTTTCTGTTTTTGTTTGCTTTATCATTAATATGACAGCGACAGCGTGTGAGGAGGAGAGCTTCTGTGTTTTACCGTGAGTGACCTCTACAGCATTACAGCTTCATTACAGTGCCCAAATAGCCAAAACAGTGCCCAAAAAGTACCCATCAGGGTCAGTGCCCACCTGTGCCATTTATCAGTGCCCACCTGTGCCAAACAGTGCCCCCACCTGTGCCAAACAGTGCCCCCACCTGTGCCATTTATTAGTGCCCACACCTGTGCCATTCATAAGTGCCCACCTGTGCCAATCAGTGCCACCTCATCAGTGCACATCTGTGCCCCATCTGTTCCAGTCATTAGTGCCCACCTGTGCCAGTCATCAGTGCCCATCTGTGCCAGTCATCAGTGCCCATCTGTGCCACACAATCAGTGCCCATCCGTGCCAGTCATCAGTGCTCATCGGTGCCACATTATCAGTGCACATCTGTGCCAGTCATCAGTGCCCATCTGTACCTCATAATCAGTGCCCATCTGTGCCAGTCAGTGCTCATCTGTGCCACATAATCAGTGCCCATCTGTGCCAGTCATCAGTGCTCACCTGTGCGGCATAATCAATGCACATCTGTGCCAGCTCATCAGTGCATATATGTGCCACCAGTGCTCATCAGTGCCCATCTGTGTCAGTCATCGGTGCCCATCTGTGCCAGTCATCAGTGCCCATCTGTGCAAGTCATTAGTGCTTATCTGTGCCGCATAATCAGTGCACATCTGTGCCGCCTCATCAGTGCACATCTGTGCCATCAGTGCTCATCTGTGCCAGTCATCAGTGCCCATCTGTGCCAGTCATCAGTGCCCATCTATGCCGTATAATCAGTGCACATCTGTGCCAGTCATCAGTGCCCATCTGTGCCGCATAATCAGTGCATATCTGTGCCAGTCATTAGTGCTCATCTGTGCCGCATAATCAGTGCACATCTGTGCCAGTCAGCGACAATCTGTGCCACATAATCAGTGCACATCTGTGCCGCATAATCAGTGCACATGTGTGCCAGTCATTAATGCTCATCTGTGCCGCATAATCAATGCACATCTGTGTTGCCTCATCAGTGCACATCTGTGTCATCAGTTCCCATCTGTGCCAGTCATCAGTTCCCATCTGTGCCAGTCATCAGTGCCCACCTGTGCCGTATAATCAGTGCACATCTGTGCTGCTTCATCAGTGCACATCTGTCCCCAGTGCCCACCTGTGCCAGTGCCAGTCATCAACAAAAATATGGCCAAATGATCCTTTTCCCCTGAGGAGGCATATTACATTTTAACTGTGGCCAACGAGAGCAAGGGGGAGCTCTCTACTTCAGATTCCTCTTTAGATTCTGAGTCTGATGTCGAGTATGGGCCCGACCTCAGCAGTGAAACACTGACTGACTCAGAGGAGGAAGATGGTCTGCCTGCTAGACAAAGGCATTTTGGTGAGGAGGAAGTAGCATCCACCAGCACCGCAGTGCCGTCCACCAGCACTGCAAGGCCAACCACCAGCCCTGCACGGCCATCCACCAGCACCGCAGAGCCATCCACCAGCGATGCGCAGTCATCCACCAGCACCGCAGTGCCGTCTACCAGCACTGCAAGGCCATCCACCAGCACCACGTGGCCATCCACCAGCACCCAAAGGGTTAGGACCCATGCTGCCCTTCCTCATTCCCTTCAAAATCCATTGTGGCTTCCTTCTGATTCAGGAGAAGCTAGAATTCCAGTGTTCACTGCCCAGCCAGGAGTCCAGGTGGACACAGACAGTTTTTTACCAATGGATTTTTTCAAATTATTTTTTACAGAGGACATGCTTGCCTCAATTGTGGCCCAGTGCAACGTATATGCACAACAATTTATTAGAAACAATCCCACATCATATTATTCACGCCCCTTTGAGTGGAGAGAGCTTACAGTGGAGGGGTTTAAGAGTTTTTTAGGCCTCACATTTTGTATGGGACTCAACAAAAAGAATGAATTACGATCCTATTGGTCAACCCACCCCATCGACCACATGCCAGTCTTCTCCATGATAATGTCCCGAACAAGATACCTAATAATAATGAGGTTCCTGCACTTCAGCGACAACAAACAGTGCCTTCCCCGAAATGACCCTAATTATGATACGTTTTTTAAAATTCGGCCACTACTTAACTATTTTTCTGAGAAATTCCCCCAGGTGTTTACCCCAGATCAACATATTTGTGTAGACGAGTCACTAGTAAAATTTACCGGCAGGCTGGGAATAAAGCAGTTTATTCCAAGCAAGAGGAACCACTATGTGGTCAAAGTATACAAACTTTGTGACAGAGCCACGGTGTACACTTATGCCTTCATAGTGTACGAAGGTAAGGACTCCCAGCTGCATCCCCCTAATTACCTTGACTATTTAGAATCAAGTGGAAAAATTGTTTGGAACCTTATTTATCCACTTCTAGAAAAAGGCTACCATTTATATGTAGACAACTTCTACACCAGTCTGCCTCTGTTCTGACACCTTAACCTGAAGAACATGCCAGCATGTGGCACTGTCAGAACGAACAGGAAGGGTTTTCCTCAACGGCTCGTCAATATGAGGTTAAGAAGAGGGGAGGCGGCGATCCTGCGAAATGAGGAGATTCTGGCAGTGAAGTGGAGGGACAGAAGGGGTGTCTACCTACTGTCATCAATTCATAATAATACCTTTGTGGAGATCCCCAGAAGGAATGGCCCAATCCAGAACCCAAGATGTGCACATGAGTACAATTTATTCATGGGGGGAGTCGAGTACAACGACCAAATACTGGAACCATACCTTGTCACAAGACGGACATATCACTGGTACAAAAAAGTAGCAACTTATTTTTTCCAAATGGCCATATATAACTCCTATGTATGTTACCGCAAGTCCACCGACAGCACCCAACCCTTCCTTGGCTACCAGAAGATAATAATCACCGTCCTACTATTTCCGAATGGCCAGCCAGAAAATATTCGATCCGATTCTCTTAGTCGACTCTCCGAACGCCATTTGATTGATAAGATCCCTCCCAGACCAACAGACCAAAGACGCCAGAAAAAATGTAAGGTGTGTACCAGTAGAGGAATCAGAAGAGACACCGCGTATTATTGCTCCCAGTGCCCTTCCCAACCAGGCCAATGCATAGGTGACTGCTTCCGCCGCTATCACACTTTAACACATTTTTAGTGTTTATTACATTTTTAGTGATTATTAATCCCCAGTTCCTGCCATGTACATTCACACCCCTTATGCCACTGCTTGCTCTTGAACTGACCCTGGCTTGTTATTCGACCATGTCTTTGACTGCCACTTTTGTACATATCTATGCCTGCTCCGGAACTGATCCTGGCTTGTTATTCGACCACGCTTCTGCCTACCTATTCTGTACAAACCTCTGCCTGATCTGGAACTGACCCTGGACTGTTAATCGACCACGCTTCTGCCTACCGATTCTGTATATACCTCTGCCTGATCTGGAACTGACCCTGGACTGTTTGATTATGTTTTTTGCCTGCCTCTTGGACTGATCTTGTACCCTGCTGCTGGAGTATTGGGATTCACAACACAGGGGTCTCACATATGTGAGGTGCTCCTGAATGTTATTTCTGGACGAAGAAAACATTGTTTTTGTTTTCTCTCTCCCAGATTAGGGCCTGGAGACTCAAAGAGATTGGGTACCAGAAGCCTCTACCCTTGTCCCCAGTCTGTCCTGACCGAGGCCCTACTTCTGCCTGCTGCCTGTAGGACTTACTGTCATCATGTCTCTGCCTGCCGCATGAACTGACCACACCTCTGCTGCTACCTGTACTATGAGCCATGTTCCTGCCTACTACCAGGACCAATAATTTTGCACTGTTGATAATATCTCTGCCTGCACTGACCCTGGACTGTATATGGACAGTATCCCTGCATGCCACCTGTACTGACTATGGACAGTATTCCTGCCTGTTGCCTGGACAATTTCATTAGCTGTCGGTTGCCTGAACAATTGTGTTCGCTGTCGCTGCCTGCTGCCTGGACCAGTGCTATCCTCCTGTGGACAACTATGCTACTAAACCCACAGGTAATCTTTTGTTTACCATTTGCTCAGCAGAATTTTGGTATGTGCATGCTGTGTGTCCCTAGAACACCAGATGGTGTTCCTTGCATAATGTGCCTCTGTATGTGTGCAGGCTGTGTAAGAGTCTAACACATAGATAATACATTGGGGTGTTAGCTTTCCAAAATGGGGTAATTTTGTGGGTAATTTCATTGTCCTGGTGCTCCAGGGCCTTCAAAATTGTAATAGGTGGTTGAGAAATGAGATGTGTAATTTATGCTTCTAAAACGCCTGAAGATGCTACTTCAATGTTGGGCCTCTGTATGTGGCCAGGCTGTGTAAAAGTCTCACACATTTTGTATCGCCATACTCAGGATGAGTAGCAGAATGTATTTTGGGGTGTCATTTTTGCTATGTACATGCTATGTGTTGGAAATATCTTATAAATGGACAACTTTGTGTGAAAAAAAAATGTGTTTTCATATTTTTCCACGTATTCCAAAAACTTCTGGAAAAAAATGAACCGTTGAAAAGACTCATTGTCGCTCATAGATTATACATGGGGTGTTAGCTTTCCAAAATGGGGTAATTTTGTGGAAATTTTAGTCAACAAGTTAGATGTGTAATTTATGCTCCTAGAACACCTGACAGTGCTCCCTGCATGTTGGCCCTCTGTATGTGGCCAGGCTGTGAAAATGTCCCCCACATGTGGTATTGCCATACTCAGGAGGAGTAGTAGAATGTGTTTTGGGGTGTAATTTGTGGTATGCATATGCCATGTGAGAGAAATAACCCATTACAATGACAATTTTGTGAAAAGAAAAAAAAAATCTTAATTTTTCAAAGAATTATGAGAAAAAATGACAAGTTCAAAAAAACTCACCATGCCTCTTACTAAATACCTTGAAATGTCTACTTTCCAAAAAGGGGTCATTTGGGGGGTATTTTCCTGGCCTGTTAGGGTCTCAAGAAATTAGATAGGCTGTCGGTACATCGGGTGTGATCAATTTTCAATGATTAGCACCATAGTTTGTAGACTCTATAACTTTCACATAGACCAAATAATATCCACTAATTTGGGTTCATTTTTACCAAATATGTGCAACAGTATAAATTGTAGCCAAAATTTATGAAGAAAAATTACTAATTTGCAAAATTTTATAACAAAAAAAAAGAAAAATGTTTTTTTTTTTCGAAATTTTCGGTCTTTTTTCATTTATAGCGCAAAAATGAAAAAACCCAGCGGTGATTAAATACCACCAAAAGAAAGCTCTATTTGTGGGAAAAAAATTTCATATGGGTACAGTGTTGCATGACTGAGTAATTGTCATTCAAAGTGTGAGAGCACTGAAATCTGAAAATTGGTCTGGGCAGGAGGGGGGTTTAAGTGGCCAGTAAGCAAGTGGTTGATATCACTTTAATTAAACAAGCTGAAGTTAGAAGCTGATTGGTTACTATGCACAGCTGCTCCAGTTTCTGAGTGCTCCAGTTTTAGCAAATCTCACACAGTGCCAAAGTCCACATAAACTCCATTCACCTTCCATAGTATGACCTTCTTCCACACTGTCATACAGTGTGCTTTCCCCTTCATAATATCATCCACTTCTGTGACAAACAGTGCTTTTACTACATCTCGCTCAGCAGATCCAAATGACCCCTTTTCTCTAGGAAGGTTGTGATGGGTTTCTATTTCAGATAAGCATTGCTTAAAGCTCTCAGCTCCTCTTTGGCTCTCCTTTCCAGTTCATAGTCGTTCCACAGTTGACCACCACAAGCCATTTATTAAACACAGCCATATTCTCATAGTGTAAAATACAAAATGCTTTACTGAAATATAAAGGCAAACCACTCACATTTAAAAACCTTGTTTAATGCCTCCCTAAAATAATTCCATTCACCTCTGTGAACAATACCGATCAGTCACATCAAGGTTGGTGGGAGGCATCTGATGTCACACATAACCCTGCCCTGAACACACTTCATCCAATAGACTTCTTCAGCCACACGAGCAAGGTGGAAATCAGAATACACTGATTGGTGGTTACATCCATCATGTTCCTTTGACAGAAGTCAATCAAATAATAGACTTCTGTTAAACAGGGATGACAACTTCCATCCAGTCTTTACATCCAGTTCCGCATATGTTACTTCCGGTACACCATATCTGGCATTAGGAGCACACACCGGCTTCAGAAACTGGCAGAGCGGCGGCACTCCTAGTAACAGATACAGGCTGGTTAATTCTTATAACAAAGACATGACCCCTGCCCCCACCTATAACTGGCCTTCACAGCAAGGAGCACATGGACGGGCGAACGCATGAAAGACAAAACACACATTTTCAAACACGTGTGTAAGCTGCAAGGCCTCTTCACGGCACCCTGTGCATTGCTTGCAGTCCTAACCTAAATTTATGAAGGTCTCCACAGTGGGAGCACATGCCAGTTATAGGTGGGGGCAGGGGGCATCTCTTTGTTACTGGTGTAAATTTGGTCAGGGGACATACTGGGTACCTTTGCTGCCATTGTGCTATGTGCTGGGTGTCCAATGTGCCCCTGTGCCTTTAAGGAGGACTGGGCTACCTCCAGGCCACCTGCCTCTTATCTATCCATTAGAATGCATGTGCTCCGACTGTGGAGGCCTTCATAAATTTAGAAAGGTTAGGACTGCAAGCGATACACAGTGTGCCGTGAAGAGGCCTTGCAGGTTATGCATGCATGTGCAAATGTGTTCTAACTAAAGCCCTGTTTTCAACGCATATTGCTGGACAGGTTAATCTGGTTGGTAAGCAGACTGGTTGGTAAGTTGAGCTGGGAATTTTTTTCTGGTTTTGTCTTTCATGGTTATATTACTTGTGCCAGAATGGAGCACTTCATAACATTAAATATGTTCTATATTTATTCTGAGTTTGGAATGAATAAAGTGACTACACTATATATTGCTTTTTTCCTTTGGGTCTTCACGTTGTAATATGTTTGTGGAGAGTGTATGGTGGAGCAGATAGATACTGTACAAATTACCTGGGCCGTTGTGAAAGGAGAGGAGTATCCTGAGAAATGGTGATAAAATGCAAAGTGACCTTTTTTTAATTATATGGGTGAGTGCGCATTGGTGGATGATCTCATTTGCTGTATATGCATGATTTTGGTGGAGGATAAGAGATATAACCTATCAGAAGAAAGTCGTTGGTCTACAAGTTCACGTGGAGAGACTTTTCACTAATTATGGACTGACATAAATATTTATGGTTGCACAGAACTGTCTATTGCCACTACATTGCACTATTTTTACTATTTTCATTATTAATGTTTCTATGTTATTAATTGCTATAATTGAATTTAAAGTGATTGTAAAGTCTTGTTTTTTTTGTTTTTTTTTTAAATAACAAACATGTTATACTTACCTCCTCTGTGCAGTTTGTTTTGCACAGAACAGCCCAGATCCTCCTCTTCTCTGGGCCCTCTTCTACTCTCCTGGCTCCTCCCTCCTATTGAGTGCCCCCACAGCAAGCAGCTTTTTATGGGGTCACCTGAGCCGAGTCACAGCTCCGTTTATCCATTCAGATACTTAGCCCCACCCCGGTCCCGCCCCTCTCTCCCCTGATTGGCCAACTGACCTTGATTAACAGCCGTGGAAGCCAATGGTGCTGCTGCTGTGTCTCAGCCAATCAGGAGTAGTGTCCTGGATGGCTAAGACACTCATGGACATTGCTAAAGAGAGATGAGGCTCAGGTAAGTAATTAGGGGGGTGCTGGAGAGGCTGCTACACACAGAAGGTTTTTTATCTTAATGTATAGAATGCATTAAGATAAAAATAAAACCTTCTGCCTTTACAACCCCTTTAAGCACACACACTTTAACATAATATTTAGTAGCACCCCACTTTATATTTATTCTATTGTAGTGTTAATACACCACATTGGGTTGGCAGCTTGAAACACTTTTTTTTTTCACAGTTTTGTTTTCTGTTACCGCCCCCTATTTATTTATTTATTATTTATTTATTTATTTCAGGTACTTATATAGCGCCGTCAATTTACACAGCGCTTTACATATACATTGTACATTCACATCAGTCCCTACCCTCAAGGAGCTTACAATCTAAGGTCCCAAACTCACATTCATGCATATACTAGGGCCAATTTAGACAGGATCTAATTAACCTCCCAGCATGTCTTTGGAGTGTGGGAGGAAACCGGAGTACCCGGAGGAAACCCACGCAGGCACAGGGAGAACATGCAAACTCCAGGCAGGTAGTATCGTGGTCGGGATTCGAACCAGCGACCCTTTTACTGCTAGGCGAAAGTGCTACCCACTACACCACTGTGCTGCCCAAATAAAACCCCTCTCCTACCCTAGGCTCCATAGCAACTGTCTGAGCTACTATGGCTATTGCTATGCCACTAATCATCAGCATAGTCATATGACCCCCCCTCCCAAAAAAAAAACAACAACAACATTAAAACAAAGTCTGCTTAACTTCAGCATAATAATAGTACAGTCACTAACTACAGGCTTGTAAGCACAGTAAGGGTACTACAGTCCCAGAGCTTTTATTTTTCTAACAGAGACTCAGTCCTTAGCAGGCTCAGCAGCTCTGTGGCATTTAACAGCTTTTCCCAGTCTCCTGTCCACTTCTCAGCTCCACACATGCTCCCAGGGGTAATTAAAAAACCCCAGGTAAGTTAACCCTCTGCTGTCCTTTAAAGATACCATAACCCAAATACTGGGGATATATATGACCCATCCCTAGTGTCTTACATTATATATATATATATATAATTTTATAATATAAAAATTAAGATAACCAAAATTGTAAACAAGTGATGCTTTAAAAATCTCCATCAACTCAGAATTAAACTAAAATGATAGCTTTTAAAACCTTCTTTTCTGGTGTACACATGGATATGTAATGTGTGAGTAATGCGTGTATCAAGGAGGTTGTTTTTTATGTCTTATTTTAACCCCTTCAGCCCTGGAAGAATTTACCCCCTTTATGACCAGGCCATTTTTTGCGATACCGCATTGCGCCACTTTAACTGACAATTGCGCTGTCGTGCAACATTGTACCCAAGCAAAATTTATGTCCTTTTTTTTCCCCACAAATAGAGCTTTCTTGGTGGTATTTGATCACCTCTGCAATTTTTTTTTTTTGCAATATGAACAAAAAAAGAGTGACAATTTTGAAAATAAAACAATATTTTTTACTTCTTTACTATAATAAATATCCAACAAAAAAAAAATGTAAAAAAACAAATTTCTTCATACATTTAGGCCAATGTGTATTATTCTACATATTTTTGGTAAAAAAAAAAACGAAATAAGCATATATTGATTGGTTTGAGCAAATATTATTGCATCTACAAACTATAGGATAGATTTATGGACTTTTACTTATTTATTTATTTTTTACTGGTAATGGCGGCGATCTGCGACATTGCGGCAGACAAATCTGACCCCAAATTACACTTTTTTGGGACCAGTGATATTATTGCATTGATCAGTGCTATAAAAATGCAGTGATCAATGTATAAATGACACTGGCAGGCAAGGGGTTAACTGTGTTCCCTGGGTGTATTCTAACTGTGTGGGGGGTGGGCTGCCTAGGACACCACAGATATCGCTGTTTCCAATAACTGGAAACAGCAGATCTCTGTCATGCCATCTGGCAGAACGGAGATCCGCCTCGTTTACATAGACAGATCCCATTTCTGCCCCTGTACCCGTCGATTGCACGTTGCTGGCGGACATCGAGTCCGCCGGACCCGTGGGCATGCTCCCATGGCACCTAGTGGGTGCGCATGCTCGTGCCCACAATCTCACGCTCAGGAAGGCCAACCTGCCCCAGTATATCTACGTGAGCAGGTCTGCAAGTGTTTAAATTAAGTATTACATTTTTTAAAATTTTTACTTTTTTCCTAATTGCTTCTATCACAATTATGTTGTGAAGTGGGGATGAGGATTAAGTATAATAGTGACAGGTACTCTGCAAGGAGGCAGTACCTGTCACTAGCAGCTGCAAATCAGAGACATCTCCAGAGGGTGCTGCAGCCACAAATGTTTAAAGTGATTGTAAACCCTTATATATGCCAGCTGAAGTGACCAGCCTCAGGTTATACACAGATATATAACATATTTACCTACATAACTTGTACCTGTTGATCTGCAGGCCTCTCTTCTCTACAGCCTTCTAAAACACAGATCAACATTTATTTCTCAGTTCCAGTAGACAGGGACAGGGATCTAATGTCACACCCTGTACAGCATAGAGCAGGGAGCTGAGTGTAACCTGAGACCAGAGTGGAAGGAAGGAACACATCCACTTCTACACAGTTTCATTGGGAAACAGGCATAGCTGAGGCTTTCAGTCACCTTCTGTGTGCTGGAGGGGAGGGGGAGGGGAGGTTCTAGGGATTTTGTGGTGCCAGGATAACCTGTCAGAAGTGACTAATGCAGATAGCAGAGGGAAGAGAATGGAAATGGCACTTTGGATTGACACTAGTACACACTGTATGGGGATGTGCTCTGTTCATTATTCATTACAGAGGGTTGCATCCACTGTAACAAATACAAAATATTCTCCCAACATTGTGCACTTGCTAGAAAAATGTTTATATGCAGATAGTGGTCAAGAATGGGTTAACATATCTTTACATGTTTTTTTTTTTTAATGCAAGCAGTGTATACCTTTACTTTGTATCATTCACTTGCAATCCTTGTACAGGAACAGGATGGAAGAGAAGCAGCGCAAGGACCCAAGCATTTCATATTCTGACAAGAAGGAGCCTGCTGACTGAAGAACAAAATCTGAGTTTTAATGGGCTTTTTTTTAACTTGTGTTCTGCTCTAAATCTGGTTTAGATAAAGCAGAGATTTCCTGTCTATTCATTCCTGTTCTAGTGAGTGAGTCACTCGTATTAAAGGATGTTTCAGGGACAGAAAAACTGCTCTATTGACTGAAATAAAATGTTTAAATAATAAAAAAATGTAATTTCCTTCATGAATGCAGCCATCATTATACCAATTTTACTGTTACTACTCTCTATGCCCTTATTATGAAGATATCTCCTCACTTCCTGTCTACTAAATGGGCATTAAACAGAACAGGAAAGATTACCTAAAGGGGACACAGGTAACAAAACATTAGAAAAAAAATCTTTGTAGTGGAGTAAAGAAGATTTAAATAAAGGGTATGACTTGTGCCATGCACACAGGCCGCATTCCATGCATCCATGTCTGGGGTCCAATCGCTGCTACAGCCACCATTTTGTTCATTATTATTCATGCAGCTGGCAAGCTGAGAGGAGTGTGCAGAGCCAAGCAGTGCCCCTCTCTGCCCCCCTCCCCATCTCTCTTTTTATTTTACCCTCCTATCACTGTTATCCCCCTCCCTGTGTCCTCCCTCTCTCTCTCTGCCCCCCCTCTCTCTTTTTCTCTATGCCCCCACTCTGTTATCCCATCTTTGTGCCCTGCCTCTCTCTCTCTGCCCCCTCTCTCTTTATTTGTGTCCTCCCTCTTTCTCTCTGTCCCCTCTCTCTCTCTGCCCCCTCTCTCTTTATTTGTGTCCTCCCTCTTTCTCTCTGTCCCCTCTCTCTCTCTGCCTCCCCTTTCTCTTTGTTTCTATGCCCCCTCTCTGTTACCCCATCTCTGTGTTCTGCCTCTCTCTCTCTCTCTCTCTCTCTCTCTCTCA